>JAKOGI010000302.1:415000-490000 GCA_029747015.1 Carnegiea gigantea | reverse complement strand
TTAAGCAATGACTAGCTGAAGAATAGCAGCTAACATTTCAAGGATTCAATTTCGACCGCAAAGGGGTCATTTTAATAGGATTCTTGTGAAGTTCATATGGGCGTAGTAGTGGTATAAGTCTGCAGAAAAGCACATACAGCAAGGCCATAAGATGGGTCAATTAACATTCAGGTTGATTCATGTTTCAGTCAAAAGGGGGTGTTCGCATATATTGTGGTTCAGATATTTGGGAATAGAGGTTAGTTTTGCCAGGTCCAAGCGTGATAGGCAAAACAAGCTAAACAAGCGGTTAAGATTTCCAGCTTACGAGCGGAACATGTCGCAGCCCAAGAGTCGGATTGCATTCCTTTTTCAAGTTGTTAACACAGATTTCACCACTGGTGGCAATATTTGGATGGAATATTTTAGTAAAGGAAATAACCTGCAATCAACATTCAGAGAGAGCATGAGGTCACACGCGGAGCATTTCTCACTGTGTAATCAATCAGTCAACAAAGCATGCGAATCGGCTAACATGATGCGGCCACACACTTGTGAGTCACATTAAAGTAAAATGGGTGCATCACAATCAACAAGGAGATGCATGACTTTGTGACGATATATGTAGTTCACAGGACTGCGCCTATTATATCGTCATATTCTAAATTACATCTTGCCTGTAAGAAGAGTATTTACTGTGGACAAATTTGAGCAACTGTGATTACATTTGGCCATTTAACAGTGTTTCTTTGCTTTCCCAACCTCCTCCCAGCATATAATGCATTATGTTGTAGTTTAACTTGCATCCAACCAAATGAAGCTTTAGGTGCGCATGAATTCAGGCATGGCGAGAGTAAAAGGGAACTGAACATTAGCTTCTTTCACAACCCTCCTATTTTCCTTAATATAATTATAAAGATTAGAGAATCTTCAATGCTTCCATGCACACCGCCCCCCCCCCCCAAAAAAAAGAAAGAAAAAATGAAAGTGAAAAGAAAAGGAAAAAAAGGAAGAAGAAGTGAAGCATAGCAGTTCCTCATCAGATTGAAAGGTTAGAATCAAAGAACCAAATATTACTGACGATGAGATTTATATATGCATACATACATCTGCGTGTTCATTTGGGTGTTTGAGTGCAGAAAACAAAAGTGAACAATCACCTTTTGGAGGTGCATGAGGGAAGTCACTAGACAATATCAACTTCATGCGGAAGAGCCATTTTCATATGGAGTCCCAGCTGCGAAGTAGATGGCCGACAATCAACTCCAGACAACAGATCAAAGCTAGCTGGGTAAATGCTCACACAGCCAGCAGATTTCACTCAAAATACTAATAGATGTATATATGGTCTCCGCAAGATGATAGTTCCATCACACGCGCACACATGCTTGCACGTGTGCACACACACATGGGAAGAGAGACCGGGGGGGGGGGGGGAGGAGGGCTACATATATGGTTGTGAAGGCGTCATCATTAACACCAACTTTGATTCCTTCTGGAGGTGTTTCATCAAGGTTCTTCAACTCCTTTGCAAGTTGATTAATGACATTCGCAGGAAGATTCTCATTGGTGGCCTACATGAATAGAGAAAATATTACCTTCTACTCACCTTTCCAAAAGATCATGAAAAAAATCCTACCAGAGGAAGTGCTGGAAAAAGTTTATGGTGTATTCATGACTAAAGTATCACTTTTGGGGGAGGGGAGAAAAGGCAACAATTCAACTCTACTATGTAATGCTAATTCTAAAGGTTGCTACCCTAATCCCAAAATTTAGATCAATTACCACCCTCAATGTTCCCCCTCCAATTTGCTCAATCCAAATGCTCCACAACACTAGTTCTGATTGAGAATCATCATGGAAGGTAAACACAAATTATGGACTACCAAACTCCGACCCCTTAATAACTTAAACTTAAGGCTCTGAAATGATGCCTCATGCTCTCATTTCCCTACAAAACTCCATAAAGCAAGAACATGGCTTTACAAATGAACAACCGAATGAAACACTGATCAAGAATGATCAATCTTACAAGAACCACATGACCTACTTTTTCCATATCATCATCTGTTGTAACGTTCAGCGAATCTCCTTCTGGAACCTACTGGCCCCCCGAAAGCAATACCACGCAAACAGGGAACGGAGCAGCTTCAACAAAGGAAAAGTATAATTCCCCTCACTTCCCTCCACACAACAATAGAACCCCCCCCCCCCAAAAAAAACAAGAGGGGTGCCTAAACAGGCAAAGATAGGTGGTTGTATGTAAATCTTTACATGCACAACTAAAAAAGTTCATATTAACGACGGAACTCGGCGACGGAAAAAATTAACGACAGAATTGGCGACGGAAAAAATTAACGACAGATTTGGCGACAGAACTGCTAATCCGTCGCCATAATTGCCATATGGCGACGGAAATTCCGTTGCTATAAATAAATTCTTTTTTGGCGACGGATAAATAGCTTTACAAAAAAGTCAGATTAGACGACAGATATGGCGACGGAACTGCTAATCCGTCGCCATAATTGCCATATGGCGACGGAAATTCCGTTGCTATAAATAAATTCTTTTTTGGGAAAAAATAGGCGACAGAAAAAACATTTTTTTTAAAGGGGGGCGATGGAAATTCCGCTGCCAGTCTGTCGCACTCCATTTAAATGAAACCACATTTCTGGTTTCATTCATCTACCATATCGAACACCCGAGGAGAGAGAGAGCGCGAGAGTGCCGACGCGTCCACCAACAGCCCAGCCGCCTCCCGCCGTGCCCAGCCACCGGCGCCGGTCGTCCGCGCCAACCGCCGCCGCCGGTCACCTCCCTCCACCACCGGCCGTCGTCTGCCGCCCCCCACCGCCGCCTTTTTCAAGTTAATTGAGGTATTTGTCTCAACTAAACAACTTGAAATTTCTACAATTTTTTGTATTACATTGTTAGAATTTTATAATTAGTTCGTATTTATGTTGAAATGTTGTGTTTTTATAAGGTTATTGATTTAATTTGATTCAAAAATAGGGTAAATGCGATTTAGGGTTTAGGTTTGGTAGTTTGAAGTTAAAGTTTGATACATTGGTGGAATGAAATGGTTTCATTGATAATGTTGTTGAAATGTGCAATTTGTGTGAGGTTATTGCTCTAATTCGTTACAAGAATTTGGTAAATGCGACTTAGGGTTGAAGTTTGGTAATTTGAAGTTGAAATTTCATATGTTGGTGGAATGAAATGTTTTAATTGATAATGTTGTCGAAATTTGGTTGGAGATTTTGCTCAATGCAATTTAGCGTTTAGGTTTGGTGATGTGAACTTGAAAGTTGATATGTTGGTGGATTGAGATGCTTTGGTTTATTATTTTGTTCAAATATGATGTTTGTATGAAGTTGTAGCTCATATTTGTTTAAAGTTTTCGCCCAACGCAATGTACACTTAGATTTGGTAATTTGAAGTTTAAATTTGATATGTTTGTGGAATAAAGTGGTCAACTATGTATGAATTATTAGTTTTGCGATGTTCGTGAGAATGTAAGTATATTTATCACACAGTTGTAAGTTTTTTTTGGGGTGCATGTGGAAATTTTAAAGTAAGCGTACATAATATATAATTGCCTAATTTATGTACTTATTATAATTTTGATTAAAATTAATTCTTATCAAATACCTTATGTGGTTATTGTTATTTGAGCAGAATATGAATGGTCATCTACATCGTAGGTGGATGTATAATAGATTACTGCCTGATCGTAGTGGTTATACCCAAGAATTTCTAGATGGACTAAATGAATTCGATCAATTTGCACATACACAGACAGAGTTTCTGAATGGGGGAAAGTATAGATGTCCTCGTGTGAAATGCAGAAATAGAGTGTACTTGACACCTGATGAGATCAAGATGCACCTTATGTATAAGGGTTTTGTGCAAGGGTATTGGTTTTGGATAAGTCATGGGGAAATAGAACCTCAGGAGTATGGTTCTGGATATCAAAAAAGTGAAATTCCCGAAGTTGGAGGTTCAAGTCATGTTAATAATAACTATTCTGAATCCTACATAGATCGGATGGAAGACATGGTTGATGATGCTGTAATAGCAAATCAAAATGTAAGGGAAGAGGGGTCAAGCACTTGCCGAGAATCATTTTATAATATGGTTCAAGCTGCTCAACAACCCTTATATGATGGTTGCTCCACTCACAGTGAGCTATCTGCGGCGGTGAGATTGTTAAGTATTAAATCTGATTATAGTATGCCTCAAAACTATTTCAATAAAGTTGTTCAATTAATGAAAGAGATGTGTCCCTCTAACAACCGCGTGCCTAACAACTATGGGCAAACGAAGAAGGTTGTTAAAGATCTCGGCAACAATGTGGTCCAAATTGATTGTTGCCGAAAAGGTTGCATGCTATTTTATAAGGAGGACGCAAACTTGAATGCGTGCAAGTTTTGTGGGCATTCAAGATGAAAGAGACAAAGGTCACAAAGAAGGAATCAGAATCCATTGCCATACTCAAGGATGCATTACTTGCTGTTAAAACCTCGACTGCAGAGGTTGTCCGCATCAAGAAGTAGTGCAGAGCACATGAGATGGCATTATGAATATCGACGTGAGGACGGTGTTTTATGTCATCTATCAGATGGGGTAGCATGGAAACATTTCGACTCCAAATACCCTGAATTTGCTGCAGAGCCTCGGAATGTGAGGCTTGACTTATGTATTGATGGATTTAATCCTTACACATTGTCTTCAAGATCATACTCCATTTGGCCGGTGGTCGTTACACCTTATAACCTTCCCCCTGAAATGTGTACGACCACACCGTTTATGTTCTTGACTTGTGTAATCTCGGGGCCTAAAAATCCCAAGAACAATATAGATGTATATTTACAACCTCTTGTCGATGAGTTGAAAGAGTTGTGGGATGTTGAAGTTGAGACTTATGATATTTCTACGGGGCGTACATTTCAGATGAAGGCTGCACTTATGTGGATGATTAATGATTTTTCCGCATACGGAATGTTATCTGGGTGGAGTACTAATGGCCAATTGGCGTGCCCCGTATGTATGAAACAGCAAAAGGCTTTGAGATTGCGAAGTGGAGGTAAATTCTCATGGTTTGACTGTCATCGGTGTTTTTTGCCAAGGAATCATGCGTTCAGAAGAAATAGAGCTGCATTCAGGAAAGGGAGAACTATTACAGGGGGTCCTCCTCGCCGATTGTTCGGGGAAGAACTTTATATCGAGGTGGAAGATTACCCAATGGTAACCACAAATGGTGACTTTGTCGAACCAGAATTTAAGGAGAATGAGCACAACTGGACGAAGAAGAGCATATTATGGGAATTGCCTTATTAGCAACACCAACTGCTCCGCCATAATTTGGATGTGATGCACATTGAGAAAAACTTCTTCGAGAACATTATCAACACTGTGATGGATGTTAATGGGAAAACAAAGGACAATGCCAAATCAAGAATGGATGTTGTCGAAATATGTGATAGGCTAGAATTACATTTACATTCAGGCCCAAGTGGCAGGCTGGTTAAACCAAAAGCGAAGTTCGTACTTCCTATGGATAAAAGAAGAGAGTTGTGTGAATGGATGAAGGAGCTTCAAATGCCTGATGGATATTGCTCTAATTTGAGAAATATCGTGGACCCCAATGAGGCTAAGTTCAACAACATGAAAAGTCATGATTGTCATGTCTTTATGGAGACTCTTTTACCAAATACCAATTGCATTTGGTGCACTCCCAGATGATGTGTTGAAATCTCTTATCGAGATAAGCCAGTTCTTCAAGAACTTATGCTCAACAACATTGCGAGAGGATATGCTTGAGGAACTGCATCGCAACATTGTCATCACTTTGTGTAAGTTGGAGACCATTTTTCCTCCTGGCTTTTTCAATGTCATGGAGCACCTGCCAGTGCATTTGGCAAAAGAGGCTCAACTAGGTAGTCTAGTACAATACCGATGGATGTATCCATTTGAGAGGTAAATTATACTATAATTGATGAAACCTTCTATGAATTCTTATATGTGGAATCACTTAAAATCCATTGCAATTGTGAACTGCGTAGGTTCTTTGGCCGATTGAAGAGAAAGGTAAAGCAGCAAGCGTGTCCTGAAGGTTCAATCACAGAAGCATACCTAGAGGCAGAGAGGACATTCTTCGCCTCCTATTACTTCGTCTGTAATGTGCCCTCCATACGCAGTAGGTGCAGGAGAAATGAAGACGACGATGAACATATTAATCATTTTCCAACTCTGTCCGTGTTTGCACCGCAGGGGACCGCTATTGGTAGGAAAAGATCAAGGTATCTCACAGATGCCGAATACGTTGCTACCCACCTTCACGTGCTGTTAAATTGTGATGAAGTTAAACCTTATATAGGGTGAGTGGTATTTTCACTTCCAATTCAGTTTATCATTCATAGTGCAAGTATGTTAATAGGCTTCGTAAAATGTGATAGAATTTTCACGGACCAAGTGAGAGCCACACGTCCCAATGTCAACGACGCAGATGTCGACACTATTATCAAAACTCATTTCGCAGATTGGTTTAGTGAGAATGTAAGTATTCGAACTCATTTATTCATAATTTGAACATAACAATTAATTAGGTGCATTGTATTAATTAAAACCACATGTTATGTCACCTTAGATGCATTATATTCAATTGTTCGAGACCGACAAACATTGCTACCTGAGCCAATTGGCTGTGAAGCCAAAATGGTGTGTGTCAACGTGGACGGCATATAGAGGAAATGGATTCAAATTCCACACAGAAGCTCGTAGCGTCGGGAAGAGAACATATAATTGTGGTGTTGGTGTTTGTGGCACTAGGGAAGGCGATATTGAGAATGATTATTATGGTGTACTAGAGGACATTGTCCAAATTGAGTACGTAGGCGAACCACTTAAACGATATGTGCTCTTCAATTGTCAGTGGTTCGACCCCACATTGAATCGTGGGATACGATCTCATAAACTAAGCAATCTTATTGAGGTCCACCGTACAAGAAGGTACCGAAAGTACGACCCATTTATCTTCCCAAATACCGCATCACAAGTATACTTCATGCCACATGCAAATCGCTCAAGGGATAGGGCCAATTGGCTTGTTGTCATACCAACCAAACCAAGAGCGAGAGTGGATCAGCAGTACACTCTACCTACTGCGTACCAACAAACGGACATGGCGACTATCGTCGAACCTGCGAATGACGCCATCCCTGCGTCATTAGTGTATGAAAGTGCACCACCGGAAGAGGTTAATGATGAAATAGGATTTTCATTTATTCAGGATAATGACGAGATAGATGAGGTAGAGAATGGTGAGGATGATGAAGTGGGGGAGTGGGATGACGGTGATGAAACAGATGAAGCTGAAGAAAATTTGCATTTGTCTGATGATGATGACGATGACATTGATGACGATGAGGATGCAGATGATTGAGTGGTTACGAATTCTTATGTGTATGAGTAATTTGCATGTGAAACAATTGTTTGTGACTTTACTTATATTGTATGAATGGGCTTTGCAAAATATGTGTCACCTACGTACCTATTATAATGTATGACGAAAACAGTTTACATGTGCAATCATTATATATTTGCACTTAGCGTTGTTGTCACCTATTTCAGGTATGGATTCAAGTTTTCGTCGAGCAAAGTCCTCCCCTCGAGGTAGAGGACGAGGGCATCGAAGCTCTGCCGTTGATCCGACCGCAATGGATATTGATCCATCTTCCCTTCAGGTACGTCATACACCAGTTCAGCCAGGAGCGACAATGGCTGCTTACATACCAGGTATTTTAGGACCCTTGCCTCCCCCATTTGGGGCTTTCCATCATCAGACCTCATACATTCCCAACCAAAGCACCATGTACGGCTAATTTGCCTACAACATTCCTCCAAACCCCCATGTTGTTCACACTGTGCACCCCACTCTCCAACCCACTCCACAACCCACTCACCCTAACACAAACCAGTCCCAAGAGAACATTGGAAGTGGTGAAAGCGGAGTACAATCCAGTCATGGGAGCACTCGAGCAAAGACTTGGATTGAGCCCGATGGTAACGGGTAAGTCTTCATTTGTTATATGTTATGAAGTACTACATGAATTTTGCATAACAAGTAATGAATTTTATGTGTAATGTTCAATTAGGTTTCTCCCCAATGATGGTGCTGTTAGTAGGATTTCGCTCATATTTCAAAGCAAGTTTGACGGAGCTTGGACTACTTGGAGCAAAGTGCCCAAACCAGTACGAGATTTGTGGTTCGGAGAGTTCAAGGTAACTACAGTAACTTCGTATTAACAGTTTCAGAAATATGTGATAAATTACTGTTGAATTATTTGATGTGTTATTTGTTTTCATAATTGCAAAAGGGGTTTACTTGGGATCCGGTCCATGAGGACCGTATAAGAAGGAATTTTGAAAACCGAGGCAATGCACGCTTGAGAGACTTCTTTGGAAAAGCAAGGAAGTGTAACAAGAAGCCTGTCTGGCTCGGTGCTGCTCAATGGGAGGGACTCTAGCAGTAGTGAGCGAATGAACATTACAAGAAATTGCGTGAGACAGCGCAGAAGAACCGACTGGGGACTCCAGAAAGTAGTGGCCCATCTCTCCACACCTGTGGCTCGATCTCTATGCATGAGCATAGGCGGCGTCTGATAAATGAATTAATGTTTGCTATGTATTCGTTTAAGTTCAATACTATATTTTGTGTTGTGCTTGACATCATTCTTTTTGGCACGTACACAGAGGGAACAACTTAGGACAAAGCCCACCATTATTGAATTATTCAGTCGAACTCACAAACTCCAGGGCAAAGATGATGCCCCTTGAGTTGACAAGAAATCACAACAAACATATGTGAGCAATTAGCTATTCTCAATCTTCATTGGTAGTTCAACATGAACTCGTATACTTTATTTTAGGTTATTGTACTATGCATGGTTTCGTGCGCATGTTGCGGTATTGTAGGAAACCTTTGAACGTGATTTTCAAAATGTTATCAAAACTCAAGGGACCGGGGATGGCTCTTCTCAAGATCCAAACCAGCCATTTCCCAACCCAAATGAGTTATGGGTGAAGACGTTCAAGAACAAGAAGGGTCGTATTTACGACATTGGTGACGAGGCTGTTAACATCAAAGAATCCGGTTACTTCAGTCCCACTCAAAGATCCGGTATTGTTTTCATATTAAAGTTCCAACAACCATGGTTATACATTGAATTTACTTAATGGTAAAGCTAATATAGTAATTTACTTAAATGCCTATCAGCAGGTTCCGGTTCCACGCCATCGCAACAGGAACTCAATGACTTAAGGGGTCTAGTAACCAACTTGGGGGTTGAGCTATCGTCACAAGCTGAAAGCTACCGGTTGGTTATGGAGAAATGTAAGCAACTGGAGGAATCCAACAGATTGCTCACACAAAGCAACCAACAACTGAGTCAACAAATGATGAGCATCGATCAGTGCCTCCAAGCTTTCTTTCCAATGCAACAGGTGTCTGGTTCGAGATCTCAGCCACCATTTACTCATCCCTCACAACATAATGAGGAAGATGGTGAGGCAGAGGAAGAGGAAGAGGAAGGCGCAGAGGAAGAGGAAGACCTTGCTGATTGAGTTGGTTGCAGTTTTCCTTCAGCTGGTGGCTCTTCTGCTTATCTTCACGAAGTACATCATATCTCTTGCTGCTTGCTTCCCCTCCCCTTTCTGCTAATTTCACTCCCCTCCCCCTGGTGCTTATTTAAATCCCCTCCCATTTGGCACTTACTTCACCCTCTTCTGCAAACATATGTATAACTTCATTCTCAATTACTGGTAACTTCTGGTTATTTTGTTTGGATGTATGGTTTGTGATATATACAGACTTTGTTTGGAACTTGTAGTGTGTGATATGTAGAGAGCTTGTTGGGAACTTGTGGCTTGTGAATTGAAAACCCTTGGTTGGATGTGATGTGTTGTGTTGGATGTGGAATTCCACTTTTGTGTGGCTTGAAATTGCTGAGAACGCTTCGAATGAAGCCCTATTCAAAATCATTGGATGTTGATTGAGTGCGAAGATCTTGTAAATTTCTTGCAGGGAATGATTTGTATGTACGAATTTGATCAAAAACAAGCGATTTTATTTTTTAAAAAAGAGGAACCTAGCGACGGATAAGGGAAAAATAATTTTTTTGGGGGGCAGGGGGTGGCGACGGAATTGATGGCGACGGAAATTCCGTCGCTGATTCCGTCTCTGATGATGAGGGAAGATTAATTCCGTCGCCACCCCCTGCCCCGCCACTTTTCCCCGCCAAAAAAGTATGTCGCAATTTCTGTCACTTAATCCGTCGCCCAAGGCGATGGAATTTTGAAATTCCATCGCCAGCTGCTCAGCGACGAGCGAAAATCCGACAGCCTCATTCCGTCGCCAAATCCGTCGCGGATCTTAAATTTCCGTTGCTGATTAATCATATTCCGTCGCTGATTCTGTCTTTATTTAGCATTTTTCTTGTAGTGATGGTGCTACGGGCAAAAGGCCGTCATCCAAAAGAGAACTCCTAGTTTGGTGAAATGTTTTGTCTCTATTAGTGGACGCTCAGAAAAAGAAAAACAACGAAGAAATATAACCTCCATGAGTTGATTTGAATTACTACCAAGAGAGAAGGGGGAAAAAAACATAGTTTGAAACAGTGCACAGTGCAATAAGGCAAAAACAAGTCCTATAACCTGAGGTGTGCGGCACTATGAAGGTGGCACATCATGAATTCAAGGCCCTTTGATGCTTAATAATTGACAATCTCACACTTTCAGTATTCTAAATACTCTAATTTTGTTTCTTGAATATATGTTATAAACCTATTCAACACAATAATTGAAAACTAAACATAAAATTTGATGAAGTCAACTTGTCAGATAGGTCCAGAACTCACCTCTAGCTACCACATGTGAAATTAAGCAATTGACATTCAAATGAATTGGAGCCTTCAATTGGGGTTCAATTTGAAGAAATCTTATGCAATTGTTTGAAAGTGTTCATTGAAAATTGCATCAATTATGTGTGGTAATTGCTAAGCAGCAATTTATACAAAATCCGAAACATTAAGGTCTACAATCTCATCTCTCTCTCTCCCCCTCTCAGTCACATTAAGGGCCTATTTGGTGAGAAGCAAAGGAATGAAACTTGAAACCTTTGGATTTCAAGTTCCTTGCCTTGTGTTTGGCAAGACTTTTTTTTTTTTTTGTTTGGGTATGAAACTTGAAATCTAGAGGTTTCAAGTCCCTCCCAAAACCAAACAACTTGAACCCTTCCTCACTTGGGGGGTTTCAAGTCGCCATCCCCAAGGGATCAACTTATTTTTAAAAAAAAAAAAGAACCCAAAAAAAGATTTTTTCCCATGGTTTAGTGTTCTTCACAGATCCTGGGGGACGCGGGGAGGACATTGCTCCATAGCCAAACATTGCTGCTTATTGAACACCCCGCCATCGACGTCAATCCCATCACCGGCACCGATGGAGGCTCCTTGGTGGGTTGGAGTTGATGGTTGTTGAAGTGGTCAGTCTTTGGGTTTTTAGAGGGGAGGGGTTTAGGGTTTTGGAGCAAAGAAGATGCAGGTCGTATTTTGGGCTTTTGAGGAAGCAAGCAATGAAGATGGAGAAAAGAATGAAGATGAATTCAGATTTCTAGATTTTGGCAGGAATAAAAAAGGAAGATGGAAGGGAGGAATAGAGAGAAAGAGGTACTTTATAGGAAAGATGAACAATTGGATGTAAAATTTCAGTCTGTTGGATGAAGTTAGCCAATGAGTCCAAATTGAATTAGAAAAGTTTTAATTTTTGGGTCAATTTGGCATTCTCAATATTTGAGGGCTAATATGAACTGGTACACAACTACAGATTTCGATGATGTTGAGGCTGGGTTTGATTTTTTTTTTTTGGGGTAAATTATTAAAGAATTATAGAAGAGTTAATTACAAATAGATAATAATGAAAAGAAAAAAAAAATAACTTCTTACATTAAAAATGAATTAATTATGAATAAATATAATGAAATAAAAATGTCAAATGGTTAGAAAATAAAGTGTTGAAACCTCATTTTTAACAAAGAAAAAAATTAAAATTAAAATAACAACTTATAATTGCATTTAATGTTTAAAAAAGCATGTTTGATTCCATTCTATAACTGCTCACCAAACAGTAGGGACTGGAAGTTTGGAACATGATTCCATTCTAGCTTTCACCAAACAACTGAGTTCGGGATTCAAGCTCCATACCCAACCCCCTAGATTCAAGTCCTGATTCTATTCTATTCCACTTTTTCACCAAACAAGCCGTAAAGACATAAAAAAGGCAGACATTGTATCTCAACTTCATGAAGACACCACAACATATTCTAGACAAGATAATAAACATATTAATAAGCTTACATGAAAATAATTTATTGAGTTGAACATGTTACGTGTCAAACAAGATTGTTTTGTATATGAAATTTCCAACTAAATCCTAAAACCTAAACCCTAAACCAAATCTAGTAGAAAATATCAAGCCATATTTAGTTTATTTCATGTATTGTTCAAGTTAGCATGTCATATCAACTTTTCTCAACTTTACATATGATCATAATGACCTTCTTTAGTATTGTGCAGTCTTGCTTTTTTCGATAATTAGTAAACTTGTAAAAACAGGTAATGCGACTAGCGCAAAAATACAACTCTTCTTACAATATGCCATAAAAACACGCCAGATCGAAGCTAACTCCTAAAAAAGCCATAAGTCTCCTTCAAAACGAAAGGCTAAACAAAACACACCTAACATAGTTAATCATATCATAAGACCATACCTATTACTTAACAAAACAATCTAATATATCTCATCCAACTTGACGACCCGAATGTAAACAAAACACACCACCATGAACCTCCACTATCATTAGCTTACATAATTCACATGCCACTTGTTGATGCTAGCTCTAAGTGAACAAGAAATAATGCTAGTTGTGTTGTTTGGACAATCCTCAAATGCGTTGAAGTCCTCAGCACTTGGACATGATCAATCCCACCACCCAAAAAGAGCCCTCCTTCTCATTGCGTCCAAAAGAACATCAACTCCTTTCTTTTTTTTTTTCTTGAACGGGAATAAATCATGCATGCTCCAAATTGTTGATCACAACTCTTGAACATTTTACTTAATTTCTTTTTCACAACAACTTCATGCCCTGAGAAGAGTACACCTAACTTCTTGGCAAATTTGAATAGCTCCTCAGCGCTAATTGAATTACTTCTTGGCTTCTCTGACTCAAGTACCTTTGGCTTAATTGAAGGCTGCTTGACCTGAACACTTAAATCAACTTCCTTAGCCACCTCTATCTCCTCTTGACTAAATTTGTTGGGTGTCTTTGATAACTAGTACTCTCTTATGGCCTTAGAAAAATCAACCCTTCTTTTCCTTATAAATGAACCCCTCCTGACATTCTTGTCTTTGTTTCAACCTCTTTTTGTCTTTCTTCTTCTTAGAACGCTCCTTAAAAGATAAACGACGCAATACCAAGCTAAGCTCTTTAGTAGTCACGGGAACAAGGCCGTCAATATTTGAGTCCACCTATTGAGGTGTGGGGATAATATTAGGCCCAATCTGAAGTACAAGGCCCAACAAGATAGGAGTCTCTGGAATAGCTGGCTACTTACTATGGCTTGGGACGGGGCTCGATGTGGCATTAATAGCTAAGCCATCATCCTTAACCTCTAGGAAATTACAGCTAGCAGTGCATTGGAAATTCTCAAAGTTGTTTTCTAAATTTGAAATTGAATCCCCCTCACTAGATTCTTCCTAGCTTCCATAAATGAGTTGGTTGCTAGCAAGGTTACCATTGGTATTCTCACCGGAAACTTCCATTTCCCGTTGTTGGCTAACTACATGCTCCGACAATCTAAACCAAGTGTGCCTTTGGTTATCTACTCCTTGGAAAGCTGAGTTGCAATTGTTTCCAAACTTGTCGCCGAATACCTCTTTATTGGATTGAATTAACACCACTTTTCTCTTCATTGCATTCACCTTGGTTGAGTAAATAAGTGGAATCTCTAAGTAGCCATCCTCGAGTATGCTCACGAGATGTGAACCTTGACCCTCTTCAATTATAATTTCTTTAACAATACTTGACATAGAATCTGTAAGAATACACATTCTTATTCTTTCAAAAGATAAAAGATTAGATGCTGAAGTATCAAAAGATAAGAGTTTGCCCCAAATCTGAGCTATCATGTTGAAATTTTCAGAGGACCAAAGGTGGAGGGGGAGTCCATAGCAAGAGATCCAAGTCTTCCTCCATGTAGAAACATCAAACTCACCCCATTGCTTCACGTTTTGAATCATACCATCAGAAATTGTGTATAATTCTTCAAGGTATCTTCCATGCTCTCCTTAGAGGAAAATGTCAAAAGATACTTGTTTCCACCCATTGGTCTAACAACAACATCATTGAACCTCCCTGCTATTATGATATTTTAGAGAGCTTCTGTACTCATCCCATCAACAGCCTCACCAACAGCACTTCTTGTCAACCAGACCAAGTTATCTTTTGATCTAATTCCTTTCATCAAGATCTTCTTTTCTCCACCAAGGGATAACAAAGAGTATTGTTGATTGGTTTCAACTCCTTCACAGCTATAGGGAATGCCGTTTTGCTAAAATGCCTTACCATGGAACTTAGAATCTCCTCTTTCTGTTGAAAAATTCAGCCTTGAAATATTTATTGGAAGGAAATCCTCTAAATAGATCCCACATGAATGTGGAGTTGCTTCAGGATCTTTGACATTGCTGAAATGCCTTACCAGGAGGCTGCAGGATCTATTAGCAGGAGGCTGCAGGATCTCCTGCTAATAGATCCCACAAGAATGTGGAATTAACCCATTTAGAGGAATACTTCGAACACCCTAAAGGATTTGGCCTACATGAAGGACTCTAGGGACCCGAAATGAAGGTCATTACACATGATTCAAGGTCCTCTAGACAAAATATTTGCATAGAGAAGTCTATTGATTTAGGGTGCTCTAAAGCCAATAGACAGTTTTAAGTGGAGCGTATCACCAAATGTTGTTGGATATGCTAATATCACTTCTCAAAATCAAAAGACAACGCTGATGAAGCTATTATGTTTTTCTTTGTTGGAATTGTTTAAACCACTATGTAAATTACCTTGAGTGATTTCAAAAGTAGAACACACAAAGTCTCTTGGTAACTTGAAATAAATCCATTTGAAGCCATGTCAGGCCTTAGGGTTGTAACCAAGAATGTCCTCATCCCTATTAGTAAGTTGCTTGGCATGACTGTGAGGTTGATTATCTTCCATCTTCTTATCTTGATCTTCCTCTTGGAATTTCTTTAAGAGCACCATAATTAAGGAGTCTGACATAAAGAGACTCAGAGAAGATTGGCAGATTTCCAAGCCTTTTCTCTAGAAGGGGAAAGATCGGATTCATTGAAAGACACGTTATGGAGTTTACCCATCTACTTCATGCCTTTGTTGACCATCCCTGTAGGCATTGCTAGTCATTTAGAGAAAATCATGAGACTTTCTTTGGTGTAACAAAGAAACCAGTAATGGTCGTCAATGAGTTAATTAGTATGACGTGTGCCATTCATGGAAGCACTGAGGGCTTGGCAAAACATCTCTTTGTGACATGAATAATGTTCTTAAGACCTAATGGCTATGTACTTATACAAAAGAGGAGGATCCCCTTTTGAGAAATGTGATAATTGCTGAATATAGGGTTGACCGGTTGACAAGCTAGATGGGGGAGAAACAAGAGTCCTTTTGCTCATGGGATAGATTGCTAGATATATATCCTAGCTGACTTAGAGCTCTTCAAATCCTTAATGCATTTTGAGATGAAGAGCGGCCCAGTGATGTTGGTTAAACATGATGTTCGGAGTGCAGATAGTACTCTTAAGGCTCGATTTCTCAACCTTTTAGGATGGCCTGTTTTAAAGAGGCAAGGGTGCATTAAGTGGTCTGTTAGAGCAGGGACGAACACCACCATTGAAATTTGGATATTAAAAAAAGCCCTAATAATTGGGAAGAAGAAAGTGTTTGCAATCTTTTGGCTTTAGTTGGTGATAGGATTTTTGGTGCTTTAGGGTGACGAATGATGACGCATGGTTTGGTACATAGTTACTAATTTGGTGCAACCCAAACCGAGATCCTCGTTCTAGGTCATAGATTGCCCGGGACCCCAACGCGGGGCTCACATTTCAGTTTGTCGAAGCTATCGATCCAAAAATATTGCGAGAGCTGGCCATTAAAAAAAAAAAAAAAAAACGTATTTTGGATATGGCAAACACACCATTAACCTTTCTTTGGCTTTTCAGGAGGACAATGGGATGAGAAACAGAGGGGGAAAAGAAACGTTGTTTACCTCTCATCTCTATAAAGAACCACAAAAGAGCCTTTTTTCCTTCACGCTTGTTTTGAAGTGTTCAAACATCTTCCTTCTTTCTTTCTCTTGTACTTTCTCTCTCCTCTCTCTTACTAGTTGTGGCGCCAACAGAGTAGAAGTTTCAATATTAGGGCATCATTTAATATTACCAACAATCCAAGCCTCTAATTTTGTTCCTTGAGCCTGTTTTTGGTGTTTGGGCCTCTATTTTACCAAAGTCAGGCCACTGATGACCCATAAAATGATTGAACCCTCCCATCACATATTTTAATACATCCACAAGATTCAAATCCAAGACCTTAATTAAGGGGAACACAAACAATTCGATTGGTAGTTTACTGAAATATAACTACAATATAAATATAACTAACCCTGAGCTTTAATTGAACGTCACGATTGGCTGAGGCCGAAGTCACCTATTCACCAATCTCAAAAATGAAATGAGACTTTTCATTTCTTGGGGTAAAGTGCAAGAAAAAAATTTAAAAAAATGTACTACTTTAGTTACGCCAAACATAACTTAATTTTAAATAACTTGAAAAAGGTACATATTTTTGTCTTGTAGCACAAAACGTCTACTTTTCCATATATATATATATATATATATATATATATATATATATATATATATATATATATATATATATATATATATATATATATATTATTACGACAAACACTATCCTAACTAGCATCCCAAATGAACCTAGTCCCCTCCTTCCACGATCCTATCCAAATTGTGTATTGTGCACCCAAATACGTTTATTGATCTCGAATGATCCTCAATCCTAGTCACCATGGTTTAGCCTCATCATTCTAAGGGGTCCTTTACCACAAAGAGTTTTTATAACACACTTCAGTCATGTTGAGTTGCCCCAAGTTCCCAGCCAAGGCTATCTGGAAGTCTAATGCTCCTAGGAAAGCCTTTTTTTGGCTTAGGCAACCACTAAATGAAAGATTCTCACAAAGGATATGATATGCGTCTTAAGGAGGAAGAACCGATTGATCACCTCCTTGATCATTATTGGTGGGTCAATTTGCTTTTGTAGTTGACTCTCTCCTAGATAGACGTTAGTT
This sequence comes from Carnegiea gigantea, assembly GCA_029747015.1. Taxonomy (NCBI): domain Eukaryota; kingdom Viridiplantae; phylum Streptophyta; class Magnoliopsida; order Caryophyllales; family Cactaceae; genus Carnegiea; species Carnegiea gigantea. Next base: position 472,529 of record JAKOGI010000302.1, on the reverse strand, counting down.
AGGTTCAACTATCAAAGATCAAAGATGTTTTGGTGGCTTGGAGAAGATTGAAGAAGCGTTGGGTCTTAGGAGTTTGGAAGCAGGTCTTTTAGCTATTGGGTGGACTACTTCAAAGGAAAGGAATCGTCGAACTTTTAAGGGCTAAGAAATGTCCTTTGAAAGAGCTCAAGCTCCACTTTTTGAGAATCATCTTGCATAGTTGGAGTCAAGTACTAGACTATGGCAAAAATGCAACCTTTTGGATTGTATATAACTATCCATGTTACCCCTTTTATACATTGATGACATCCCCTTGTGTCGTTTTAATGACATCTTTCTTACTAATTAAAACTAAATATTATAGTGTACGATAAGGCCATGAGCCTATAAATGCTATTGGAATTCATTGAACAGACATTTCAAACATCCTAATGGGTTTAAGATCCACAGTGGTAGAACCTCTAAAGACTATTGCATACCGTTTCCAAGAATTTGAGGAAAATGTATGGGAATTTGTCAAATGTTGACTAACACTCTTATATACCCTTCACAAAGTTTTTCAATGTTTACTAAGTTTGGAGTGTATTGGACACCACAGTTATTCTCATTTTTTGGGCTTTTGAATTCAGGATTTTTGATAATCTAAATTTTGGGATGGAGAAAACCAATAATCCGACCTTAAGAAATAACTTCAAGCACTTAAATCTTTGAGAGTATTTATCTTAAGTAGTGTAGAGGTTGCTATACAATGTACTTTTTAGATAATTTGAACTTTAAAATGAATCTATGCACTTTGAATTTCATATGTTTGTGATGTTGTAGAGGTAATACCATTTAGGACTATTTAAAATGTAAAAATACAGTAGTAAATAACACTTAGCTACTAGAAATAAATATTGTCAATGTTCAAAACACTACTTAAGATAAATATTCTCAAACATTTAGGTGCTTGAAATTATTTCTTAAGGTCGGATTATGGCTTTCCACTGCCTCCAAAGTTCAGATTATTATATTCCAAAAATCCTTGACTATATTCAAGATAGTGCTAACGAAGTCGTTCAACATTGAGACTATCTAAATGGATACTAAAATGTCCTTATAGGTTTAGGCACATAATACAGCCTATCTGTTACCTCGGTGAGTCCAACATTGATTTCAATGATAACAAACAATTTATAGATTTGTTATATATGAAATAGTATTTAAGCACATAACACATCTTATCAGTTGACTGTATGAGTCCAACATTGATTTTAATGATAAGAAAAAACAATTTAGAGATTTGTCATATGTGAAATAGTTGTGTTTTGTGGTTTTATAGTTAACTCATTTTATATATAATGGTCACTACAAAAAAAAGGTCATGTTTCCACATTTATTTAACCACACTTGAGCAAGTATAGTAGGAAAATAAATACCCAGTACTATCCCCACACATAATAAGTGCGGATAAATGTAACCACGTTTATAAGCATGGTAGTATGATAATAATGTATGCCCACACATATTAAGTGTGAGGAATTACCTATCATAAATATGAAACAATTAGCACAAATATTAAGTGTGGTAGCCAATTTATTTAATTTTTTTAAATTGTATTTTTTCTTTAATTAAACCGCCAAATTAAATTTAAAAAAAAAAAACAATTGAAATTGTATTTGACAGAAGGGGAATATACATAATACATATTATGTTTCACTATTGCAAATAAAAATCCATGGAAAACAGAACAAATGTCAGTTGTTTGAAGTACAGAAGTGGACCTACTGTTTTTGATGACTGTTTGTTATAACAAATGCGAGAAAGTATGAACAAATTGACAAATACACATAGATTTAACGTGGTTCACTAATGTAACACCTGGGATTGTCATCCACTTCGTTAAGTCGATTGCGCTATTTTATATCGTTATAAAATCGTATTTGGTTATTTCGATAAATTGAAATAATATCGATGTGCCTGCTTAAGTGCTGATTTTATTGAAAAGAATATTATTATCATTATTATTATTAGTATTATTGGTATTAATGATTATTATTGAGCACTACATTGAGCAAATTCCCGAATATAACTAGAATGTCGAACCTTGGGAATAATCCGCAATTTATTAAATCGAACCTTGATATAATCAAAAGGCAAATAAACCAACCGATGATTATATTAATGGTTACGGTTTAAGATTTGAAGGTCGGAAAATTGGATTTATGGTACAGCGGGTAGGTGTTTTTATCAGTGGACCAAAAAAAAAATTTGAAAAGGGGCCGAAGCCCCTTCTTTCTTCGGGGTGAAGCAGATCGCGAAAGGGGGGGCTCCTCAACCCCCAGCCCCACGACCCACACGCCAGAGAAAGAGGGAGAGAGGGGGGAGAGGCGCCGGCGGGCCGCCAGCGAGGGAGAGCCGGCCGCGGCCACGACCGGTTCGCGCGACCCCCAAACCGAAGCCAGAGATAGAGACAGACAGCGAGAGAGGGAGAAAGAGGTTGAGGGGGGGGAGGCCGCCGTGTGTCTTGGCGGCTCCTCCAGGGCTCGCTGGTGGTGTGGCGACCGTTCGACGGGCCAGTGGAATGGTGGAGCAATGGGTCACAGCGGGATAGCAAAGAACTGAACCGAGCCCACACCGAGCCAACCCAAATCAAACCCTAAAACGGATCCTTTAGCTTGGATTCGAGGTGGGTTTCCTCTTCCTCCTATTTATTATTAATTTCGAAGAAAGTTTGTTGATTATAGTTCGTTCAGGTTGAATTTGATCTGATTATCGATAATTTGAGGAAAGTGTAGAGTAAGCTGAACGATACCTAATATCCATATACATACATAATTTGAGGAAAGTCTATCGAACATATATGTCCGTTGTTTGTAGTGATTGCATAGAAATGAGATGGATGTTCATTGAGAATTAAACGATTGAATTATTGCGAAGCCAGTGTGGAGAACTGCTTTTATATAGTGAATTAACGTGTTATGTGAATCTCCCACTCCCTAATCGGCGAAAGTGGGTGATACGCTGGTTTCCAAACTTCCGAAACCTTATAAATGAGTGTGAATGCTGCTTTAGGAGTCACTGTTGTCCAGGTTTCTGAAATAGTAGGTAAAGGTCGGCCTAAGTAAGCCGAGATGGAGTCATTGCTGTCATAGGAATAAAGCGATATGCTTGTATGTGAGCTGCAAGATGTATTATGATATAATGGTTTGTAATTTAAGTCCTTGTGTGCCTATTTTGCATAGCATCTAGAGTCGCTCAGTATGGCCACGTGAGCCAACCATCTAAGTAGCCAATCATGTCTTAGCTAAGGCTGTTTATAGTTGCGATGTAAACCCCAGTATTCCGGATGTGTGGTCTGCGGAGTTGTACTTTTTATTATTCATTTGTTTTTAGCATTGAACTGCATTGGCTATTATGCTCCGGGCGGGTGGCCCGTAGAGCTGTGAACTCCGGCGGGAAACCGTTGAGTTGGTTAGTTCTTTATTGCTGTTTTTCAGTGTAGGGAATTTATTGTAAGGCTTTAAGCCTGAGAAATGGTCAGTTTTCAGGAGAAACTCTGTCCGTTTCATTCCAAGATTTAAAGAACAACGCTAACACTCCTAGCCCAAGGGATGGGGGCGTTACAACTAACAACGTGTTAGCTACGTCTACAGGCAGAAGAGAGGGATAGTTTTATTCATCCGATGATATTGGAATACAGAGATACAAATTACATATATAGGGTTTAGGTTTTAAAGTTAACCCTAACCTATGCATCACATACGCCGTCAGTACCACCATGTTAGCTACATTGTTTTCTACCTAGTAGGAGTGGTACAAATTGCAATGTTTTTTTATCGAAGTTTTAGTTATTTGTTATCATTTTTTAAAATTATTTTTCTCTAATATCGTTCTTTAGAGAACACATAACTCATTTTTTTTCTAGGTTCTAATTTTTTATTTTCATCTTCCTTGTAGGCTATGGGAATTTGCAAACGTAAGGCTAAACCAAGTATGCTAGATATGGTGCTTCGTGAAAAATTGGACAAAATTACACTTGTAAGTTTATCACTTCTTTCTGCAGTCTATAACAATGTCTTCTATTTTCAAGATGATTGATGTTTGCTTCAATTTGTATAATGTGGAGTGATATTTATTCTAATCGATTGATTTGGTATTTTTAGGTGACAACCAAGGGAAATGTGCAACGAGAAGGGACAACAAATGGAGGAAATGTTAGCCCTTGATTCCCCTCTCCCATTTTAGACATTACACATGGATTTTAGTTGAAAAACTCTTGCTTATTAGCTATGTATTTATGTCACATTCTTAGAACATATTTTCAGTCTTAGGATGCATCCGGGATATTTCATTTCTATTTTACTGTCACAGTACTTGTGAAGTCTTGATAGCAACAATTATTCTAATAATTATTATGATTTTATCATATTATTTTTGTAATTTTAAAGCTTATATATATATATATATATATATATATATATATATATATATATATATATATATATATATATATATATATATATATATATATATATATATATATATATATATATATGCTACAATGCTCAAAATTTATGAAGGTTTATATTATTACCAAAAATTGAAAAATTATTGAAGGCACCAAAAGTTGTTAAAAAACTTCCAGCCAAATTATTTACGAATTCGTTCAAAAGTTAGTTGTTTAAAAGTTAGTTGAATAGGTTCAAGTTGCAGACCTTATAAGAGCAGTGACAAACAGCATAGATGTTCACAATGAGCTAAATTTTCCCACACTTATATGTGCAACATAATACCCACATATACATAAGTGGGGAAAGACATCATTCCCCATGCTTATAAGTGTAGAAAACGTAAACCTTGCCGCGGATATCAAGTGCGGGGAATAGTTCCCCAGTCTTTCAATCGGCACGCTTAGCTTAAGTGCGGTGAAGAATACCTGCTGCACATATATTCGTGGGCAAATATAATTTTAAGTGTGGAGAAAGACAATTTTTCCTGTAGTGTTGCGTGTGACACATTTATTTATACTGTTCTATCTATCTGGGGACTAATTATATTGATTTGAATTATATTACCTTGCCATATTATGGAATGAGATTTAGATTAGGGCTGGCAATGGGGCGAGTACGGGGCGGGTTTTGCTGTACCCTCACCCATACCCATTTAAAAAATCAGTACCTATACCTATACCCATATCCACCAGGTATTATAAAACCATACCCATACCCATACCCATACCCACCGGGTATTGTAGGTTTTATTCGGGTACACGTATATAAAAAAATCGAACCCATTTCTTACCCATATTCAACCAAAGAAGAAAACACGCTACATTAATGCTAAGCTTCCAAGTTCCAACAATACATTATAATTATAAGAGTATAAGACTATGGGCCTGTGGCACTGCCTAGGCCTGACTCGTGAGTCGCGACTCCGAGGCGAGAGGGGGTGAGGCCGTGACTAGTGAGGCTGTGAGGGAGAGCTGTGAGGGAGGGGCTGTCACTGAGGCTGTGTACTATTGGGTGGGGGACTGAGGTCAGTGAGGTGAGGACTGAGGGGCTGAGGCGTGAGGGGGGAGATGAAATGAGGGAGTGTCTGAGTCTGGACTAATTTATACCTAGGGTTTTTTGGGCTTGGGTCGATAGTGTTGGTAATTTTAATTTTTTTAAAAATGAAAAATAGGTATGGGTTTTAAACGGGGTGGGTACGGGGCGGGTATTAGTAACATAGGTATGGGGCTGGTATGGGGCGGGTACAGGGCGGGTGGAGCCTATACCCATATCCATACTTATACCCATGCCCATTTAGCAATACCCACTCCATACCCATCTTTTAAAAAACTTTCATACCCATACCCATACCGATTGGGACGGATTTTGTGGGTTTTAAGCGGGTACGGGTTTTATTACTAGCCCTAATTTAGATATAATTTAAATTTAAAAAATGTTATTGTTAGAAAGATTTTATATGAGATAATTATGTCACATTATGTGAGAGATTATGGATTTTATAGTGCCATATTATGTTGACATTTGATATCTCAATATTGGAATGTATTATTGAGCGATTGAAGAATATCATCAACATATGTCACATGTCTATATCCTATGAAATTAAAGAATATATTGCTAGGTAATTAAAGATTGGTTTCGTCATTGTCAAACCGAAATAAATACTGATCTGATCCAAGTCAAAGAAGATATTGGCCAAAATATCCATATGATTATCATGGCAACTAGCAAATGGAAAAGAACCATATTGCCAATCAATCTAGGCGACTAAGGTGCAACAAAGTAAGATTGGAGGCTTAATTTTAGCTATCAATGAAATGGAGTCCAGAGGCATAGCAAGTGCGGCACAACAATTGCAATTGTATGATTGAGCTTACGCTTACAGAAACGTATAATTGGTTTTATCAGTACTTTTATTCATCTTGTGAGGATAGCTTTTTGAAACGGTATTTTGGATCAAGTAAGTTGAGAAGAACTTACTTGGATAGTTAAGTGTTGAGTAAGCAATTATTGGTGAACGACTCAACTAAAAGAACTTAGTTGAGTGGTATAATAAGAGACATCGTTCTCAAGATTGAGTAGCTGACTTTAAAAGTATCCAATGAAGTCTTTGTAGAGTTCGAGGACTCGACTTTATGACTTCTTCGGTGAACTAGAAGTGGAGCACTTCAAATCCTAAGGAAAGAAAAGTTTTATGGGTAATCCTGCCAACATTTAAAAATATCGATGTGTTTTGTTGTACTTTTATTTCCGTATTTAATTTTTATAATTGCTTTAATTTTTACTAATTATCCTATTCACCCGCTTCTAGGGTGATTTGACTAGCCTAATTAAACGTTTACTATCAAGTCCCGAACCCAGAGAAAACATCAAATCTAACTGCATGATTTTCCTAAACATTCAAAACATTATCCGACATTTACATTTGTGCCACTAGAACGCTGCAATTTACACTTTTTAACACAAATTCTAATATCTACAAGATGAAATGAATGAAACCATAATGGTCATTAAAAGTTTCTATAGGAGTTCATCAGAGACTCCAAACATCGTACGTAGAGTCTCAAACCTTATTGAAGCCCTCAAAATGTAGTCCACTATAACATTCACAAGTTTCGAAAAAATGTTCTAATATGTCTCAAATGGCAATTATATGCTCCTATAATCCCCTAATGTGTCTACGAGAACCTTTAGGCCATTTTAAACCATTTAGAGGTATGACCTTACGATCATAATGCGAGCTAAAGGGCCTTCATGATCAAACTTAGCTTCTGCAAGTACGAAGGAAGCCATTGCCCTTATTAAAATTTTTTAAGGGATATTTAGAATCCTTACAAATTTTGTTAAGTAGAGTATGGAAAAGCCTCTAAGTGACCGCCAAAATGAAGGCCATTCGATAGCATTTAAAATTTGAGAGAAATGTTCGAGATTTTGGATGACACTTCAAAGTGTATCACATCACACTTCACCAAATTTCTAGTGTTTCAAAATTATGTTTGAAAATCTTCTAAATTGCACTGATGAAGTCATTGTATTTGTAAGATTATGTATTGGGATATTTAGCATGCCTTAAAGAGGGTTTAAAGGTAGATTCAACAAAGCCCCTCATGATCCCAAAACAAAGGCTATCTATGTAGGAGGTTTTCAAGATACTAGTAAAAATTTTGGAGTGGTCAAGAAATCGTGATTATGTATCCTCTTGACACCTTGAAATGTATTAGGCATTTCAGAACCATTCTAGATTCAATCAAAGGGAATTTTACACTAGCGCAATGCATCTTCAAGAGTATGCAGATTCATATTCCTAGTCCAATGGATAATGTTAAAAGAGCCACTCATTCAAATTGTTTAAGGAGATATACAGAATGAATTAGATTGTTTAGCGCCTTTTGAGACCACCAAAATTAATGCCATTACACATGGTTAGCCATTTTGAGAAAAATGGCTTGGAGTCGTCAAATGGTGGCTATGTACTCCTTTTGATCGCTTGAATGTCTTAAGGGTATTGTAGAATAGTCATTGGCAAACAACTCCATAGCATCGAGGAGTTCTTTCCCGGTATTGTGAAATTAGGCTTGAAAATTAACCAGATGGTGCCAATGAGGTTATTGCACACATTGGAGTTGTTTAAGAACAGAGGCAGAGCTATGTGGATACACGGGATGTCAATTGACATTCCAACTTTTTGGAAAAAAAATTTGAATATTGATATTTCTGGGCAAACATAAAACACGTACCTATACTATTTAGTTTGTCACTGTTGTCCAAAAGTATGCGTGCCCAAGTGGCGTCAGCGAGGCGCTAGGAAAATGCCCGGGGGGTGTGGGTCCCGTGTTCGCGTCTTCATATTTACGTCTCTTGTTTTTAAGTAAGATGCATAGTCATTTTATATATATCATGTAGCTAACATATCAGGTGCCCAAATGGCGTGGTGGGATACCTCATGTTGCGCGTGGACATCACGTGTTCGAGTTTGGGTGCGTAGTGGCAATTTGTGTGGTCTTGTTTTTCTAAATTACGGTATATAATATTTTTATCCTTAATTTTAGTATGTAATATTTAATTAATTCACCCCCAGCATAAATGGAAGATTTGAGGTTTGCTCCTAGCTTGATATGGCGGTGAAAATAAAGAAAAATTAACAAAAATTTATTATATGTTGACTGCAACATAGGAGAAAGTAGTATAAAAGGCTTTATCTCCAAAGGCAAAAATCAAATGAAAAAATATTCTTTTTAATTTAATCATTATTTGCAAATTATTGTGTCTAATTTAGCAATTCTAGTTAGATTTATGTCTAACAATTATGCTAATACCATTTTAGAAATAATCAAATGGGAGTTAATTTGAACAAACTTATGAATTTTAATATTGAACTTGGTGGTTGAGAATGGAATTTGGTGAATTTGAAATCTTTTGTAAGTTTAGTGCAACATTATGGGTATATTGTGTCATAAAAAATATGAAAGAAAATGTGTTAAAAAATTAGAGCGCAAATTAGACGATGATTAGCTGTACTATATAATATAATTCGACACTCTAGAGTTTAAACCCTGGCTCAACCACTGTTTAAGAACATAACTAGAATAGTCGACATGTTATCGAGGCAGAGAGATGAGTCACTCTCCAAACGGCCAAAATGAAGGCTACAGTACATGGTTTTTGGAAGTTTATTAAAAAACATACAAACGATTCTCAACAATGATTAGAAGCTACAGCTAACACTCTAAAAGCATTTTATCTACTTTAAAGGTCATCCTAAATTATTTAGAGTGCTTACCATGCCAGGGGTGCCCAATTTTGAGCAATTTAAGGAGCAAGGTCTTCCTTTCGGGGATTTTAAAGCATGAAAACAGGCCTGAATCATTTCGCATTAAATGGGTTCACAACACCAATTCCAAAAAAAGGGATGGGTGGTCTTATGAATCGTACAAATCAATTTGGTATCGGCAAGGAACCATGAGGTAAAGAGACAATTTGAGTAAGAAATGGCAAATACAATACATACGCAGCTTATGAGCCTCTAAAGCACTCCAAACCTGATGTGAGATGGCAGAGAAGAGGGTAGCACAAGAAGCACATACTTAAGCATGCCTTTTGCATGTGATCGATCATGAAAGGAAAACTTATGACGAGAGACAGGCTTGCGAAGTAGTGGATTGAAGTTGTAAATTAAGATTGTTGCTTTTGTTGTCAAATTGGAGTCCATCGAGCACCTCTTTTTCAAGCGCGCATTTTCACACCAGGTGCTAAATCTGATTGACTGTTGCTAACACTTCAACAAATTGGAGACAGGAGTAGAATTTTCTCGTTGGCAACAAAATTCCAGGATTAAGAGAAATCTGGTTGTTTCTTTGGTTTTAGCGATCACATATCAGAGTTGAAGGGGGCGAATCAAAGAAAGCTTAGAATTACCCAGCAGATACTAGGAGATATTGATCAAATTATTTTTAAATCAGGCGAGATTTGCATATACACCTTGTAAATTGGACCAATAGAATCAAGATGATATGAGGACACCTTATCATCTTCGTGTATGCCCAAAATTAAGTTCATGCAATTGTTTGGTTAATGGAAATTACTTACTGTCACCGAAAAAGAGACAGTTTGTCAAAGAAATTACAATATCGGTGAAAATACCTACCATAGCCACAAGTCACTAGGTTGCTGTACAAAGAGTTTTGCTTTCTGCTGAATATGCTGAAACTCCTACAACTGCTGGTTTTTACAGAAAGGCCTCTGGTAGGCTTCTCTGCACAAAATTGCAAATGCACAAGTTAAAGCATCTTTCTCATCCAAAATTAAGATACTCCGAGATGGCCTAGCGCATCAGAAAAACATGTAGAATTCATGTAAGACAGTAGCATGTGTCCAATCTGAGGTTGCTCATTACCGTTGATAGACTAGTATACCTCTAGAGATGGCACACCACCCTCAAACGCAGACAACTAGGATCTTCCCAACCCCCAATATTAACTTTCCCAGAGTCTCCAGTTCTCTACATTATAACATACGGCCCGCTGAACTATAGACATGGCAGACTCTCATTCATGCATAAAATCAGCTGAATTATCAAATCAACTACTCTCTCGCCACAAAAGCAAGGGTACAAACTATTTACTGTGTGAAAATGGGCGTTGTACTCCTATTTTCTAAAAAGAGAGTCGAGTCTGTTTGTCAATAGCTAAATGAGTAAGTAATTAGGCCAATGCCTGATTGTCCCAGATTTGACCCATTCAAGTACAAAGAAATATTCTTTTGGAGCACTGACCTCATTTTTCTTTTCCTTAGTAAGGACAACTAGTGTACTTAGCCAAATGACTGCATAAACATAAGAAAAATAAATGGACGAGCATATGTGTACATAATCCTATCATAATTTGAAGCAACTCATGGAAAGATGAAAACTTGTATATTCAAAAACCCCAACTGGTCTGTTATAATGGCTTTCATGGAGAACCATATTCAAACTTCATTGCCGAAACAGACTTCATTATCCTTGAAAAGAAAGACACTTGAAGAAAGCGTGATTCCATTTCCATTCCGAAGGACACATATGGGACCGACAATGAATAAGGGAGAGAGAACAAATTTTCAAACTAAGGATTTCTAGTTACCATAAAATAAAAGTTTTTCTTTTTTTTTTTTTAACTTTCTTCATCATGTCTGCAGAGCGAAACCAGGATCACAGTAACAACAAAAAAGAAAATATTTAGGCCGGCACTTGAAACCAAAATGATTACGTTCATAGCTCGAAATTCTAACCATCAAGGACACTATTCAGGATTAAGTCAACAAATCCAGATTGTAATACCAGAGAAGACCCAATTGAGGATTGGTACTACGAAACAGAATGATCAAGTTCGTAGTTCCGAATTCAACCAAAAAAGACATAGTTAAGGAATAAATCACAAGTACAGAATCTTTTAGTCAAAAACCTAATTGAAGAGCCTCACAACCAATTCAAATCAGACGAAGCAATCGGCTAGAAAACGCAACCGACAGCACACAAGTAAAGAACAATAAAACTTCCAACCCTACCCAACAAGCCCACCCAAATAAAAACAAAAAAAATATTGAAAAAAGTATCCAGTTTTTCCAATTCAAGCAATCAATTTCGGTAAAGAGAAAAAATGGGTGTATCAGAGGTTCAAGTCAGGGGCGGAGCTGTGGTTGGTCATGTGAGATCAACCGACCCCTCTTAAAAAAAAAAAAAAATTCTGTTGGTTAAGTTGGAAAAAAAAACGAAATAACATATATATGTAATTTGTGATGAACCAATTGCATCAAAACAAGATTGCTTTGGTGGTAGAGTGGGCTTGGAATTTTGACTGAGCATTCTTTATGTGTTCCAAGTTTGAATCTTGCTGCTGGCATTTACACTCACGAGCTCTCTTTTTTTTTTTTGGCCCAAGTTTTGGACTAAATTCTACGAGACTCTCCCCCTCCCCTCATTCTATTCGCCCCACTGCCCACACACGGTCACAAAAACGCAAACCTAGCAGCCACCACGCCCAGACCTAGCCGTCCACCACAGGTGGCATTCGCCGGAAGCCACCATCAACCCTCCAGGCCGTGCCGCTGCGCCACCAATAGTCCGCTACCGATTTGAATTTTGATGGTACAAGCCCTAAAACTCTAGATAGTTTTAATTTTCGTTTTTCTTTGTCAAAATTTTGATTGTTTACCCTTTAATTATTTAGATAGTTAGATTACTTTTAATTGTTGAAATCATTTGATGAAGTTGACCATAAATCATTTGTCAATTATAATAGTATGCGTTGTTAACTCTTTCGATTCTCTTCTGATTAGTTATAATTATTAAATATCCTTCACTTGCCTAATTAAATCTTTTTTTGTCTAGTCGAAAATGCATATATATTTCAAAAAGTTGGCTACTGAATCGTTTCCTTCAACTTCAGCATCTGAAAATTCTCCTTCGAATCAAGAAACTGACGAACACAACACTTAAACACAAACCCCAAATTTTGATGCAAACACTAATCCCTTTTCTTCTGAGAGAAGCCGAGTTGATTTATGTGCTCTTTAGTCCGATCCAACTGAAAGAAAACCAATTTCACATTGTCATTCAAATGAACATGATGAGGTAAGAAGAGCTTATATTCAAAAAGGCCCTTGTCAACCCCGAAATCATGCTTTTCCTCAAAGATTGATGTCTCAACATTATCGTCATTTCAATGAGTCTTGGTTTGATATGTATGGCAATTGGTTAGAATATAGCATAAAAGAAGATGTTTTGCTTGTGTTGTTATTTGTTCAAGAATGAGCATGAAAGTTTAAGTCATTTGGAGGAGATACATTCACTTAAAGAATTTAGGAGTTGGAATATGTAAGACAGAAAGATTTAAGATGCATGTAGATAGGTCAAATAGTGTCCATAATCAATGTGTGAAATGATGTGAAGACTTGATGATGCAAAAACAATCCATACAGACTGCTTTGGATAAACAATCAGAGCAAGCTAAGTCTGAGTACTACAGTCGCTTGAATACTTGAGTTGATATTGTGAGATTATTTTTGTTTTCTGCATTGCCATTTCAAGGTCATGATAAAAGTGAATTGTCGAGAAAGAAAGGACTTTTTAAGACTTTCTTACAGTTTCATGCGAAAAAGAATGACAACGTGAGAAAGGTTATTTTCAAAAATGCTCCAGGCAATCATATAATAACTTGCCCTGACATCCAGAAAGAAACTGCAAATGCTTGTTCAAAAGGAACTATGAAGGCTATTCTTGAAGAACTTGGCAATGGATATTTTTCTATATTAGCTTTGTAATTTTGTTTTTATGACTATTGTCAAATTTCAAATTTCAAATTACATGTGTGTTTGAGTCCCGACCCCGCTTGAATTAATTTCTGGATTCGCCACTGCAGTTCAACAATCACACAACAACGTCGACCAGCAGTGCAATCAAGCCAAAGGAAAAAAAAAAAAAAAAGAGGAAGAGACAACAACCTCACCAATCAGCATAACATTATTGGATGAAGAACAGCAATGATCAGGAGAAGAAAGGGGGAGATGAATCAAATTCCAATAAATAACAAGAACCCAGATGAGAATTCTGACAAATCTGGTAATAAAGCCAAGAAAGTCAGAGAAATCCAAAAAAATTTAAGTCTTAAATAAAGACAATTCGCCTTACATTCAATGCACAGTCAAGATAGAGAGAGCGAGGCACAGCAAAGAGCCAGAAATGCAGCGTTTGAATTGATGCAGAATCACTGAATCAGAGAGAAAGAGGCAGCGATAGCGTTAGGCTAATGAAATTATTGGGTTTTTCTTGGCTTTTTTTTGGGGGGGGGGGGGGGGGGGGGGGGTTGGGTTTGGGTGCTGAAATTGGATTTAGAGAAAGTGCGTGGGCCCGAACGAGGAAAGAATAAATCGTTGAATATTTGCAACGGCTAACTCTTCGTGCGGTAAGGCGCTCTTCTTTCCAACATACTGTTACTGAATTTATCTTAAGTGAATTAAAATGAGTTGAATTAATATGAATTTATTTTTGTTGAATTAAATTAAATTAAACATATTTTTATTAAATTCAACTGAACCAAATTAACTTATATTAGTTGGATTTTGAACTAAGATTTATCGAACTAAAATATACTTATTTTTGCATAATTGAACTTAACTAGACTTAGACCTATTTTCTTCAACTTATTTTTTAAGAATAAGTTCACTTCTCTTCAATTTAGAAAAATGAGCTTAGCTCAGTTAAACTAAGCAAAAATAAGTTCAACTTAACAAAACTAGGTTCAGAATTTAATAAAATTAAGTTTAGTTAAGAAAAAATAAGTTTAATTAGAAAAGAAATGCAATTCAATTCAGTTCAAAACAAATAAGTTCAGTTTAGTTCCCATACAATGAAAAAAATTAACTCTTGAGGCCAAGGCTTGATCAAGCGAGGAGACAGAAATTGAGAAATTATAATTAGAAATGATCATATTTCATTCCCAGGATTATTTAGCAATTTGGTTTCTGTTTTCAAAGTTCAATCTGTCTATGGATCCCCTCATACAGATTGAGGGGGCGTAATTGAAGATATCTTAGGAATGAAAGGTATATTAGAAATGAAAAAGACTTGTAATCTTTTTATTGCATCAATTTATGAATATATATACGGATTTGGGGCTCTCAATTCTGTAGAGGCAATTATACAAACAAAATACTTTCTCATGGTATCAGAGCCACTAACTCTCTTTCCGTAAAAATTTTAAAAAAATAATCTTTTTAAATTTTTTTTTTTGGGGCTCTCACCAGTGGCTTGCCCCTTCGATTTCGTTAGCAGCACATTGCCTTCAACCCTAGCTGCCGGCAACTCCGTCCTAGCCGCCAGTACCTCACAAGATTTCTCCACTCGCCATCGGCACCCATGTCCACTCCGCCAGCCTAGTCGAGTTCCAGCCTTGAGGATTCTCGTTCCTCGACCGAACTCCCGAGTCCTAGCGCTCACATGCCTCGCTCGTTGCTACCGAGGCTCCGGTGGGCGTTCCCAGCGTTGCTCCGTCTACGCTGCTGCCGCCGCATCCCATGCCTGCTTCCCTCAGTCCGGGATCGTCAATGCTTGCTTCGTTCTTGCAGCTACCAGTGCCCAATTGTCTAGCATCGTTTTCTTGGATTGCCGCTCAGTTTTCGGGTCTCTTTACCTGACCTTGGCGCCAGCCGCCAGCGGTACCTCCTGCCACCTAACCCAGCAGTAGTCGGCTGCCTGTCTGCTGCATCCACGCCATTCTTGGCGGGTGCACTGTTCGGTGTTTCCTTCATGGTGCTCAGTCATGTGTTGCACGTTTCCACCTCCTCGCTTGACCAAGTCTTGGCAGACGTTCAACACTTGTAATTTTGACAACCCTCAACAGCCCCCCCGTCCCGATTTTTCCTACTTCCGTGAATATTATAAGCATTGTTCCTGTTCCTCTCGCAACAATTGAAGATTATCTCAACTGGCGTATGCGACTTGCCCCTTTTTTGATCTCTTATAATCTCCTTGGTTAGGTTGATAGTCCTCCTGTGTGTTCGTCCTATTCCATTCTTGATTCCACTAGGTGTCAGGTACACAATCCCTTATACTCTCAACAGTTGCGTGCGGACCAAATGCTTAGATCATGTTTATTTGCTCGAATTTCTAGTGACCTTCTAGTTGAAGTTCGTGACTTAAATCACTCGTTTCAGATATGGGATCGTCTGCGTAATCGTTTTCTTACTGCAAGTTTAGCTAAGAAAATGGAGTTAAGACGACGGCTTACTAATATTAAGAAACAGAAAAACCAGTCAATGGAATCATATCTGCGTGACATTAAAGATGTTGCTAATTCCTTAGCTACCATCAACTACCCCTTAATGGACCAAGAATAGATTCAACATATCACTGATGGCGTGGATGAGGATTACGTGACTCTCATTACTGCTGCTACTTATCTTGGGGGAATTTTGCTTTTGACGATTTTTTGTACAAAATTAATTATGTATGAACGACGCATTCTACACCTCTGCGAGGGTGCTTCCTCTGTTACCACCATCAGGCTTTTGCCACTGGTGCTGCCACTACCTCAAATTCCCGCTCTAGTGGCTCCTCTAATCATGCGTCTCCCTCTGGTGGACACCAAAACAACAATTGGAGTACGTAGTAATACTTGGCGAGGCGGGCGTAACCACTGCGATCGTGGCAAAAGACGTGGTCGTGGACAACGTAGTGGTCGAGGCAGTAATCAGGGTCAGTGGTATCACTCTACCAGGGATTCGAGTTCACCTACATCAGGTGTATCTCCTTCTCATAGTCCTAGTGTTGCCTTAGTCTCTTCTCTACTTCGACTCTTCCTTCATCTTTTTTCCCCCTATATGTGCTGACATGTCCCCCTTCCCTTCCCAAGTTGTTTGTAAATTGTGTTTTCACCCATGTCATACTGTCCCGTACTGCCCCCGCTATTTTCCCGCTATAGCTACTTCTAATTCTTCCTCAGGACTGACTGCTCTCACTTCCATCTAGTCCGATGAAGCCAATGATGTCCTTTGATATCCCAATTTAGCTGTTGCATTTCACGTGACCCCATCAAAAGGTATTGTATCCTCTAAATTTCCATATAGTAGCACATGTCATTGTTGTTAATGGGATTCGATTGCAAGTTCGTCATGTCAATCAAGTGTCCTTATCTACTTCTGCCACGCCTTTAAAATTGAATAATGTTTTGCATGTTCCTGACTTAAAATATAATTTGCTTTCCATGCAACCACTTTGTCGTGACAATAATTGTGAGGTTGGTTTTGACTCGTATTCTGTTTATATTAAGGACAAACCAACTGGGACAACTCTCCTTCAGGGTTTCAGTAACGGTGATGTTTATACCTTGTCGACTTCCTCACCTGTTTTTGCTCTAGTAGCTCTATGAGTCTCTGGTGATGTCCGACATCATCATTTGGGTCATTGTGGTTCTCGTGTCCTTGTGTCCCTTAGCCAAAAACATCTTATTTCTTGCGCTACTAAAGTTTAACAATAAGTGTGTGTCATCTAAGTTGGGAAAAGCCCACCAGTTACCTTTTTCTGAAACAGAACATTATTATAGTGCTCCTCTTTATTTAATCCATTCAGATGTTTGACAGTCTCCTGTGCCTTCTAATTTAAATTTTCTATGTTATGTTTGCTTTGTTGATGATTGTACCCATTTCACATGGATTTATCCCATGAAGTATAAATCTGAAATGTACGATGTGTTCCTTGTTTTTCAAAAGTTGGTTGAAAATTTGTTTGACCGCAAGATAAAAATTTTTCAAAGTGATAGTGGGAAGGAATTCGATAATGATCCTTAAAAGCTCACTTTATTCGTCATGGCATTTATTTTGAAAATCCTACCCCGCACGCCTAAGCAAAATGGGGTTGCTGAACGCAAACATCATCACATTATTGAAATGGCTCGCACTTTTCTTCTTGATGCTAATCTTCTTGGACAATTCTGGGTTAATGAGGCATACGCGATCACTTTTATTATTAATTGGCTCACCACATGTCTCTTAGATAATCACTCTCCTTTTGAAAAACTTTTTCATAAGGCACCTAATTATTACTTTTTGCATGTGTTTAGATGTGACTGTTTTCCAACACTTTTAACTCATGACCATAAATTAACTCCATGATCTAAACGATGTGTTTTCATTGCCTATGCTTCTCATTATAAAGGTACCAGTGTCTTGATCCAACTACAGGTTGTGTCTACATCAGTCGTCATGCCTTATTTCATGATGACACCTTCCCTTATGCTAATCTTCAACCTCCTGAGTCTAGGGTTCATAACATTTCTACACTGCAATTGGTTATTCTTAGTACCCCCATTCCCTTCTCCACCCTTAGTCTCTATCTCTTGTGGAGGGTTCCACCTTTATTACTTCCCACCCTCTTTCTTCAGTTCAATCTATGTCTACGCCTCCAGACCCATTTGTGTCTCGCCCAGGTCCACCACCATCTTTTGATTCTCCCCCTTTGATCTCACCTACATCCTTAGGCCCTATTTCTACTATTCCTCTTCAGGGGACGGCTCACATTACATCTTTCAAGTCCCGTTTATGGCCTCCTCCCTTACCTCCTCATGCTTCAACCAGCTCTTCCTTAAACCCCCACTACATCATCTTCTTCCTCAACCATCATTGCCTCACGTCATCCCATGCAAATGCGATCCCACTCTACTATTCTCAAGCCTCTTAATATCTTGTCCTTACACACACTTTGTAATGAGACAGAACCAACTTCATACACATAAAATTCTAAAGATGAAAAATGGCGAATGGCTATGGCATACGAGTTTAATGCTTTTGTTCAAAATGACACCTGGCGTCTGGTCCCATACTGTGATGACATGAACTTGTTAAGCTATAAGTCAGTTTATTGTATAAAATATTACTCTGATGGGTCTATTGAGCATTGAAAAGCTCGTTTGGTTGTCAAAGGTTTTGGTCAGCTGGCTAGGCTATATTATAATGAGACTTTTAGCCCTATAGTTAAACCCACTACTATTTGTATTGTTCTTACCTTTGCCATCACCTATGGTTGGGTCGTTCGCCAACTTGATATAAAGAACGCTTTTCTTCACAAAGAGGTGTACATGAGCCAACCGCAGGTCTTTGTTTGCCCCGATTTTCCTACACATGTTTGCCAGCTAAATAAGTCTCTCTATGGTTTGAAACTAGTCACTCGCACCTGGTTTCATAAGTTCAACATCTATCTTCTTTCCTTAGGCTTCACTTGCAGTCGCACTGACTCCTTTATGTTCATCGTTCATAAGAACAATGCCCTTCTTATTCTCCTTCTCTGCGTCGACGACATTATTTTTACTGGCAGCTCCCCCTCCCTTTTACATCACATTATTTGCCTTCTATCCATCTAGTTTTTGATGAAAGATCTCGAGGACCTTCAGTACTTTCTAGGGGTTTAGGTTGTGTGAACTCCGGACATGCTTTTCTTGTCTCAATCCAAATGTGTTTAGGACCTCCTCACCAAGTTGTCCATCCCCAGTTCCAAACCCATCCGCACACCACTTCCTTCTAGGACCATGATATCACTCATAGATGGGGACTTGCTTGCGGATCGTACTAAATGCCGGAGTATGGTAGGAGCTTTGCAATACTTAACTCTGACGAGGCCCAATATCTCCTGTGCAGTGAATCTTATTTCTCAGTTTATGCATGCTCCTAGTACTACTCACTTGTCTATGGTCCAAAGGACTTTTCGCTAATTGCAGGGCACTGTTGACCATGGCCTCACGCTTAAGAAGGCAAAATAGTTGTCTGTCATTTTTCTGGGTTCCAATTTTGTATCTTGGAGTTCCAAGAAACAACCTACGGTTTCCAAATCTTCCACTGAAGCTGAGTATTGTGCTATTGCCTATACTGTTACTGAGACTCGGTGGATTCGCTATGTCATGGCGGAATTGGGTATTGTGTTTCGCTCTCCTGTGCAGGTTCTCTGTGATAACATCTCTGCCACATATATTACTGTCAATCTTGTACTGCATGATCATAGCAAACATATCAGAGTGGATTACCATTTTGTTCGTGAATGGGTCTCTCATGGTGACTTAGTTGTTCATTATGTCCCTACTTAGTTTCAGCTTGCAGATATTTTCACTAAATCTCTTCTTGTACATAGATTTTTGTTTTTAAAGTCCAATCTGTCTGTGAATCCCTCCATCTAGATTGAGTGGACATAATGGAGGATATCTTAGGAATGAAAGCTATATTAGGAATGAAAAAGATTTGTAATCTTTTATTGTAATATGGACCCGAGACTCTCAAGTCTCAATTCTATAGAGCCAATTATACAGACAAAATATTTTCTCAGCTTCTGTCTCCTTGATTGACCAAGTCCTGGTGCCCACTACAAATTGCTTGCACCACTCTTGAGTAATAGAATATTATTCATTAGCCGGCTAGCTTGTACTAATCTTGGAGTATTTACTCCATGGACTGTTCTTTAAACTGATCCAATACACGAGTCTTTTGATGACGTCAAAAATTGATTGACTAGTCTTAAAGTCAAAACCAAATATTAAAGAACAACCACAATGTTGGTGCTTTATTAATTTATTCCAGTTTGTTTTATTAATAATATTGGCTGTGATTTAATAGTGGGGCACAAGCATGAAACAACAAGCATTTGGACCAATCACGTCTAGTGGGGAACAAGAATCCAAGTGGGAGGAGGTGTCGGCCAAAATTATGTATATATTACCACATTTAGAAATAAATAAACATGTTGAACCGGTGCTTTCATGGATTTTCATATTTCAAATATAGTTTTTGGTGTGGAAGAATATATCGCTCTAGAGTGTTGCACTCGATTAGCAGATCAACATCAGTTAAGAAATTGAACAGATCTATGAATTTCTTTTCCATGTGTATCAAGAAACGACAAACGTGGGAGAATGAGCGATCAACGTGTTAAGTTAAAATTTTTGAGGTTGAGATATGATTTTGGTATTAAAGATTTTGTTTTTATTAGTCGAATATGTATTGTAAATGCTATATGACATATTACGAATGATTAATAAATTATTCATTTCCCTTGCGGAAGAATTAATTAAACATGAAGACTAATATAAGGCACACATGCATGAAATGTCCCCTCAATCTCAATTCCTCTATATGAATTGGAGGTTTTTTGTTGTCCTTTTTCTCATTTAACAAGATAAAAATTAATTATTAATAAGTAACTGCAAGGAAATCGTTTTTTTGTTGATTGAAAATAAAATTTCAATCAAAGTATAAGATATGTTTTTATGAAATGATGATAAGAAAATATGAAGGACCTTTCTGTGAGCAGTGATATTTGTAAAAGTGAGGTCGCTTATATTTGAATCTCTCTAGGCTCTATGCAAGCGGGATTTATACTAAAAATTATTGTTGTACAATAAAAAAAATTGACAATGTTATTTAAATATACAAATATTTCGTGAAAAAAATCCGATTGTTGAAATTGAGTTTTTGCCATTCAAATTGACTTAATTATAAGAAAGAAGATGAAAATGAGTTGAATAAAGGGGAATAGGGCAGAGAAGAGATAACTGAGTAACCAATTATTACTCTCCCAGACTTTTGTTCATCATAAATCGTAGGGAGCGTATGCCCCCATTGTCAATGCAGTAGGACACTTAGAAGCTTGGAAACAAGTCCAATTGCAAACTACGTCAGTTAAATCATGAATGTTATTTTGGGCAGTTAAATCATTTTTTGAATAGAGAATTGATCAAATTGCTTAATTTGTTCTGAACTGAGAGGCACATACCATGTGAGCTCGAATGGTGTTAAGGATTATTAGTATTTTCATTCTACAAGGATGATCATATTCCAAAACCCATTCGATCTTCCAAGTCAACCTAAAGTGTTAAACTTGTGATATTAATCTTATAGACTATTATCAACTGAACTAACTAATTATGGTTTCACAAAAAGAAGTAATGTAATAAATGCATAATATTAAGTTATTAACTAATAATTTTATTGCTTCAGATATGCAGTGTGATAAACTGATAATATCACACTCACTCGATGGGGACGGGTATACTTAACTGCAAAATTTGTGAGAACCTAGACATCTAGAACTACAACATATCAAAAACTCACACCAAAATTCTCTCCATAGTTCCCAGTCATTTTAAAATTCAATTAAAATTTCTGGTTGAATTCTAGCATGCAGGTGTTGTGGGTTTTGATTACCTCAAGAAGGTAAACAGAATCAATCTGGTGCAATTTTTTTTTTTTTTTTCATGAGAAATAATATCGAGGAGGATGTCCAATTTCCAGGAAAATTGATTACTTGTAGAGTAGACTCCAGTTCTTCCTCCTCACTAAGATAGTTCCTACTTCTTCCACTTGTCTTCTGGTTTCTAGCCAAAACTTTATATGCTATGCTAGGACACTACAGAGAGGATTGAAAATTCTTTCACGAATGGTTTGAATCAGACTTCTCCTATCTGAAGGAGGAATCGAGTTTTTAAACAACTTACGTTGGTAGATCGACAAAAAGCTTTCCGGACCCCTCAAGAGAGGAGGGGAATTTTGTAAGAGGAAAAAGGGTTGACCATGCGCTGTAGACCAAGAAAGGAAGAAGATTTTTCTCTTCCTAGGGTTTTGAGGGGGGAAAAAAAAGAGCAGCTAGGGTCTTATTCCAAGAGAGGGAGGAAAGAAAAAACAAAAGTTTTTTTTGGTGAGGGTCGGCCTAGGGGTGTCCCCCTTTGCTGAATCTTCAACTTTTTAATAAAGCATGCCATAATTTAGGTCAATCCAAAAATGGTACATTGTATCAAAACGCCTGAACTCACTTGCTAATTCAAGGGTATCCTAACTAGTCTATTACTTCCTATCTGCATACTCCAACTTCAAATTTATCTATTGAGTTCCAACACAGACACAATTTTTGATTCTCAGCTTAGGAAATTAGGAGTTTTATCCTTGCATTTAATTTATGATATCAAGAATTTCTACCTTACATTTTGCTGAAGAAATTAGTAATCTCTCACTCTCAATTAATTCACATAAATTTCAATTTTCCTAATTTCTAAAAATTTCAAGGGCATTACATAAAATGCTCCAACAAATAAGCATATTTACAGAAACATATATGTGTGTGTGTGTGTATACATACATATATGTGTGTGTGTGTGTGTGCGCGTGCGTGTGCGTGTATATATATATGTGTGTGTATATATACACACACATATATATATATATATATACATATATTTGTGTGTATGTACATACATATATATGTACATATATATATATATATATATATATATATTATATATATATATATATTATGTATATATATATTATATATATATATATATATATATAATATATATATATATATATATATATATATATATATATAATATATATATATATATATATATATATACACACACACATCATATAAGAATGTTATAAGAATTTAAGAGCTGTTTGATTATGAAAATCTTGCTCGCGAACCCCAGTGCTCATGACCTTGTCAAAAACACAAATGTAACGTCACAATATTGTCAAGCCATTGGAATTCAAATGCCCATGAGTTACCCGTATATTGAGAGAGAGGGGCTTGCTTCTTGACGGGATGAGGAAGATTTAGGAAGAATGACCTCCTTAGGGTGATAATCTTCTTAATCTTGAACATTGACCTTAACGACCTTATCTTCTTGGGCTTGAATTTGAATATGCATGGCCTCATTAACTTAGGAAGCATGTGGAGTTCCTAGTCCTACCAAAATAGGAGTTTCAAAGGAAATGCCAATCATAACTTGACCATTCTTATGTGAGCTCTCTTCCAAGTTCGGTTGTGGGTCTTCCTCATGATCCAAATAGTCTTCTGAGAGTCCTCTTCCTTCGATAGGCATTGGATCGCTTCTTCTCGACTTCACTTTTCATCCTTTATGATCTCCTCAATGCCTTTCTTTCCAAGTCTAGGATAGTGAGTATAGTCCTTAAGGAGGTACTTATTAGCTATATACCTTTCAATATTGCCCCAAGTTTTTATAATGGATCTATCCAGTTGACTCTTGCTTCCACAAAGCATACATACCAAGAGTAGGCAAACAATTTGACCTTAAGAATAACTATCCTAAAGTTCTCTTCATCCAGAAACCCATTTTCCTCTAGATACTCTTCAAGGGTATAAATCCACTTCAACTAAAGAGTTAACTCTTGCTAAGTTTCAAGAGTGAGGCAAGGGAAAACTTGTCTGCCTTTCATTCATCCTCTGGCCAAACATATATACAAGACTGAGTTCCTAAAATAATGACCTAAACTTCCTAAAAACGAAGCCACGAAATATGGAAACAATATTAGCAATATTACACAGAATCAGCACATACATCGCATATCTCGCCGCTTAACACCCCCCCTCAAGTTGGTGCATGGAGGTCCCGAATGCCCAACTTGTGAAGAAACGTAACATATTGGGTAAGTCTTGGTGAAGATATCCGCCAATTGATGCTGAGTAGGAACAAACAACGGTTGAACATTCCCAGTCACTATCTCGTCACGAACAAAGTGGCAATCAACTTGAATATGTTTGGTACGTTCATGAAAGACAGGATTGCGAGCGATATGCAAGGCAACTTGACTATCACAATGAAGCTTCATGGAGTCATTATGTGAGATATCAAGACTAGCCAAAATTGCTTTGAGCCATTTGAGTTCTCATATAGTGGCTGCCATTGATCGATATTCTGCTTCGGCCGATGAACGAGACACAACATGCTGTTTCTTAGTTTTCCGTGAGACAGGAGAATGCCCTAATTGCACAAACCATCTTGTGAGTGATCGACGAGTCAACAGACACCCTGCCCAATCCGAGTCACACCCGCCATGTAAATTCAAATGATTATTACGGGGAAGGAATATTCCTTGCCCTGATTCCCTTTCAAATAACGAACTACTCTCAAAGTTGCATCCCAATGTTCAACTTGAGGTTGTTGCATGAATTGAGAAAGAATATGAACACAATAAGAGAGTTCAGGTCGAGTGAAACAAAGATTTATGAGGCGGCCAATTAATCGTCTATACCGTTCTGGATCATCAAACAGCGAACCATCTGCAAGTGCCAAATGATGATTTTGTTCCATTGGGATATTAGCCGGTTTGGCACCAAGTAATCCAGTCTCAGAGATAGTATCCAATGCATATTTTCGCTAACACAAGAAGATCCCCTCAGGTCCTCGTGTAACTTCAACACCCAAAAAATATTTCAAGTTCCCTAAACCCTTCATGTGAAAGCATTGGCTGAGATATGTTTTAAATTGCTGAACTGCAACATGGTTATTTCCAGATATAATCAAATCATCAACATAAACTAGAATGTGAAGTCGAACATCATCACGATGAAGGGAAAATAAAGAGTAGTTAGCATGGGATTGCTTGAAACCATAGTTTATCGAAGCTGTACTCAATTTCGCAAACCAACAACGAGGAGCTTGTTTAAGTCCATATAAGATTTTCGAAGCTTGCACACTATGCCAGGACTGGTGCTGTGAAAACCTGGGGGTAGTTTCATATAAACTTCCTCTTGTAAATCACCATGCAGAAATGCATTGTCAACATCCATCTGATGAAGCCCCCAATTCTGAGCAGCAGCCACAACCAAAAATATTCGCACTGTGACCATCTTAGCCACTGGTATAAACGTTTCTGTAAAATCAATGCCTTCAGTTTGATGATTCCCAAGTATCACTAATCTCGCCTTGTGACACTTAAGAGTGCCATCAGAATTATATTTGGTCTTATAAACCCATTTACATCTGAGAGCCTTTTTCCTGCGAGGTAAATCAGTAATCATCCAAGTTCCATTCTTTTCCAAGGCGTGTATTTCTGCCTGCATTGCCTTGCACCAATTTTCATCTTTAATGGCTACAGAAAAAGTGCTCGGATCATGTCCGGCAGTAATAGCTGCAAGAAAATTTCTATGTCGTATAGAAAACCGATCACAATTCACAAAATGTGCTAAAGGATAGGTCGTCCCTGAAGGATGCCGTGGTGTGGGAGTAGGGATGGATGGACTCAATATTTGCACAGTATGAATAATGTAGTCACGCAGCCGAACAGAAGGTTGCTTGGTTCATTATCCTCTTCCTAGAGACTCTTCGACAGATGTCTGAATTTGCTTGGCTTCGCTTGGTACTTCGTCTTGTTCACCCCCTGGCTTCATTATTATCATCTGTGGCAAAATCATGGACCATAGTGTCCGCAAGAGGTGTAGAAGTGAGGGTGTTGTCTTGTGTTTGTTTAGCAAAGGGAAACGCACCCTCATGAAATACAACGTCCCGAGATACAAAGTAGTATTTGGTATCTAAATCATATAGTTTCCACCCCTTCTTACCATGCGGATAACCAACAAAAACACACCTTCGACTTCTACTTGCAAACTTATCCCCCCCTTTTCCCGAAGTGTGTGCATAGCAAAGAGATCCAATAACTCTAGTATGATTATATGTACGCAAAGTCCCATACAAGACTTCATAAGGACTCTTCCCATTGAGGAGGGTAGAAGGTGTACGATTAATTAAATATCCAGCAGCTAGCACACATTCACTCCAAAGAGAAATAGGCAAATGTCCTTGAAACTTCAAAGCTCTAGCTACATTTAAAATATGCTAATGTTTTCTCTCCACTCGTCCATTCTGTTGAGGTGTGCCAACACAGGAGATTTGAAATATGACCCCGTGTTCATGAAAAAATGACTTCAAACAAACAAACTCAATACCATTGTCACTCCTGACAATTTTTATTTTCTTTTAAAATTGTCGTTCCACCATGGCAAAAAAATCTTTCACAAAACCATCAACCTCTTTCTTATCAATCAGTAGAAACACCCACACAGCACGAGAAAAGTCATCAACCATAGTCAAAAAATATGATGCACCACTCGATGAAAGATCCTATAAGTTCCCCATAGATCACAATGAATTAGTTCAATTGCACCAGATGCTTTATTAGAACTCAACACAAATTTATCTCGAGTTTGTTTTGCTTTGAAACACACTTCACAATTTTTGTCTAAAACACAATTCCTAAAATCAATATTTGGAAGCAACTTGGTAACCTTCTCAGACGGATGTTCCAATCTCTTATGCCAGAGATCTAGTGCAGTCATTCTTTCCATCTTCATTGCCTTTATCTTTGGTAGACTGTGGTAGTAATAGAGTCCATCATGTCTCTTACCCACACCAATCAGCATCCTCGTAATACGGTCCTGCACAATCCATACATCATTAGCAAATTGCATGTTATACTTGGAAGTATCATATAATTGCGACACAGAAATTAAATGACAAGTTAATCCAGGAGCATAAAGGACGTTGTCAAGTGTAAGATGCTCATCAATTCTGATCATTCCTTCTTTAGTGGCAAACGCTTGACTTCCATCAGGCAGACCAATAGGAGAACTCGAAATGTCCCTTAAATCCTGTAATTTCTTCATATCCCCAACCATGTGATTTGTAGCACCCGAATCAATTATCCAGTGCAAAGTTGTATCGTGCTTACCCGCTAATCTTCCATTTGTGTCTGATTTTGTTTGCTTAACATTGCCATAAGAGTTTGCCACTGCTCACTATTTAGCCTTGGAAGTCCAGGATTTTCTCGGTAAGGGTCAATACTCAGCCCTGTGCTTAGGCTGCCTTCTCCTTGTGTTTGGACAATGTTTGCTCTCATAAGTGTTCCTCGTCCATGTCCTCAACCTCCTCCTGTCACCGCTGCTTGTTGTTGTCCTTGACTTGGCCCAGCTTTGTCTCCTCGCAGTCTGTCACCCTACCATTCTGGATACCCAATAATTTGGAAGGAGTCATTTGATTCATGTCCAGTCTGGTTACAGTGGGAACGAACCTGATTTGTTTTATGTCTCTCTCCATGACCCTTTCCTCTATATGGTGTGTGTACAACTAAGGCTATCGCATCCCGCCTTTCATCGGTAGCCCTGGCCATCGTTCGCACACGTTCTTCCTGTATCATGATCGAGTAAGCTCTGTTTAAGGAAGGCAATGGATCACAGGAAAGTATGTTTGATCTCACAGTCCCATAGATGGTGTCATCGAGTCCCATGAGAAATCGATGAACCCGATCCTCTTCGTGTCGTTTCTGCAGCTTCTTGCTAATTTCACATTTGTGCTCAGTACAAGTGCACGATAGCATTGGTTCATACATTGCTAGTTCTTCCCAGAGAGCTTTCAACTTCCCATAATAGGCCACGATTGTCATGCCTCGCTACTTACAATTGGCAAAATCTGCCTTCAATTGTTGAATCCTCGGTCCATTAATAACTTAAAGCCATTCTTTCAAATCTTCCCATAATTCTTGTGCGGTATCGGTGTATGTCACAGTAGTTCGCAAACCTGGTTCAATCGTGTTCATAATCTAAGAAATTAGCATGGACTGCATCGTCCACCAATCTTCAATTTCTTGACTAGCATCGTCTGGCTTAGCAACCTTTCCCTCTATGAAACCCCATTTGCATTGCGCTCTCAGAGACGTTCGCACGGCTCGTGCCCATTCTTCATAGTTGTCTCCTCTCAATTGAACTTGAGTAACTATGTTTCCTGGATTGTCGTTTGTGTTGAGATCAAATGGTGATGGTCCCTTTTCGCCATGGCTCTGATACCATGCTAAGTTTCAAGAGTGAGGCAAGGGAAAACTTGTCTGATTCATCCTCTGGCCAAACGTATATACAAGACTGAGTTCCTAAAACAATGACCTAAACTTCCTAAAAATGAAGCCACAGAATATGGAAACAATATTAACAATATTACACAGAATCAGCACATATATCGCATATCTCGCCGCTTAACAACTCTCCTTTGAAATATGGAACATCCATGGTCAAAGAGAGTTTAGGGTCGAATTTGGATAAACAAAAGGACGTTGGTGGAGCTAAGGGTTCTTTGTGTAGCTTGGAAGTGTGTTTTCTCTATATTGCGGTTTTTCGTGGGCGTAACAAAGTAAAAGTAGACAAGTAATGGAACGTTACCAATAATATATGGTCCTTTATGCTCAGATGGAACTAATGCACAACGAGACCATTGAATCTAATAGTTTTGAAGCTCTAATACTAACTACTGCGTAGCAACCAACTGAACAATAAATAAAAGATGTGTTTGAGATAAAGGATAAATAGACGACTTAAACGAACAATTCACCAATGAATTCTATAAAATACATCTCTAAGAATTAATCTAAAGGACTAACTCAAGTAACCACCCAAAATAAGGGGTAAAGATAAAGAGATTTGAGAGAGGAAGCTCCAAGTTTCAATTTTATTAATCATTCACCGACTCTAATCAAGAGATAAATTAGACCTATTTAAAGCTTACCAAGGCCCGTGACTTATTCCCCAAGCAAGGAATTATTAGCCAATAAGAAAATTATCTATCTTAGTCAATAGGAAAATAGGTAAAAATCCCCTCCTAAGATTACTAGAAAATAAGTAGCAAAAATAGCCTGACCAATATGACTGAGACAACATTTTTTCACTTGTACAAACTAATGAAAATGCTCAAGCAAATACACATATTTTATTTAAATTTGAAAAGAAATAGTACAAATAGTACTAATCTTCCTTGTCTTTATGTGCCAGAAATTAGGCGTATTCATGGTTCAGATACCCGAACTAAAAAAAATTTCGATTCAGGTACCCGAAATTGTAGGTCGGCATAATGGTGAACTGTATCTAAACAGAAATATTTGCGTATCCAAAATTCAGTACCCGAAAATTTTAGTTTGGGTTTTCGTTACCCAATAACCCAATTTTTCAAAAATATTTTTTCCCTATTTTATCTAATAATTTTCTTTGTTGGTATCCATAACAATTGCAATTTATGTTATAAAATGTAGTAGTATTGAGCTAACTAATACTTCAGCTTATCACACAGTGTGACAATATCATAAAGTACGATACTGTCATTCACATTTCAATGACTTCACACCTGCATAAGACATAAGCTTACTAACATCATTTTCATACCAACCCATTGTTCATATGCAACAAAGTCTTATAGAAGACCTAGACATCCAAACAAAACAATGCAACAAAGTCAAAGACTCAAAGTACTTGTCTTCTTGGTCTTGGGGATATTTAACTTACAAAATTCTTAGGAAATGGAAAATTTAGAAAAAAGTTTTCGAAAAAAATCAAAAATAAAAAAAGTTTCAGGTTTTCGGGTACCCGAAATTACGAAACATTCGAACCGTATCCAAACCGAAAATCAAAAAATTAATCGGTTTGAGTAGTCGAACTCAAAATTTAAATATTTCAGTTTGGATGCCCAATATTTTAGGTTGGTTCGCGGTTTTTTGGTTCAGATTTTTGGTGATAATTTTGTACACCCCCACTGGAAATTGCCTGCACCTTAGCTGTAAAAAGGAAGCTTCGTTAAACTTTTACTTTGTGAAATATTCCAAACAATTCTCTGGAAAGATCTAATCTTGGCATATCCTACTTTCCAGAGAGGTTAAGGGTCCCTGAGTCTAGTTTTCAGTCTCTTTTTCAAAGTTGAGCAGAGCAGATACGAATTTTGGGAGTTTGTCTTCTTCGGTGAATTTTTCATTACTTGGAGTTACCGAAATCTATTCATAGGGCTGGAAAATAGACTCAGAGAACTTCCCGAACATACTTGTTTTATTTGGACTTTATTTGATAACCCAAAACTTAGCTCAAAATTGACCCAAGTTTCTTGAAATAAACTGGAGAATTTGTTCGAATAAACTTCATTCATATAGTTCACCCTTAATAAGTAAACCATGATTCCAAATGACTTCATTAATTGAAGATAGGCTCATCAAGGAGTCAAACACGCCAAGATTTGCCCAAGGTAACTTCAAATGATCAAGTTTCTGGCTCACTAAACTTGGACAAAGTGTTGATCATAATGTGACCTTGAGTTGGATTCATCAGGCCTCTTAATGGCCATGATGCATACGCATCATAAGGAGTAATGACTCGCAAGGAACATACAGAGATTGTAATAAGTCTGTGTACAATAGGGGTAAGAAGCCATAGAGGTTGATAGAGCAGTTAGTGATATGCCATTAGTGAAAACACACTGTTAGTAGGCTATCAACAGGATGGAGGACCTAGACCAAGATAAGCCCCTTGTAAATAAGGTAGGCTCTGCAACGGAGCCACGACTCACAGTTCTCAACTAATTAACAATTGATCAATCTTCTTTTTGAGAATTCTGAATTCTCTTTTGAATTGAAAACATGCTCTGAGATAGTCCCGTATAAATGGAGTGATCTCAGCAGATGAGGCTATATAAGCAAGAGTCCATCTGACATCAGTAAGCATCACTCATAACATCATGTATGATGGCACTGGTTTGAGAACGTTTTGATTTTTCAACGGTCATTAGGAGGTTTGCCGTCAAAATATTCTACTGCCTTCTGTATGGCGAGAATCCTGAATTTGATTATATTCCACATGATTTCCCATCTACATCACTCAAATCAAGTCTCCGTGAGTACGATAAATCAGATCATCTCCGAGTCCAAGGTGTACAAGGAATAGAGGCAAGTTTCTCCCATGGGCCTACATGATTTCCCACGATTTGCAGCATGATTTCCCATGATTTCTCCAGGCTAGCACTGAAGTAGCCAACATGGGTAGATCACCTTGCTATTTCACCTGGCATTCAATCATGTGAAATTCCAGCCCTGATGAATCAATCGAATTTCATTCT
Source organism: Carnegiea gigantea (assembly GCA_029747015.1). Taxonomy (NCBI): domain Eukaryota; kingdom Viridiplantae; phylum Streptophyta; class Magnoliopsida; order Caryophyllales; family Cactaceae; genus Carnegiea; species Carnegiea gigantea. Next base: position 441,337 of record JAKOGI010000302.1, on the reverse strand, counting down.
TTTAGCTGGCCCTTGGTCGATGATTGGATCAACAGGAGGGAGTTGCTGCTGCTCTGTCCCTGGTTGGGTTTCTGAGCCTTGTTCTGGTTCTGTTGTGGGTTGAGGTGGTGCATAGCCCTCTGGAAATGGGGGTGGTAAAGGGGCTGTTTGCAGCTGCACATACAGAAAGAAATGTCACTTGGTTTATCTACATCAAAACTGTGTAGCTCTTCAACAAAGCACTGAAAACCTTGTCTGACCTAAATCCCAACTTGGTCTATCCTAACTTAGTCATATAGATTATAAATAGGCTAAAATTAATCTTTTGCTGAGAAACATATACTCACAGGAATAATAAGGAAAATTACAAAGGATTTCCATCAAACAAAATTACAAATATAAAGGGATCCAGTAAGCAATGAGTATGAGATTCACGATCGTTATGGGTTAGTCCTTCAAGAAGGCGTACCAAGGAGTATGGGACAACTAGGCTAGCCTAAACCATGGCACAAAACGTCATACTTGCATCACAATAGTGAATGTTAGGGGGCTCAGGGAAAAATTTCTTGAGGAATTCACGTATAACTATCATAGTACGACTCACCTTACGCTGCAGGGAGTTAATAATATGGTCTATTCTCTTCAATTCTCTGATGTCAATTGTCTCTTTACTAGCTACCGCATCATCAGTTGCGTCATCACTCTCACCATCTAACGCAACCAACAGGAAGAAAATTAAACAAGGTTCAGGCGCTTCCATTGTATATATTTTTTGCTTTTTTTTCTTCATCTTTTTTTTTTGGGGGGGGGGGGGAGGAGTTTACAATAATTTCTTTTTTTTTGGGGGGGGGGGGGAGGAGTTTACAATAATTTCTTGCCTAAGGAACTACAAGGTACTGTAGACAGTTCAGAGGAGCTATGCACAAGGTAAGATGCACAATGCATAAAGAACATGCTGTAATAGAAGGTACAGTTTAACAGGTAAAGACTGGTAAAATTCTACCGTCTACAACATTCCATAAGCAGTATGCATAATGCACACAACCAATGAAAATGCCTGGGGTCCTCAGATAGGAGGAGCAAAACCGAGACGGAAATAGAAAACAGCCTTATCTGGTTCCATACAATGCAGTCTAACAAATAGGTCCTCGTGCATAAATGGATGATACGAACGCATCGTTCCTGCCACAGCAGATTGTAGCTTACCTATTTTTGTCCCCTTTCCCATCCTCTCCCCTTTATGGACAGTCTTCCAAGCACAAATAGAAGCAGTGTGCAGGTATACACCTCATTACATGATGTGTTTTTTCTGATGCACCTGCTGCTAACATTCAACTTATTTTCTTCAATTTGCGAAAGAGGAGGCGGGGGGGGGGGGGAGCTGTGAGGTGGAAGAAGAACTTCCGGTTTTTGATAGCTTCACAAGTAATCAGACAAGAAGTATAAACTGGAAACGTCAAATATGGCTAGTAATACTATCTATGCTGCAAGGGTACAGAGAACTTGAGTAGCTCTGCATCAGAAGTTCAAGAATACCCGTAAGGCTGGTACTTAAGCAAGTACTTATTTATATATCACCAACATCGGAAAAGGCAACACAACATTTTGCCGTTGGTAAAGAGGAAGTGCATCACAGCCAAATAGTTAATCAGGACCCACATCACCAAAAGCTTCAACTTTTCAAGTAAAGGAGTCCCAAGATAAAATACAAGGCCATATTTCAATAGGCAAACTTAGACCTTCAGAAATGCTTGTGAGCAATTTTGAAGAATAATATTCTCAACTTGACTTGACTAAATAAATTAGATGGGGACTCATGCAAGAATTATGAGAATCACACACACACACACACACACACACACACACACACACACACACACACACACGTATTTCTTTTAAAACAAAAAAACTTCAACCACACGAAAACCATTACTATGATATTTACCATGCAAATTTACATATCACTAACAATAAACCATCTTGCTTGCTAAGTCAGAAAAGCCAAAAGTCCAGGTAGATACCATGCCCAATCTTCTCCAACTTGGAGGCAGCAGTTGAGAATGCCTTCGATATGTAATACAAAGCACGTCCCTGCCAATCCAAGTGCACTTAAAATAAGTTTGAAGAATAGGAAACAAACAGGAACAGAAAGGGAAAATAAATTAATTAACTTATTTGATGAATAGCTTTAATATGGTACCAAAGTTTTTGTTCAGTATCCTACTATCGAAGCAGAGATTATTTACAACAGGAAAATAAACCCCTAGATTCTTTGATGAATAGCTTCTACATGGCACAACAGTTTCTGTCCAATATCCAACTATAAATACTAGTCTCAAAGGACAACATTCATTACAGTTAGGGATTGTTCGCTTCGTCCAGATTTCCTGCTCAATTTCATTTGATCCCTTTGAAATATGGCTGAATTAATTATAGAAAAAGTCCAAGAATTTGGATAAGTTAGGATAAATATGAATGCGAAATCAAGAAAATTATGAGACTTAAAATAAATATGCATTCTAGACAAGCCAAAGAAAACAAGCCCTTACTTTAGTCATACTTGGACAATGAGCCCATGACTCATACATAGAAGGCAGAGGAGGGACAAGAAATGTGATTACTTACGATTCTCGCTGAGAAAACATTGCAGAGTTGTGGTGCTTGGTAAATTGAACCATCCAAGACATAGTATGTCAACATTGGTGTAACTTTCTCAGGACTGTCCCTCTTCTGCTTTCGAATTACAAACAGATTAGGCTCAATAACTTCATTCAGCACGTACTCTATCCCTGTCATCTTCCTGTAGAACAATAATATCTACTTGTTTAAATAGACTATCCAAAATAGTGGCAATCTCTACCAAATACATAGATTTACTTTTCTTGCAAGTGGTTTACATAAAAACACACCCACTCATCATATAACTAGCCATGAACCATTCCTTATTTTGATCAGCAAATATGAGTTCTGAAGGCTAAGTGAAGCATCAAATGTAAAGAGAGACCGTGCAGCTAGAAGGAGTGTTGCACCAAACTCGATATCTCTATAAACTTTTTCAGTCATGCCCATTTAATACAAACATATCATTTGCCCTAAGCGCTATAAAAAAAAGGATAGATCTTGGTTCAGAACAAGCTAAAAAGAAACCATAGTTGTGGACAAAACATGACTTCCTTTCATTCTACAAAAACATTACCCAATCTGCCAATGAAGTATTGCGGCCATGACTGCAACCTTTAGAAAATAAGGCTGATTTTCGTTGAACATTTCTCAACGTAATTGTAGTTGAACTCTTCAGTTTATGCGCCCTCCCCCATATTTTTCCCTTCTCAGCCATTAATTGCTAATTGACAACATGACTCGCGCATTCATAAGATGATGAATGACATAAAACATCCAAGCTTGGAGCTAGTTACCATCACAAAACCCGTGTGTTTTCTTCAGTCAATCAAATTTTATTCGACCAAGAAAAAATCAGCAATTTCATCCTGAACCCAGAAAGCATAGCCCATAAATCCAAAACAAAAGCAGCCAGGCAAAATCCAATTGAAAACAACGAGAGAAATTAGGGTTTTTTTAACGGCATACGAGAGGTGAGAAATGTCAAGAGGGTGAATAGAATTCATCCGAAGCTGCTCATTATTGCAAGTGCGATCGTAAAATGGCGACAAAGCAAAGTAATCGAAGACGAAATTCCTATCAAGAGGGTACGTATTGAGCCACAACTGATCCCTGAAGCAGATTCCGGTCATGTCGGTCCCCGGCGGAGGAGGCAACGGCGGCAGGTTCCCGTCGAAATTAGGGTTTCCCGGCATTGGTGTTGCCGCCATCTCTTCTACGTCGGAAAAATCGCAAGCCCAAGTCGATTCCTTCCGGGAAATTCAAAACCCCAGTAGGTCAAATTTCGATTTGAGCGTGGAATTTGGAGAACAGAAGAGGCTGGAAATTTGAGCTACGACGATCACCGCACGAGCATCTTCACTCCATCTGCCTGAGGTGTATTATTTGAGGGCCCTATATGAAGAAAACAGAAATCTCTAGCAGACTGAAGAGCGAGTAACAAAGGCCAACGCTAAGCAAATTGCAATACTTTTCACTCTATCGGGGATATGGAGAAGTGGCGGCCTGCCGGATTCACCTTCGACTTCAAATTGTCTTTTTCTTTTCTTTTTTTTTTTGGCCCTTTTTCAGTCTTTAGAATCTTTTTATCTTTCTATTCCAATTACTACAATAAATAATAGATCTGAATCTACACATCCATCAATGTAAAGAACACCCTTTACATGAAACGTTAAAATAACTCACAAGGAGATGATTATAGATTCAAATTACAAGTAAACGATATTCTCGACGGCAGTAGTTACTTTCGAAAACCTACTATTATGAAAAACATAACTAGAACCAATTTTATTTTCGATTGGAAGAACTATTTGCTTTTTAGTGATTAACCATTGAACATCTAATTAAGCTAAAAAGTACTTTGGACTTCCTATCCGCTCACTGGGTCTCATCGAAAGCATTTGTGTGTGCTTATGGATTGTGATTGCAAATCCAACACTTGAATCTCTTGCCCTAATTACAATCCTCCTTATATCAATCAAAGGAGTTAGAATTAATTAATTCAGGAACTCCACCTTTTCAGTAACCATTTACTTGGCTATTATCTAGAACCTATTCTTTTGGTGGGGGAAACTTATTAAATACACTTTTAGAGCATCTGAATCGACCATACTAACGGAGTTAACATTCTCATCCATTATGGGTCCTAAGGTTTGGTTATTCTCCAATAAAAGATGTCTTATCGCATCTATTTTGTTAGTCCATCGAAAGTGAACAATTATAGAGGACATTCAGTGATGAATTAAAGGATTCAATATTTCACACTTGTTGAAACTTTTTGTAAGCAATGTGAGATATAGGGAGAGATCTTGAAGGCCACATTTTTTAGTTCTTCTTGGAAAGTGATATACACCACACAGAGGTCGAAGAAATGGCATGGACGTTACAGTAGAGCTAGACTTCGTGCTACATACACTGATCAAAATCCATGCTAGAGTCAGCACCATCATCATTATCATCTTCTTCTTTTTATTCTTTATTTAGCCAATGCTTTCATCAATTGCCATATGTTGAACTGCACTCAGCGCATTCACTTAGCTTCTTATGAGCAGAAATAGGATTTTCAACCATAGATACTAAGCCTCCTCTCTCTCTCTCTCTCTCTTCTCCTCATTTTTTTCTCTAGCAAAAAACTCTAATTTGTTGTGATAAAATGGGTTACCATTAATAATTTTAGCCGCGATAAACCCTAATCTTTTTAGTCATCATATTTTTGGCAGTTCGTTTTCTTAGTTTAAATTTTGTCTGTTCATTTGTAAGAGTTGGTTTCTCCACCTCGTTAAATTAGTGGTACTATCTCTCCCTTTCGAGGGGTCTAAATAAATTTAGTATTACAATTGTTAGATCTAACATGAAGTTTTTCAATAAATGTAAATTTGGCGAGCATGGTACATGATAACATGTAGGTATTTTTCACAAGAAAGCTATGCTACTACATCTATGGATTTCCTTCCCAAGGCTGCATGAAAAAGCAAGTAAGTGGAAGATAATGTATTAGCAGTTAGTTTTCCTTTCTTGAACAAGGGATTTATTCTATTATTTTAGATCTATATTTATTTGAACTTGATATCCCTGGCAAGTGAATTCTAATTAATGAATTTATCTTTATTTGTCCAAAAAAAATCTAGGTCATATATTCTCCTCTCTATAGGTATCGAAGTTCATCTAATTAATTGACACAATCTCATCACGAAAATGAATTTTATGAGGAACCACTGGGGGGATACAAAGTTATACGTGGGCTTTGTATACTGCGCTAGTGGAGCTCAAACTCCTAGCTATCATATGCCGTGCATGCCTGCAGGCTAAAATTATGTGGCGCATAATTATACACGCGTCCTATGAATTGAAGCAAATTACGCAAATGTCCATGGGATGTTGAGTAGTATTATATATTACGAAAATTATGCATGAATTTAGGGTTTGGAAGTGAGTTACCATCAGATTATAAGATGGACTGATTGGTTTCAATCCAGCTGATACTAATTGATTAAGTTAATAATAAAAAAGGTCGATATGAACTGCTTATTCAAACAAGTTGTATCGTTTGAGTAATAGTTAACAATGACGTAATATTTTTTTTTTTGGGGGTGCGAACGTACGCATTTATTATAGTGATTCACATAGAAAACACAATAATTACCCATGCTACTTCAATTCTAGTCCTCTTCGCCAATTAGGAATGATATTATAGTCCGAATTTGATGTAAATTCAATCCAATTTGAGATAAAATTTTTCGATTCGAATCCGATAAAAAATAATTCGATTCAGAGTCCGATAAAAATAATCCGAATCCAACTCCAATCCGAGCGGATTTGGAGGAGAGTCCATCCGATCCGATTAACATCCGATCCAATATTTTTTTCTAATAATTTCAACTTTTTTTGAAAATAAGAAAATCCTAATATGATAACTCTCAAAAAATCCGCATAAGATCTGTACTCTATGTCCAATACACTCTTCTTTCTTAGCTAATTTCTTCTTCTCTCCTGATCTTTTTCTCGCTCTCTCATCTTTGTTAATCAAAGTTGTACTTTCTTTCTTTCCTTGCAGCTGTTATACTATTGTATATCCCTTTCACTCTAAAGTGAATTTTCATTCTCTTTTCCAACACATTTTTACTTTAACACATTGAAATGTTTAATATAAAAAGTTATTTGACCTTAAGGAGGTATTTAATATTGCACTTACAAATAAGCAAAAATAAGGTTGGAAATAAAAAATTATGCAAGTACTGAATAAAAATACATAATCAGATTATATCCAATTATATCTGAATTTAATCCGATCCGAAACCAATCTGAATCCGATTTAACATCCGATCCGACGGAGTCGATTTTGGATTGGATTTTCAAATCCGATTATTAATTGAATCAGATTTAGATGTCTATATATTCGATATGAATTCGACTGGTTGCCATCCCTATCGCCAATAATGCATTTAACCCACCTAAATATACGCTTTGCAAGGGATTCAACCAGACGCCATTTAGGTGTTACTCTGCAGCTTTATTAAAGATTTAGTCGCTCTTCTGAGCGGAGGGGCCGTGGGGGTTGGAAGCTTAGAACACCCTCAAGTACCTTTTGACATTATTAAAAAGAGAACTTTTAATTTACACGACGCCTTTGCTTATAGTCACATTTACTTTCGAAATCGAAAGGTCTTCACATATCAACTATCCTCATTTATGTGCAATTTATTACATACTTTCGGGAGTTTAAATTCTTATGTCCATGTCAGCAGCCAACATGTCAATTAAAAAAAATATTGAAGATGTTTTTTCTATTTTCTTTTAAAGTAATCTGCATCTGGGAATTGGGATGAGCATTGTGGGGGCAGTCGTGGGCTGTGGTTACTTAGGGCCTGTTCTATTTCATGATAAGATGCGCCTGTAAACTATAAGAAATTACAAGGAGCTGTAAGAAGATGTAAGAAGTTGTAAGGAGCTGTAAGAAGATGTAAGAAACTGTAAGAAGATGTAAACAGATGTAAGAAACTGTAAGAAATTGTAAGAAGATGTAAAGAACTGTAAGGAGCTGTAAGGATAGATGCAAAGAGGTGTTGAATGATTAAAGAGTTGTATATTATAATTTGTGACAATTATGATGTATTAGTCATATTTACGACTAAAATTTGATACAATCAGTAAACAAAATATTTATTAATATAATTGAAACGAAATATGTTTGTTTTACAATGAACGTTTGCATGAGAAATAATAATATTAAAATAAAAAAGCTTATTGAAAATAAACCATTAACTAATTTAATTACACAACAATAAAATATATTAAACTCCATAAATTTTGTCAATAAAATTTCGTACACTCGAGGTGATTTTTTATATTTACATTAGTTTGATCCAATAAGCAAAGTATAACCAAAAAAAACAAATTTTTTTTAATAAAATTGAATACAACTCTTAAAATAAAATCCTATTTTAAGTAAGCAATTTTAAATGTAAATGTATGGTTAATATTATTACCAAGAAATTTTATAAATAAACCCTTAAAACATTATTCAGTAATGCTTATAATACGAAAGTTGTTTCTTGTTGCACTATGCACAATTTTATTATTCTGCATAACAAGCGTATATCAATCTCAGCAGGAAAACTAAATTTGGAACGACCACCAAATGTTCAATTATATAATAATAGCAACAAAATTGTCATTGATAAATGTAGGGATAAAATAGCTGTAATGCCTTCGCATACAGTTTGACAGTTTTCATATATGCTCCAGACTTAAACATGAACAAAAGCTTTGTATTATAATTTTAAAAGTATGGCCACTTATTCCATCTATAATAATATATATTGTTCATGTTGAAATTCAACTATAATTTACGCCATTATATTATATTTTTATGTTTATGTAAATGTTATATTCATAAGATATTTACAAATTTTGTATGTTGGCAGCATAATTTAAAAAATATACATATTTCTGTAATTAAAATAAATGAATGTTATAGAAAATCTATATGAAATGTAAGAACGTGTAAGAAGATGTGAGGAAATGTAAGAAGATGTAAGAAGATGTAAGAATTATATTAAGGATGTAAGGAGTCGTAAGGAGATGTAAGGAGATGTAGGAAAATGTAAGAAGATGTAAACTCCTAACTAAATCCTCAAAAATGCAAAATAGAACATAGCCTTAATGTTTTTGATAAAACAAAAAAAGATGGTGATGGTGAAACAAATAGTGGATGCAATTTTTAATAGAAAAAAATGACCTACTCACATGAACTTGCGGAGGTCAGAGCATTGACAAAAAATATATTTGTACATCTATCATTTATAACAATATTACTTTGAGGCTTCTTTTTGTTTCTAGTAATATTTCTTGTTGTTCATATTTTCTGATGTCACTTGTTCATCATATTTGTTTTAATAATCCTTAAAACTGAATTTGTTCATGAAAGTTGTTAAGTGTGTTCACAAAAGTTATAGTTTGTAAAAATTTTGTCAAAATGATTTAGAGGTTTCTTTAATAAGATTTATATTTCTTTATTTATTAATCCAATTCTTTATTTTCAAAATTATAAAGTTTATAGTTTGGCTAATTTGTTCATTAGTTGGTGTGAGAATGTTCATTGAGAATAATATTTATTCATTGTATATTGATCTCTCGAGATTGTTTATTAACACTATCAATTTAGTTCATTGGTTATTCTAATAATGCTCACTCAGTGTACGCTATTTGTTCGTTCAATATGTAAATACATTAAGAATGTCAAACGAGTCTACTCAATTGACTCCTACATGATTGTTATAAATAGTATTCTAAACAAAAATTAAGTAAAAACTATTTTTTAATTATAGAAAAAAAATCTACTTCTTGAATTATTACTTGAATTTGTGGAGTCTAAAGGTGCTGATGGTATTTATGTAGTTGTCATTTATTAGAGTATTAATTTCTCTGAGTCTTATTTTTCACTCACAATAATATTTCTATTGTTCATATTTTTTTGGTACCATTTGTTCATCAGATTTGTTTCAATTATCATCAAAACTAAATTTTTCATCAAACATTTTGATAATGTTTACTAAGAGTATAATACTTGTTCATTATCTGTCTTAAGATTTTTCATTGAGACTCTTGATCATATTCACTAAGAGTATGTTATTCGTTCATTATTTATCTTAAAATTGTTCACTAAGTTTGGCCAATTGTTCATTGATCATTTGATCATGTTCGTCGAAAATGGGTTAGTTTATGTAGAAGAATGTTAATCTGTATTTTCAATTGCCAACATTTATAGCACATATCATCTGCTATGTGATTACTAGAAGTGGTATGGTGAACAATATTGAAGTTCAAACTCATTAAATGGAGTTCAACATAACCAAATATCCTTTGGGTCATGGGCAACATGTTATGGGTTATTGAACAGACTTTGATTGGGAAATCTGGTTATGAACTTTGTATTTTTATTGAAGAAATCTTTGAATATCTCTTGGACAATATTTGTTCACCTTAATTAATTTGGAAATGGGTTTTAGTGAACAAGCTAGTTGAGCACAAGTAGTGAACAAAAATATAGGTTGTAAAGCATGGAGCGTACTGTCACAATAAATAACAAAAAACTGGATTCCAAACAAAATTTCCATATGTATTGAGATTTGAGTCTCCTAATGAACAAATTTGACATCTTTGGTGAATAATACTTGTATTATATATGAATAATCAAAATTTTGTCTAGATCATCAAGATATAGTGGCTATAATAATTGGACTTTGCATTATACATGTTATAACCACTAATGTGTGGTTCACATGAACAAACAAAAAAATATGACTCTAAGACTTAGCAGAGTAGCGTTGTGGACTACATGTAGCTCCATCTGTCTCTTTTTTTCGTTGATTTGGTGTTTGTTTTGCCATCTTGTCGAGGACTAGTGTGCTGCTTTTCTTTCTTCATGGCAGGCTTGTTAGCTTCTAGGTCTAAAAAAGAAATAGAGCAAAAGCTTAGTGAATAAATTGAATGACATTCAAAGAACAACAAGAGAATATCCTGTTAACAAATTCTTAAGGTCAATGAACAACCTCATAACATGGAATGAAAAGTTTGGACATGCTAACTGAATATGTTCAATAAATTTGATGAGAACCTGCAAAACGATGCTAACATCTGCACCTGTTGATATATTCAATAAAAATAAATACACAATTAAGCATTTCATGAACTAATGCATCCTTATGATGTGAGTTATCAAAACCAATTGAGAGAAAAATAGTGGCAAAATGAACAATTATGGAGTTAGATTGCACAAGCTTAGTTAGATTGCACAAGCTTCCAGTGCTACTGATTTTGGCATATTACGCATCCATATAAGAGCAACTTATATAGTGAACAAATTAAACATATCAGATGAACAATCACCACTCCCTCAATGTATGATACATAGGATTTCATTGAACACCATGATGATAATAATAATAAACTCTCAATGCATTCTTTGCTTAATCAATGCTTTGGGAGATTTACTTCATGAATTTTTGAAAATAATCATGATATATGCAATTTGTCTATTGACAAAATTCAAATTATTAAATCCAAAAGTACAAATTATTTGAAAAATGAATGCATATATAGCATAATCATGTATCACCTATTTTTATTTGCTGCTCTATCCGTTTGGGTAGATTATACATAACATTCAACCCCCCTTAAGGGCCAACGTCCTCATTGGTCACGGTCACGTTGGTCACGGCTGGCTCTTCCCAGGCCACCATTCCGTGGGCCACCACTCCGAGTTGGCTTTGATACCAATTGTTACAGACCAAACAGCAGAACTCATCCCAAAAGACTAACCTATTAGGTAAGAGAGTCCATTTAGTCTATAAACCCCTCATCAGTTGCCCATACAACCGATGTGGGACAAGTCCCATACCTTGCAATTGATCCAATCCGTAACAGTTCTTCACTTTTCTTGAAGCATTTCCTCCATTCATGACTAGAGAATGGATGGTTCCGGCAAATTTTTGGCAATTTTGTTCACCGTCAATGTCGAATTTCTGTGCTAGTAGAATCGTATATGGTATCCAGAGAATTGTTAGGAATAGAGAAATAGGAGGAAGAGAGAGGCGATTTGAATCCAAGCAATTTTCATCAATATCATGCGTCTGTTCGCCAGGTTGGTTTTATTATTTTTTTTTCCTTTTTGCTTGCCGGATTGTTACTACTTTGCCATGTGGATCTAGGAATATATACTTTCAAGTGCATGTAATATATTTTGCCATTTATGCGTCCATTAGGATTATATTCCCTAACAACGCGGGTTTTCAAGAGTAAATTTTAAATGATCCCCTTTTAATTGCCCTACTAACCCTGACCAGCCTAAAACTTGGTTAACTATGCACGAGTCCAAGGCTTCTCAGTACTATGACGTTCAACATTTTAGAGTGTCCACATTGGAATTTGAAGCCACCTCAAGACTCAATATATATATTATACACATGAGAATATATACTCTCATTGTCATATCAGCATGATATATCCAAATCAGTTATATAATTAAAAAATTAACAAAAATAAAAATAGTTACATCTACCTAAGAATATTATCACATTCTCTCTTCCCACCCACCCCCCTCACGTTCTCTCTCCTCCCACCCTACTCCCCCCCTTACCTTCTCTTTTCTTTGCTTCTTTCCTCTCCTGAACGAATTCATCTTTGTTTCCCATGATCCATGCTTTTCATTAATCAAACTTTTGTCTGTTGTTTGATCTGGCATAGAATGCGGAAAACTTTTCTTTGTTCTTCTAATCAAACTCAACAGTATTAAACCTTTATGTTGGTTGTTTCCAAGTCAATGCTATTAATTAGATCGAAAGTTATCATTCACTAATAGGAACAATTGCTGATTCAACCCGATTGAACGAATTATTAACATCCAGCAATCATAGTTCAAGTCTTTAGGGACATGAACTCTCCACTGAGATATGCACAATCAAGAAGCAGTGCACTAAAAGAGAGAGAATGAAAGAATTAAAGGCAAATAGGATGAAGTATACAAAGTAGGGATACATTTAATTGGGCATCATTTATTAGGGTTTTAACCTTTTTTTTATGCTTTGGATTTCATTTGCTACAATTTAATTGTCGATTTCATAGTCATAGTTTGATCATTAAGGTTTGTAAATTTTGTCATCATCAAAGGAAGTTCATATTAAGGAAGGCTTTTTTGTTCATAATTGTATTGTTGCTAATACGAATTATTCAATTAATTATTTGTAGCATATTATTTATGGTTTCAAAAGAATAGGTGTTCATCTTGGGCTTGTCTAATTAGTTTCAAATTTTACTGTATTTTTGGCATAGTAGTTCTAACATTCATATATCGCGTAATAGGTGTTAAAATATAGTCAGTCAAAATAGATTTAATTGATACTTATTATATCAAATGAACAAAAAACCCGCTATCAGTGAATATTATCTAAGTAGCCAATGAACAAACTAGCTAATCTTAATGAACAACATCCAAATATACACCGCACAATTATCCTATCTTGGTAAACTTTATCAAGATAGCCAATGAACAAATTACCCAGGCTTTATGAACAATTAAAAGGGTCTAATATTTGTTCTTGCAAACTTAAGTTGTCATTTATCCCCTCTAGTGTTGTTCATTAAGAGTCTCCTATTTATTTTACATATATGCAAGCTTAACTTGTTCATTATATCCGCCAGCGTTGTTCATTGTCACACTAAATCATGTTCACTATATTTTCATCCACTACTTCTACTCAACTAATCCACAAGGATTATGTAATTAAAAAATTATCATGAATAGAATTTTTTTTAAAAAAAGCTTCTTCAGTATATAAACTTATTTGCAAAGCCAATCTTGTCGTTAAAATTCAAAAAAAAAAAAAAAAGAAAGCTTGTCTGAACTATGTTCACAAATCAAGTGTACAATGTTTGTTCCTAAATTTACTCTTGTTCAATAGGTATTGTAAAATTTTTACCGTATGTTATGAACAAATATCCTACTACTAGAGTACTTTTTTAAAACATCCAATGAATAAGTTGACGAGCCTTAGTGAACAATTAAGATTCACATGCCAAGAATGAACACGATTGAAACAATAAACGAACAAATTGGGCACCCTCGATGAACTATGTCAGAATATGCATATAAATATCATACTATAATGGACTTTATTAAGATGTACAAAATAAGCCATTTGGCTTACATATATACAATGTTTGTTCAATATCTCCTCTGGTATAGTTCATTGTGACACTGCAAATTGTTCACTATAGTAGTTGTTTTCGTTTACAACTTCTACTCAACTAATCCACGTAAAAAGTATGTTGACAACCTTTATTTGAACAATGAAAAAAAATACAAAAAATCTCACCCAATAAATAGGTAAACATTATTCATGAATCATGAATCCTACTCTTAGTGAACAATACCAAGACATACAATGAACAAGTCGATGAGACTTAGTGAACAATTACATAGTAATCGTTTTTATTCATATTTTTAAAAAAATGAAAATACTCCTATGATAGAGAGAAGCATTAAATATATGAAATTAAAAGAGTAGATGAAAACAACATTGCAACTAAAAAAGCGGTTATCAAATATCATTTAGCTTTTTAAAAGTTTTTAATTTAGAATGACGTGGTAATTTATGAATATAAATTGGCCTATCACCAACCAAAAAAAAAAAAGGGTTATTGCATGCAACTGATGCAAGCGTGGCGGTTAGACCTTGGTATTTTTTTTTTTAATTCGTAAGTACGAAATGTAATTTGGAAAAAAAAAACCCTTACTAATGTGGCAGTTACACTTGTCGCTGATATGATCCGGGAGCATAAACTCCGAGGTGTATATAATAATTTGCATCTCTGACTGAATTCCAGACAAGTGATTCCTATCTAGTTGATATAGGTCCTTAGGGTAGACTTAACTCACTTCAATTTGGTTAATTATATCATTCATCACTCGATTATTCATTCCACTGTTTTCCCTTTGTTGGAGAATTTAGGAAAAATATTGGTCTAAGATCACTTCAAGACTTCTAGGCAAGTGGTGTACTATTTTCCTAAAGACTCGAATCGTCTCTAATTGTGCAATTGGGCTCAGCGATTAGATCTTTAGAATACAAAGAAGTCTCCCTATATGCGTGTTTCACACACGAAGATAGGCCATAGGGGCCTTAAGATGTAACAGAAATTCAGAGGGAAGGTTGTTAGGAATAATTTTTGGATATGTTTCAAACCACACCATTCATTCTCTATTTATAAAGAATATGGTGTGTTTTCAAGATATATGCACCTTTTCATGAGATATAAATCTCATCCATTGGTATTAATCTCAATGGTGATAATTGAAGAGACATTTATCAAATTAGTTAGTTAATTAACTAATTATACATCTTCAATAGCAAATAATATTAATTACTAAACATATTCAATAGTAAATAATATTATTTATTAGATGGCCTTTGCCAAAAAACACGGTTTGCACTAGCATCCTTTGGAGCATTTAATTAATGACAAATAATAATAACAATAAAATCATTTCTCTTGTACGAATTTCCATTTTTATGGAAATTAATCCAGCATTCCCCCACCATTTCCATAATAAACGGTGTAGCGAATTTTCGGAGGCCTTTATGCATAAATGAAGGTGTCTTGCGATTGAACCCATACCTTAGTGACTTGTTGGCCAAATATTCAGATTTATGTGGTAGGGTATGCTTTGAACCAATAAACCTCTCTGAGTACTTGCATCTAAGTCACGCATAAGACTTGTGTCCCAGAATCACCTAGTAATCCTGACACTTTTAAACGGCCAGGTGTCATGTATCCTTTCATGAGCATATCTAGCCAAGTCCATAAAACTCTGCTAAGCCAGCCTTGCTCAGATCCTCATATAGCTAAACCTTTACAATATCACATAAATATCCTAACATGAGAACTTTAGAATTAGAGAAATAAGATTTCATTTTTATTAACTTAATAAATACTTACAATTACATCCAGACATCTCGGGGACTTGCAAGAAATTTATCAAAGTTAAGCACTTATTTCTAAACATTCTAAAAGTTCTATATATGTAAGGTTCGTTAAAAGTCTTAGCTCACCCTCTGAAAATAAATATGAAAATCTAAGCATTTTGTCCATGGATGGGAAGTAAACCAGTGCTTCAAAGCATTTTTACGATGTACTTTGACTCATTGAACTTAAGAGTGAATGTTTCCACCAAGCGATAAGTTAAGTTTCCACCATCGAAGGTTTTAGATATGGAGTTTAACTCCATCCCTATGGCTATTTTGATCATTAAATCCTTACAAGGCCTTTCTTTAATAAATAAGCTAGATTTTGTGCTAAACGCACAAAATCCACATTTATGACACCATCTTGGTAGGTCATCTTACATAACAATGACGTAAACCAATATGTCTTAACTTACAATTGTATACATTACTTATGCTCTTGTAAAAATGGAAGTAGTGTCACCCTATGGAGAAAGAGGTGACATCGATTTTGACCACAAAGGAATTTCATATAACAAATTCCTTAGCCATTCAACTTCTTTGTAAGCTAATGCTAGAGCAACAAACTCAGCTGCCATGGTTGAATAAGCTAACATGTTGGCCTCTTTGAACCCCAAGATGCAACGCCCCCACCAAGAGTGAAAATTCATCCACTTGTGGAAGAATGAGCTTCACTATTTGTTATCCAATTTGCATCTGAAAACCTTACAAAACAGAAGAAAAACCATAATAGTGAAGTCCATAGTCAATAGATGACTTGAGGTATTTTAATGTACTCCTTACCACATGCCGATGCGCATGACTAGGGTTACTTGTAGATCGACTTAGCTTGCCAATGACAAAAGCTATATCCGGTCTTGCGTAAGACATTGCGTACATCAAACATCCTATAACCCTAGCATATACAGGTTGAGATACTGGTTCTCCAGCATTCTTTTCAAGTTTTAAACTTACATCAAAAGGTGTAGTGATAGGCTTACAATCAAAATTGTTAAATCTCTTCAACACCTTTTCAATATAATGCGATTAAGGCAACATTAATCCATGGTCAATCTTTTGGTATTCTCTACTTGTTCAAGATCTGTACCAAAAATCAACATATCATCTACATATGAGTAGATGATAACTCCTTAATGACTAATAACACTGGTCGGCATCATTTACATGAATACTATTTTTCAAGACAACTTCATCAAATTTTTACTGCCGTTGTTTAAGGGCTTACCTAAGTCTATATAAGCACTTGACTAAATTAACTTTATTACACACCTTGTGCTCTTGGCCTGACACAACGAACCCCTTGGGTTGTCTCATATACACCTCTTCACGTAGATCACCATTTAAAAATATCATCTTGACATCCATTTGATGAATTACTATATTATGTATAGAGGCTAGTGCTAGTAACAATCTAATAGTAGATGTTCTAGCAACTGATGCATATGTATCAAAATAATGTATGCCCTCTTTTTAGGTATTGTTAACCTAGCCTTAAACTTAAGAATCGAAACATTAATGGTCTTCTTTCTTTTAAACACCCACTTACATCCAATGAGTTTACATCCCAGTAGAAGATCAACTAATCTCCAAGTGTCATTGCCCATGATAGAAGTCATTTCATCATCTATTGCTTCTTTCTAAAAAGAAGCATTTGATGATGACATTGCCCCCTCACATGTTAATTAGACATGATCAATGCGTCGGGAACCCGCCCTGACCCAATCCTTAAAAATGAGGGTCTTGGCTTTTTTTTGTCTCTGACCCGCCCCGACCCTCAAATTGAGGGTACGCGACGAGGCTTGAGTAAAGGTTTTGACCAACTGACCCGACCCGTTGACCCTCACTATTTTTTAAAAAAATTAAAAATTAAAATAAAAATAAGATACTTTTGGTTTCATTTATTCGAAATGTTTTCACTTTCACTTTCCCATTTCTCCTTAGCATCTTCTCCCCATTCACCTCACCAAATTTCACTGGTTCGTAACCTTTTGATGCTCCCTCTTTGATGTTTGGAGTAGACTGAGTAATCATTTTAATGGACTAATCGGTCTATTGGTTTAATGACTAAATTACGCATTAGAGTGTTTGTAGTTATATACGCTTCATCGGAGCATTATATTATCGTTTGACTTTTTATTTTGCAAGATGTTTAATGTTGACCTTTATAATAAAAAGCAAAATCAGTAAAAATCTCATTTTCTATATCAGGAGGTTTGAAGGTCGGGTCTGACCTGATGACCCGAGGGTACCCGCAGGGTCAAGG
Organism: Carnegiea gigantea; assembly: GCA_029747015.1. Classification (NCBI taxonomy): domain Eukaryota; kingdom Viridiplantae; phylum Streptophyta; class Magnoliopsida; order Caryophyllales; family Cactaceae; genus Carnegiea; species Carnegiea gigantea. The sequence continues at coordinate 423,454 of JAKOGI010000302.1, read as the reverse complement.
TCAGGGTTAGAGGTATGCTGACCCGCATGAGGGTCGACTAGGGTCAGGGTTGATAAATCCTATTTGCCGACCCTCATGACCCGACCCTCAACCCAACTCGATCCTCAAGTTGGTCAGGTCTAATGTTAATGGATCCGATTCCACATTAAAATAATATGGAACACAATTAGAGATTGAATCTCTAGACCCTTTAACAAGGTAGCTAGACAAGAAAATCTGGCGCATAATTTTTAGTTCTTCTTACCCTTTTACTTCTTCTAAGTTCGAGTACATCATCATTATCAACCTCTTGTTAATCTTGTACTTGGCGATCATCGTGTTCCATTTCTGGAACTTGAGAGACTATATATCTCGGTCTAGGAATAGATGAAAAGCGAGTTTCATCCAATAATACATCCCTAGATTTAATGATAGTATTAACGAAAATTAAGTCATTCGGATGAATAACCATGAACCTATATGCTTTACTATGTAGAGCATATCCAATAAACATGCATTCAATTCCCCTTTCTCCTAATGTCTTTCTCTTAGGTTCGGGTACTCTTCCTATTAATCTATAACTCCAAACTTTGAGATGACTACAACTAGGTTTTCCTTTCTTTCAAAATTCATAAGAGTAGTCTCACTGCTCTTATTTGGAGCTCTATTTAGAACATAACAAGCAGTTAATAATACTTCTCCTAAAAGTCATGTCATAATCCCAAATTAGAAAACCTAGCATTAACCTTCTCAGTTAAAATATTTTTTTTTTCAATTACACCATTTTCTTGTGGTGTATAGGGAGAGCCGTCACTTCATAGACAATACCGGTGGTCTTAAAATATGTAGGATCATAATATTCACCACCCCTATCACTCCTTAGGAATTTAATAAAATTTTCACTTATTTATAACCCTTAAGCATGTCAAGTATCTTATCCTTTGAACTTAGTAAAAATACACATATCAAAATCTAGAATAATTTTCTATGAAAGTGATAAAATATCTTTCACCACCCATAGTTAATTGTCCATTCATTTCACATATATCACTATGTACTAAGTCAAGGATATTTGAAATTCTTTGAATAGATGGAAAGGGTTGTCTAGTGATTTTTATTGACATACAAATTTTGCATTTGCCATCACTTTTATTCACATAAGGAATCAAGTCAAGCTTTGCCATGTCATTCATTCTGCTAAAATTAACATGGCCTAATCTATTATGTTATAAAGAATGAGTCACAAATATAAGCAGAAATGTTATTGATATTATTAATGCTGAACTTGAACATTCGATCACATACATATCCATTTCCAACAAACACCCCTCCCTTAGAAATTACAACTCGATCAGCCTCAAAAACTAATTTGAACCCAAAACGCCGACACAAGATTCTTCCGGATCCAAAATATGATATACATCATTCAAAGTTAAAATTTTTCGGAAGTAAATTCTAGAATTACACTTCCCTTGCCTAGGATTTGTGCTTTCGAGGAATTTCCCATATAAATGAAAACAACATTCTCCACTGGTTCATAGGTCTTGAAGCATGCATTGTCCTTGCAAATGTGTCTTGCAACATCGGAGTCAATCCATAAAGAATTCTCGTCTTGGATCATGAAGACTTCAGAGATCATGGCAACAAATTCTTCCTTCCTGTTGGACTGCTTGGGCCTCGATTCAGACTTATTAAAGTCCTTTTTTTCTTAGGGTTAGGACAATCACATCTCAAGTGATTTAGGCTACCACAATCCCAATAGACCTTTCTCTTTTTATTGTTCTTATTGTTAATCTTGTTGCAATTTCTCTTTTCAGGTTGGCTATCTTCCACAACAATAACACTAGAGACAATCTTATTCTCTTCTTGTTTACGGAATTCTTCTTTTACTCGAAGAGAATTAGCCACTCCTTGAGAAAGACCTTTTTTAATTGTTTGAAGTTATGTTTAAAATCTTTCCAAGAGGTCAAGAGCTTGTCAATTATACTAGATACTATTATAGTTTCATTGTAATTCGTATTATGCATTTAAAAATGCCCTAAAATACTCTCAAGTTCATTGAATTTTTCCATTAATGAATGATCTTCCCTCATTTGATAATTATTGAATTGATTCACCACAAATTTCTTACTAGTAGCATCCTCCTTCATGCATCTTGTCCCCAAAAGATTCCACAACTCCTTTGCATATGACACAATTTGATATGTGTATACCAATGAGTCACACATGCTGTAGAGGATATGGCCATGACAAAAAGTGGTTGTTCTCCCACTTGAGAAGACGCCAAATTTGTTCAACAGTCATGGTGGTGAGTAGGAAATGCATATTCTTCTACCATCGTCTAAAATTCCTTCCATTGAATCTCTCCAACTTTAAAATGTTAGTGGTAAAATCTCTAAGGGAAGAAGCCATAAATAGAGTCTTCAGATTGTTGGAGAATTTACAGAAAATATTGATCTACGATCACTTCGAGACTTCTAAATAGGTGATGTATTCTTTTCATAAATACCCTAATGGCCCCTAATTGTGTAATGGAGCTTAGTGATTAGATCTTTGGGATACAATGAAGTCTCCCTATCTGCATGTTGCTTACACAAAGATAGGCCTTAAGAGTCTTAGGGCGTAAAAGAAATTCAGAGGGAAGGTTGGTAGGAACAATTTTTGGATGTGTTTCAAACCACACCATTTATCCTCTACATATAGAGGATATGGTGTCTTTTCAAGAGACATGCATCTTCTCATGAGATCAAATCTTATCCATTAATTTTAATCTGAATGGTGTTAATTGAAGAGACACTTAGCAAATTAGCTAGTTAATTAACTAATTATACCTCTTCAAAAGCAAATAATATTAATTGCTAAATATATGTAATAGTAACTAACTATACCTCTTTGATGGTACGTTTTGGGAAAATAGTGTTATTAGTAGAGGTAGATGGCAAAATGGGTGCACTGAGGATGGCCATTTGTAGCATATTGGTAGCATACTTTTAGACTAAACTCTGACTTTCACTTACACTTTCTACTCGCCCAATTGTTTCTACTTCAATTTTCCCTCTTTGATTATTCGTTTTTAACATGTAGATGTTTAATGTCGTATGGCTATGATTTGCATCAAGTTGTTGGGGTTTGTTGACAATGTCTAATTAGTGCCAATAATGAGGACTGACTGTAAGGAGTTAGGTTTGGTAAAATTAAATGGCCAATACGGATAGGATATCTTTTCAAAGAGGGGATTATCATAAGTTGTCTTGGGAACTCAATAAATTTTCTGGGTAGGAGTTGAATTTTGTCCATTGAAGCTCAATTTCATTCTAGTGGGCTAATTGTCATTTCATTGATTGCTTCCAGGGGAGTTCTTTGTAGGAGTTACATATGGATTATTGGATGAATTGATGAAGTTAAAGACAATTTGAAATATCTGTGGAAGGTATGGTTGATTTTGTGTATCTTCAATTTCTATTTTAAATTTGCGTCCCATGTCACTGATTGGAGCTCATTCATTCTCCCGCTCCCCCATCAGGTCACGTAAGCTCATTTATTCTGCAGGGCTGAATTCTATTTGAATTTTTGTCCATTAATTATCTCCAATCGCTATTGTCACCATATAGTCGAAGAATGTCGGTGGTTTATTTCTATTAGTTGTCAACAACACCAAATTCTGAATTTATATATGCTGAATTACATAATGGATTCATGTTTGTAGGGCACTTGAGGTAAGTCTCAACTTCTCAGTTAGTTTATATCTCTCACTATTAATTTTTAATGCTTCAATCTAGAGAGATTAAAGATAGGATTGGCATTGACCTCAAGGGTGAAATTATGGTCAGGGGCACTCAAACTCAAAATACTCTATTTCTTAGTTTATCATTGATTTCATCTTTATAGTTTTTATTTTTTGAACTTATTTTTGGAAATTGCAAGAACTTGAAGAGTAGAAGAATGGGAGCATAGATGGATTGTGCTAAAGTTGTGCAAATTCTCAAGTTCTTGGATAATTCTATGAATGTGTATGCTAAGTAGGTCAATAACAGGGGTTGTGCTATTGTTGATGTCTCCGCTACAAGCACTACAACACAGCGCCTGTTTGGAGACTGGAAAATTTGGTCTCAAAAATCTAATTTTCGGTCTCCAAATAAATTTTGAGACTACACAGAGACCGAAAAAGCCCAGTCTCCAAATACTTGGTAGCAATTCAAATTTGAAGACCGCAAATCAAAGCTCGGTCTCAACCTGAGACCAACTTTTGAGACCAAAAAATTCTGGACTCCATTGGAGTATGGGCCACTTTGGTCTCTATTAGAGACCAAAATAGTTGGTCTCTAATTGAGACCAAACTGGGCTGGTTTCTAAATTTGGCGGGTTGTCGTTTTCCTCTGTTTGGAATGGCATCTCCTTTTTGGGGGTATCTATTATTGATCTTGGTTTCATTTTTAAAACTGCTCACCAATCCTTTTTACTGTTGTCTTTCATAGGATAAGGCACAAAGCAAACTTGCGTGACTTAACTTGCAAGGACAAATGGATCATACTTAGGATATCTCTTCGTGTGATTAACATCAACCAATTTGTATATATCATGGACAACAACACCATTAATGCAGTCATACCAATCACACTTAAACAAGATCATCTTATATGAACAAATTTCCCCAACATAGTGCAACTCAATTACATCCTGGAGAATGCCATAGTATTCCTGTCTATCTGTTCCTTTCACGCACACACCGTAGTTTATTATCGACTTGCTTTTCCCATATTCATATGTATGGAAGTTGAAGCCATTCACATAATAATGATCCCAATGATGAACATGCCTCTTAGGGCCATATGCAAGTGCTCATAAGATATCACTGTTGATGTTGGAGTGGAAGACCTACATGGCCGTGATTACCACAAATGGCTATATATGTAGTCATTATCGTAAAACTAAAGAAATACTTCCTCAATGTGATGAAAACACAATGTAGAAACGCTTACATATTCTTTAAACCATTCTGGAAATCATTCCTTATACTTTGCCCACACATCTTCGACCCGGATATGAGGGTGCTGTTGGACCATCTCAACCTCGAAGATCCTACACAAAGTAAGGAGAACACAATGTAGTCCGCTTTGATCTATATAAGTTTTTCTCCATATGTAATGTGGAAATGTACCGTTCATATTTTCCTACCAACCGACAATTAGATAGCACATATACATGCGCCAATCGATGATCCAAATAATTTAGGAACTACACACTGCCCTCATTCGAGGCATATCCAAAGTTACAAGAGAAAATGTCTGGAAGATTGGCATCAGATTTGTCCTGGTCAATGTTCACCACATTTCGAGGCAAATCCCTTACCTTAACATCAACACTATCATCAAAATAGTTTGCAATGAAGTTCGTTATCTCCTCCATCAAGGACGCATAAGAAGGCTCAACTCATGCTTTATTCCCTACTTTCCTCTTTAAATGATGGAGAAACCTGTAATCCAATAAATTAAAATGTCATCTGTGTATGCAATGAAAGAAATGATTTCTATGAATCATGTCATACCTTTCATTGTCATACATCCATCGGTATTGAACCGGGCCTCCAAGTTTCAGTTCAGTAGGTAAGTGGACAGGTAGATGCTCCATTACATTGAAGAATACAGGGGGAAAAACTCGTTTCAACTTGCACAATATTTCTGCAATGTTATTCTCCAAACGGACTATGTCGTCAATATTCAACTTGGAGGAATACAAATCTCAAAAGAATTGGCTAAGCTTAGTTAGCACATTCCACACATTGATTGGTAAGAGATCTCTGAAAGCCAGAGGCGACAAACGCTGCATGAAAACATGACAATCATGGCTTTTCAGGTTATGAAGTGAAGCATTTTGCACATCAACACATCTACTCAAATTGGAGGCATAACCATCTGGGAATTTCAATTTACGTATCCATTCACAAGCCACCTTCCTGTGCTCCTTCGGTAACACATACGGAGCTTGTGGCATAACTTCTCGGTGGCTTCCATCAGCAGCTTCAACAACACGGACATTAAGTCTTCTACATTTACAATACGTCAGCGTGTCCTTTCTCACGTTGCGATCATTTGTTGTTTTATACTTTACATTCATCATTGTGTTAATTATTTGCTCGAACACATTTTTCTCAATGTGTATGACATCAAGGTTGTGCCGAATTAATCGCTTGCTCCAATAAGGGAGTTCTCAAAATATGCTACGTCTTGTCCAATTGTGAGACTGTCTGTAGCCATCCACTTTGCCCTTGTGGTCTGATGCAGTTGGGAGCGAAGAGACACGACTCCAAACCTACTCCCCGGTCAACATAGGCGGAGGTTCAGAGTGATCCTCCCTATTTTTATAAAATGTAGATTTATTATGCTGAAATCTATGATCCTTTGGGAGAAATTGGCGATAACAGTCAAACCAGGATTGCTTGTTCCTATGTGCTAGCCTAAATGCTTTTGTGTGTTTCATACAATAGAGATACGCTAATCTTCCAGCAGTCATCTAGCCAGAGAGCATGCCATAAGCGGGGAAGTCACTCACAATCCACAGAACGACAACTTTCATTAAGAAATTTTACCTCAGGGACACATCATATGTAAGTATTCCTTCATTCCACAGTTGGACAAGTTCTTCAATAAGAGGTTGCATATATATGTCTACATTTCCTTTTGGATTCTTTGGACTAGGAATGAGGAGAGCAATGAACATGAACTGTCTTTTCTTATACATCCATGGGGGCAAATTATAAGGGGTCATAATCACTGGCCAACATGAGTAAGTTTGTCCATAATGGCCAAATGGTGAGAAGCCATCAGTGCACAAGTCTACCCTCACATTATATGGTTTGACAGCAAACGATGGATAGGAAGCATCTAAATGTTTCCATACCTCGCTATCGGATGGATGTGCCATAATCCCAGGAGGGTGCTTGTGCTCATGGTGCCATCTCATATTCTCGGCAGTTTTCTTTGTCGCATAAAGATGCTGTAGTCGAGGTCCAATGGGAAAATATATGAGTTGCTTCCTCGGAATTTGCCTTCCTTCTTTGCTAGTCCTCAAGTATCTTCCTTCATCACAAATTGAGCATCTATCCAGGCCATCTGCCTCCTTCCAAAATAACATGCAACCATTGGGGCAAACATGGATTTTACAATGTGGAAGTTCAAGACCCGCAAGCAACTTCTTAATCTCATAGTAATTGCCCACCATGTCGTTGTTATTTGGGCAGATCTCCTTCATAAATGATACAATACCACCAACCACTCGATGAGGTAAATTATATTCGCATTTTAGATTTGTAAGCCGTGCAACAGCTTTCAATAATGACATTGCACATCCCTCGTACAATGGTCTCTCTGCTACCTTGAGGAACTCGAGAAATCTTTTCGCCTCTGGTATTGGTTCCTGTTCCTCATGGTGCGGCAACTCTTGTAGCAACAGGGATGCCGTAGGTGCATAGGCATCCATCACCATATCCCTCATAGGGTTAGGTATTACGTGTGCAGTAGATGAAGAAGTTGCAACTTCAACCTCTTCGAGGAATGGTTCACCATGATACACCTACCAATAATAGTTTGCACGAAACCCTTGCTAGTACAAATGCAGCTTTCTCATGTCTATGTCAAGGTAAGGTACATTGCGGCACTTGGCGCAAGGGCACTTCAGCTTATGGCACCTGTGAAACTCTTCTTACGCATAAGCAAACTTAATAAATTCATCTACTTTCTCAATGAAGACCTTGCTTAGATACTTCCCCTCTGTTTTGTTGTACATCCACTGCTGGTCTGAATCCATTGTCTCTTGTGGAACTATACATATGACTAACTAATCCTGTTAAAACTATATACCAGCATGCGATGAATACCAATGTAGTCGTTGCTGGATAAGTTAAGTCAGCAACAGACACATGTAAGTAAACTACCAGATCAAGTGCTCTCATAATCAGACTGACAATAGCAAAACCACGAAAAAACTAAGTAAGTTATTCCTATTCTTAACACAACACAATAGGAAAGACACATATTACTAATGAATCACATTGTTTTCATTTTGCTTGTTCAATAAATTGGCTAATGCGAACCTATCATCAAAATTCAACCACTAAATAGCTCAAATTATAAGAGAACCAAACATATTGATCTCATAGTTTTCAATCATCCACCGAAAACATCCACACCATCACATAACAAGCAAGGTGCTTTTGACTCAGATAGGTCTTCTGGCCCTTACTTAGATTTTGAATTCTTTTGATTTTTGTTCATTTTGTGGGATAATCTTAGAATGTTAGGACTATAAATGCCATTTGCAATTTCTTCAATGAAATGAGGCTTTTCCTTGCATCTTATGGTTGTTGGCATGTTATGGTTCAAATAATGCTCTTTTTGGTGGGAAATATGATGGGTGATAAATGTTTATTTAATTATTTATTTTTCAGCTAGCTATAAAAGCTACACCAAAAGATTGAAA
>JAKOGI010000302.1:345000-410000 GCA_029747015.1 Carnegiea gigantea | reverse complement strand
CATTTCACAACCAACCGACCATTAGAGCAATCTTCTTTTACTATAACATAGTATGTCACAAATTAGATATATAGGGTATTTATTTATTTTTTAACTTAACTAATAGTTTTTTCTTTTTAAGCGGGGTCTGTTGACCCCACGTGACCCCACCATAGCTCCACCCCTGTCCTTGCTAAGACATCTAGTGACAGACATCTATTGACAAAAAAAAAGATCTGTTGGTAAAAGTGAGTTTTTGCAATAGATTCAATTATTTATTGGTATTAAAGTTTTCAATTTTGGAGGGAAGAATGAGTCCTAATATTTCCAACAAAATAAAAATGGTATGTTGGTATTATTGTCATATTGCCAACAATCTAGTTTTTTGTTGGTGTTGTAATTAAATTACCAACACATTCATCCATAAAAGAATTTCTGTTGGTATTAAAAAAGCATGTTATCCCGGGAAAAATTGAATAACTATTTAAAAAATACATATTTGGCAATGAATAAAATAAAAAAGTACCTATTAACTATAATGTTCCTTACTTATATTAATCAGACAAAAAAAAGAAAAATCAAAACTCTTGCCTAGCCCCCCAAAAAAACAGAGCACTCAAAAAGGGAAATACTCAAAGAAAACCTAGAGCCCTCACGCCTAACCAAACTTTCGTCTTCTTTGTTTCGAACCTCAACTATCCTCATCTTCGTTGTTTTGCACGCTGCCTCATTTTTGTTGTTTCGCATGCTAAATCTGCCCTGACCATTGATGAGAACATCAGTCGCCATTGTTGTTGGGTTCTTGGTGTTTCAATCTTTGTTTCGAATCTTTGTTGTTTTGCATGCAGAACCTCAACTATACTTAAGTTTCGAAGATATGTATGTGCTTCTCTCATCTTCTCTTTCAATCTACTCTAAGTTTCTAAATTAGTCAATTATGTCCTTGAAGCCACTTTTCGAAGAGTTTGTTGGCGGAAAATCAAGGGTTTGGTGCTAGAAATTCAGGGCTAAATACAAGACATCTGGCTTGTTGGTGTTTAATTTGCAATTTGCTGAAGGTATTGTGTATTTGCAATCCTATTGAATTTGTTGGGTTTGAATGGAAATTAAGGCAATTGCTGATTGGATTGAAGAGTTTTATGTTTAACTAGTGGAAATTATTTGAACTTGAGGAATTCTTATTATTTCTCCCTTGAATTTCTTGTGGGTATTTGTGTACTGTTGCAATTCCCTTGAACTTGAGGGTAGTAGCTAAATGTTCAAGCAGTGAAAATAGTTGTATAAGTTGAAGGCATTCCCTTGAACCTGGATCACATAAGGGAAATCATGGTAGGTTTGGGTTGTCCCAACTGTAATAGGCCTATGGTCAAGTAGAGGTGTGCAGAAAAATCCGAAACCGAAAACAGACCCGGAAAATCGCAAAATCGACTCGAAAAATCAGTTAACCATGACAAAATTTATAAAATTAACGGTTCGGTTAACCGAACCGTAAAAAGGTTAACGGGTTGGTTTCGGTTCAAGCGGTCCAAAAAAATAACCGAAAAACCGAAAATAAATTTAATTTTTCTTAATTTTTTAGCTAAGGAAATTAAAATCCTAGGCTAGTTTGCAGCTTCAGATGCTTTCTCGGTTTCTCCTTTCAATTTTCAGCCTTTCATTCGCCTCCCCCCATTCTCTGTCTATCTCGCCTCTCTCCACTCTTCAGTCTGCACTTACAGCACCTCCATGGCTCCACTCTCCACTTTGAGACTCGCCTCTGTCCAGCTTCCACTTCCAGACTCGCCTCTCATCCCCACTTCAGACACACCTCTCTGGCTCTCCCTGTGTTCGCAGCCACAGTCGACAGGCCACACTCCACTAGCTCCAGATCCGGACTCCCCCACGGCAATCACCCCTCCTCCAGTCTCCCCCTCGAACATTCACAAGCCGCTCTCTCTATGTTCGCCCAGAATCGCAACTTGCAAGCGTTTCAGATCTGAATTCCTGTGACGAGTTACGGTAACTATCACATGTTAGATTTCTAATTTAGTTGTTGTTTGTGTTGAATTTGTTTGTGGGTTTGGGTATTTTGCAAGTGTCTTGGATTGTAAGATATATGGATTGTAAGATTTGTAGTGCCCCCCTAATTGCCTCTTGGATGGTTTATTGTTTTGAGCTTTGATTTTCATCCACCAAGAGCAAGCAGCAAGCAGTAGACGTCATCAAGTCTAGCCCCAAAATTGGGGGTTTTTTTTAAAAAAATAAAAACTTAGATTTTTTTAGAAAAATAATAATCGGTTAACCGTTTAACCGAACCGAAATATTGGATAACCAAACTTTTCAGTTCGATTACGGATCGCAATTTGGCCGAACCGAAAATTCAGTTAACTGACCAACCGGTTATCCAAAAGTTTCGGTCCAGTTACGGTTCACGGTTTTTCCTAACCGAATTTTCGGTTAACTAAAAATCAGTTAACAGAAAGTCCGGTTAACCGGTTTTGCACAGCTCTATGGTCAAGTACACCTAGTAATCAGAAGAATTACTACATAGAATCTAACCATCCGAGAAATTTCAGACTCTAAATCTATTTTCATAAGCTCCATTTGTGTTGGTATTTCCTCACTCATTGAGACTTTCATAATGTATCAAAATTTTCTCGATATGATAGTTATATAAGTTGAAGGCATTTATTGGAAGAGCTACCACATGGAATTGAAGAGATTTCAGACTTAGAGCCACTTTCAGAAACTCTAGAAATTTTAGTTCGCTTTCTATGAATTTAATCTCATGATCAGAAAGTTGTTGCGTTATAGTTTTTGAAAAACAATGATCTTATGTTGTAAGGTTTGGGTCAATTTTCACAAAGTTTTAGGAATAGTCTGCTAAATTAGGGCAAAAACTTATCCTGTTTATTAAAAAGATGTTGTCCTTCCATCCTGAAATTCTTGTGCAACTCTTGCACTTCCTCTTCTTATTAGATGGACATGGAATTGGGATCTCCTGGATGAATTTCCCAAAGTTGCTAAATATTTGGGTTTGCCACCACAAAAAAATAAAATAAAAGAAAAGGAAATGTGCTCGAGTTATTGAATGGATGGAGTAACATGTGTGGTCATTTTATTATTTCTTATAGGCATTTAATTTTTCACACCTAAATCACCAAAGTTGCCGAATATTGGGGTGTTCAACCTCTACTCTATTGGACGCCGACTGTTGTTCGACATCGGCTTGAGGTTTGATTATCTTTTAGCTTGCTTTTGCTATTGTTGATTTTGTTGTGTTCGACGTCTACTCTATTCAAGGACGACACGGTTAATAATGTAAGTTTAACTGTAAGAGATTTTGCCAATTATATCTTTATTATTGAATAAATTTCTTTAACCCAACAACAAATACCCTAAATAAATGATAGTGATTAGTAAGGGTAAATTTTTCAAGCACAATGGAACCCTAAGACATAGAATACTGAATAAGGTTAATTGACAAATTCAGATTATGACGTGTGCTAATAGACCAATAAGACATGTACAGTACTACTAGACAGGGAAGGCGCTAATAGAATAACTATTAATGGCCCTCCATGTGTATAGTGAATATATCTCTATAAATTTGATTTTGCCTGTAATATTTGCAGAATTAGTTTGATAGATCCTTTGACATACTATGTGATGATCATACGTTGATGGGTTGTTAATAGCATGGACACATGTGGCTTTCTAAGAGCTGGATTATTACTTTTCCTTTTGTTGTGTTATGCCCTTGGAAGTTCATTCTTTTATTAGCAATGAGGCCTCTAGAGATTCTATTGCCTCTGATTAGAATAGCTAATGTTGCGTGGCTGCCTTTGTTGTATATAGAATTATAAAAGTCCCTTGACTAATCAAGTAATGAAATGCTTGTTTTTCACGAGACAAAAATTTAGAGATAATTATTAGGTGCTGTTTGGCCCAATTTATGAAAAACTGTTTTTGTTTTGTAAAAGTAGTTTCTTTAAAACCTGTTTTTGGAGAAATTATAAAGTGTTTGGCCTAATTTATATGAAAATAGTTTTGAACAATTTGAGTTGTTTGGCCAAACTTCTTTTAAAGTACTAATCAATTAATCTATCTTTTATTATTTTTCATTTTTACATTATAATTATTTATTTCCTCTTATTTCTCTTCTAAAGTAAGAGATCGTATGTTTTATTTTGGTTTTTGTTTGTGTGTTTACAACCATCAACTTCTATGTATTTCTTGGAGATAATACACATATGAAATTTTATTCTTTGGTAAGAATCAAATTAAAAAAAAAAAGGAACAACCAAAAGTGAAGCATTAATCAATACAAAAAATTATGAAACATGGTACTTTATTTTTCTTTCTACTGACGCTCCACATAAATCAATTATTACCTACTCATTAAAGATCTAACAATTTTAGTGCGAAGAAAAAACATATCATTATCATCCAATGCTCCGCCATGCTCTACTGAGTAATCATATCGATTGGTTTGTTGTTCTCCCTCATCATCTTCTACTAGAGGCATGTAATTAGGATCTTGATCACACCTATTAAATTCTTCATCTTTGATGGCATATTTTCTGATATAGGAATGCATAAGAAACATAAAAATGGGTAAGCTAAAGTGGAGGACTAATGCACAATGAGCTGGGAACCACCAAGCTATAGACATTTCTTTTATACTGCTTCATCTCAACAATCATATCATAATCAAAAAAGCTGAAGATAAGGTGTCCTCCCCCTATTTTCCTTAATTAAAAAAAAGCCACAAGCATTTCTCTAATACTAAACCTTTCGTCCCTATTTTGCTTCTTCCCCCCGCCAACATCTTTATTAGACATATTAGTTGCTTGTTGTAGTTTTCAGCAATTTTCCATTAATCTAACAAATGGCAGGCTTCAACTACATTTCAATAAGGTTTGTGTTTGATGCTCTGCTGCTTTCTCATCTCTATCTTAATTTTCTAACTCCACCAGTCCAGTCATCCAGATATAGAGAGAGAGAGAGAGAGAGAGAGAGAGAGAGAGAGAGAGAGAGAGAAGGCGATGGAGGGGGCGCCGGCATCGGTGATCGTCACCACTGTCACCCAAACTCGACAAGCCCAACTACTTGAGACCCATGCAACACGGAGAAAGAAAGGGGGGCGGTTGGCCAAAACCTAACCCCCCGCTAAGCACCATCATTGTCGCCATATCTGGTGACCAAATTTGTTATCAGTGGTGGTGAAGACTAGACTTAGCTCAATCTTAGTTCCATGCTAGCTCGTTTGTAATAAGGCAAGGGGGTACATCTCTGGCTCAAATTTTGTGCTCTAGAAGGGGCATTGAAGCCCAATTTATAAGCAAAAGAAGGCCGTGAGAGTCAGGACACACCTTATTTCATATTATTATCGTTTACCGAATGCGGAATTTTTATTTCATTGTGATTTCACAATTTTGCATTAATCTAACAAATGAGAAGCTGCAACAACATTTCAATCAGGTTTGTGTTTAATGCTCTGTTGCGTTCTCATCTTTACCTTAATTTTAGTTCATCATCTGTTTTCCTTCTTTCTGCCTTTTACCATGTAATTTTAGCTCAATTTGAATTACGTTCCGTTTCTCCTTCTCTTTCTCTCTCTTCCTGCATCCTTTCTAGCCATTTGATCTCTGTTAGTTACCCCACTATAGTCCATCACTGACTCACCACCATCTCAATGTTATTCCATAGCAATTCATATCAGAATTACAGATGTGGGTGAAATAATTATGCCCAGACCAATACAAAACATATTTCAAAAAATTTGTACCATGGATTGGCATATACAATATATTCATTCCACTCTTCCCCCACCAAGAACAGAGACTATAAATTATGAATGTTATAAGAATAAAATCATTAGATAAGCATGGATTAATGACACTTACCTCCTTCTTTGGGTATGGTGTTGTATGATACTGATGAGATGGAGTTATGTTGATATGAACGAAGTTGTAGAGAAGACTTATATTGAAGACGACGGAGAGTGCGTAGTACTACAGGTTCATGTGAATTGAAGATGGGCAAGTTGTGGGCATTTGTAACTGTTTTGTAGAAAATTTTTGATTGCAGCAAATTTCGAGATACTCGCCTGTTTTATAAAAGTGGAAGCAGCAAATTCCTGCTTCTGTTTCTAGAGGCAGTTACTCAACAAATTGATTTTTAAAAACAGTTTTTAGTTTTTGAGAATAGTTGTGTTTGGCTTAGTTTCTATTTTTCAAGGTTAAAAGCTTAGATTTAAGTTAGGCCAAACAGCACCATTAATATTAGAAGAGTTTGGTACTACTTAGAATTAGGTAAGTTTTAAAGTTTTTCATCATAACTAAAGTTAGGCAAATTGTTATTTGTTGGTGTTGCGGAGGCAAAGTCTTATTATTTTGGCATCTTCGTATTTTGGGCAAGCTTAAAATAATAATCTAGTGGTGCTTAATTAGTTCGAGAACATGCAGCTTAAATAAGGGGTTCCTTCAGGAGGACTTTTTAGGTTATGATTTAGGGTAATGGTATCAAAGGAAGAGAATCAACGTGGAGGCTCAAATAAAGGATTAGTTATGTTAAATTAGTAAAATATTTTGTATAGTTTCATGTTGTAGTATTTTTATTTTTATTCCCCTCTTCCCCTCCCCCTCCCCCTCTTCCTCCCCTCTTTGTTGTTTTATTATTATATAAGTTGAAATGCTTTAGTAATTAACAAGTGTAAGAATTTGGTAATTGAAATATGTAGGAACGTACTTGTCATGATTATAGATGTGTTTAAGGATAAAAGTTAGGTGAAGTTCAGGAGAATCGATGACGGATATAAGGAATGTTTAAATGCATTCCTTGATCATGTGTTTGCAACTTCTGCTGATAATAATAAGATTCCATGCCCGCGTTCAATTTGCGCTAACCGCTTTTACCATGAGAGAGAAATTCTAAGAGGTCACATTATCATGAGGGGATGAACGCTAATTATTAGAAATTTATTTGGGTTTTCCATAGGGAGCCAACAATAAGTGATGATGATGCTGACGATGATATGGTAGATGATGTATTTAAGATGAAAATTACGGATTAATTAACCATGACATGCATGATATGATAGGAGATGCTTTTAATTGTCATGAATTCAATGAGGGTTCATCGGGACTTAATGAAGAGGCGAAGACCTTCTTTAAGTTGATTAAAGATACAGGTCAACCTCTTTGTCCTGGTTGTTAAGAGTTTAGTAAACCCTCATTTGTCATTGAAATGTGTCATCTTAAATGTTTATATGGGGTAACTGATAGGGCATTTGATGCTTTTGTCAAACTTTTTAAAAGAGCTCTTCCTAAAGATTCAATTTTGCCCGACTCTTTTAAGAAAATGCAAAGTATTATTAAGCAATTTGGTCTTAGCTACAAAAGATCAATGTTTGTCCGAATGACTGTGTTCTTTTTTGGAAAGACAAGGCTGAATTAAATACATACCCTAAGTGCAATGATCTAAGGTATAAGACGACAGATGATAGAGCAATTATGAAATTAGCTTCTAGTGATCCAATTCTAGTAAAGGTTTTGCGCCACTTTCCACTGATACCTAGACTCAAGAGACTCTTTATGTCGTCTAAGATAGCTCCCTCAATGAGATGGCATGCAGAGGAACACAAACAGGATCTCAAATTAAGGCATCTAGCAGATGCTCATGCATGGAAAGATTTTGATAATAAGTACTCAAATTTTGCTCGTGATCCATAAAATGTTAGACTCTGCTTATCAAGCGATGGGTTCAATCCATTTAGGAATATGAGTACTCAATACAGTATATGGCTAGTTATATTAATGACGTATAATTTGCCTCCATGGTTGTGGATGAAGCAACCCTATATCTTTCTTTCATTGCTTATACTAGGTCCAAAGGCATCGAGAAATGATATTGACATCTTTTTAGAACCTTTAGTGGATGAGCTAAAGGAATTGTGGGAGCTAGGTGTGCAAACCTATGATGCCTTAAAAAATGAGACCTTCGATTTGCACGGAGCCTTACTTTGTACAACCAGTGACTTTCCTGCATATGGTAATTTGTCAGGTTGGAAAACTAAAAGGAAGTATGCTTGTCTTTATTGCAATATTGACACTTTCTCCCTTTATTTGGAAGAAAATAGAAAAATGTGTTATATGGGCCATCGTCGCTTCTTATATATGATCATAAATATTGTCGTAGTAAGAAAGCATTCAACAGAGAAATAGAAATGAGACCTCCTCCTAAACTACTATCCGGGGATCAATTGCTAGATCAGATGAAGGGCTAAACACCACTTTTAGAAAGCATCCTGACACTAAGCAGAAAAATTGACACTAAGCAGAAAAATAAAAGAAAGGGTGATGACGTGACACCTTCGAAAAAAGAGAGCATTTTTTTCCACCTCCCATATTGGAAGCATCTTGTGGTCCGTCACTACCTTGATGTTATGCATGTAGAAAAAAATGTTTCAGAGAATATACTTGCAACACTTTTAGGCATTGAGGGCAAGACAAAAGGTACTCTGCAGTCACGCCTTGACTTGAAAGAGTTGAATATAAGACATAGTCTTCATCCTGTAGAAGATGGTGGTAAGACTTACATACCCCCGGCATGCTTTACATTAAGCAAAAAGGAGAAAGATGAGTTTATTAGCATACTAGCCTCAGTGAAAGTGCCAGATGGTTATGCATAAAATATCAGGAGGCGCATTGTGGATTGAAAATCTATAGCTTAAAAAGCTATGACCATCATATTATTATGCAGCAACTATTGCCACTTGTTATAAGGAAAATACAAAAACAAGAACCTCGATGTTGTTTTGATTGAGTTGAGTATATTCTTTAAGGAGTTATGTTCTAAAAATGCTACCATAGAGGAATTTGAAAGTTTGTAAGATCGTGTTGTTCTTATACTTTGTCGTCTAGAAGGCTTTTTTTGCCTACCTTTTTCGACATAATGGTTAATTGTCCATTTGCCTTATCAAACAAAAGTTAGGGGTCCAGTTGTGTATCATTGGATGTATCCTGTAGAAAGGTGCGTCTCTAACCGTATATATTTATTCCAAAACATAAACAGAACTTGTGGTTATATTACATTAATTCGAGAATCGTAGGGATTTGGAAAGTGTAAATTTTTTGTTCGCAATAAAAGTCGTCCAGAGGGGTCAATTGCTGAAACACATGTAGCGGAGGAATATGTGGCATTTTGCACTAGATATTTGCAAGGTACTGAGACAAGGGAGAATAGACCACCAAGGAACCAAGACGATGGTGATAAAGCATATAGGGGTCTATCTATATTCTCCCCAAACTGGCGGGCATTATCTAAAATAAAAGACATTCATCCTAATCATTCTGTAATTGATCAAGCACATAGTTATGTGCTATTTAATTGTGATGAAGTTCAAGTATATGCACAGTAAGTACACTTTAACTTTGGTGTTTATTATCACTTAACTCTTAAAATACATTCTTACATGTTTTGTTTTGGTATTACCCTTTCAGAGAGCAATATGAGATTATTGGAAATGAACACCAAAATACCAATGTGAACATTGATGAGATTCATAAAATAGGGTTTCAACATTGTTTTGAACGGAATATAAGTGTCCTACAAAATGTAATATGTAACATGTATATGTACGTATTTAAAATTTGACTACTGAAACTATGTAATTCTCAGGCTTCTAGACATCTTCTTTTGGATTGTAATGTTGTAGATGATCTGAGATATTTGGCTAGTAAACCAGACTCTTGGATAAAAAGAATGACTAGGATCACTTGTAATGGGTATAGATGGTGCGTTAAAAAGATTGATACAAGGAGTATGACTCAAAAATTCTGGTGTTCTTGTGAATTCAATCACACGTGCAGGAGACATGGCTTGCTATGACATTCTAACTGAGATAATTCAACTGATTTATCCTCAAGGAAGAAGTATTCTGTTATTTCGATGTGATTGGGTGGATCCAATTCGTGTTATCAAACGAGATGAGTATGGATTTACCCTTGTTAATTTGAGAGAACATTGGAGAACAAGGGAATCTTTTGTCCTCGCATCTCAAGTGGTGTAACTGTTCTATGTTCCAGAATCTAAAGAGAAACATTGGCATGTAGTAATTGTTACTAAACCAAGGGATCTGTTTGACATGGAAGATGAAAGTGTTCCAGAGGTGGATCTCTTAGAAGCACATAACTCAACTATGGTATGTGAAGATGACATTCGTGATGCTAGAGATGGCATCCCCAGAGTCACATTCGATGAATACTTTGCTAATGTAGTTGGAGAAGAGAATGATGTTGAGGTGTCAAATTCAAATCACAGTCAAGGCATGGAAGAAGATGAAACATGATATAATTTCGACTCTTAATAGCGTACTTTGTTAGTTACACGTGTACTTGTAATACTAATAGATATTTTGAATTGTGTGGAAAGGCATTTTCAATAATTGATATGTTCGACATTAGTTGGTTATTTTTTCTTCTCATGGGAGTATTTGTGATATCAATTGTGATGTTGATATTTTTATATAATTAAACAAGCACCAATTGGATTTGCATTAGGTTTTACGTGGCTTCTACAGGAAAACTCACTGGTAAGAAGATGATGAACCCAAGAAGTTTACTAACGGTAGGCTATATATGTATAAATATATACATGCGTATATTGATTAATTTCGAATTATTTATTTTAACAAGTTATGGATTTATGTTGATATAGAGCTTTCTAATTTCAAGTAGGAAGAATCCTAATTCCAATGTAAGGGGTCCTAGGTTGAAGCAAACAATTCTATCGACTTCTTCAGATCTTAGTACAACATTTGGGGGCTCGTCTATTCGCTGCTCGTTATTTTGTGAGAAAACCACCTCTGATCAGCCTCAAGCTAGTAAGTTCACAATGATAAAAACCTTATTTATTAGTTAACTTCACTTAGCATAGATTAGAGTATTTGTTGTAGTAAAAGCCAAGACAATACCTCATTTTGTTTTAGGGAAGGCTCGTAAGGACAGCACACAGTTGTTGAGAACATTAATACTTCTCATGCTAGTACAATGCTTGCAAGAGGTCTTAACACAACATCTAAGCTAAGTAAGTGGTACAAGATTAACACATGATCGTTAGCTTACACAATTTACACGTATATATTGGTAATCTTTTCGTAATGTATTCTAGTGTCACAGAGCAATCCAAGGTGTTAGACAAATAGGACTGTCCTAGAAAGCGAAATTATCTATCAGGAATAGCCCACGTCAATTTGAATGTGAGGCAGTTACTAGAGTCACCTTTAGGGTTCACGTCCCAGACCCGAAAACCCCGGTGGATGGTTAGGTAAGTGTGAGAGGGGAAGAGGAGAGACTGTGAGAGTGTTTATTTTGTATAACCCTAGTTGGCCCCTTGATTCCCCCTTACATAGGTAAGAGGGGACGATTAGGTTTGCTGACCTAAGTGGCTTATGTGGCCATCGGGCCTAAATAATAGGCCCGACCACTCCTATTCTGCCACATAGGCCGCAAAACACATGCTCTCCAGGAATCACAACTCTTCACACTTCATATCAGGAATAGGACGTGCGATCGAAAAGTAACAAGTAGTGTTATATTAAGCTACTATATAACTAACATAACACTTTCACAAACTATGATGCCCCAAATAATCTTAAAATATCACCAGTGGCATCTGGAATCCTTATGCCATGATAGATCATATTATTATATAATCAATATAATTGCCTGGGCTGATATTGGTAATGATGGATAGACTTTTCCTTAAGCTCTCATGGTATTACATCCCAGCTTAACTGCTTTCCTAACATGCTCTCGTCAAACCACATACATTGTGGCCCTTGAAAAACACATTACAGTAGCAACATCAAGCTTTGGCTTCATACTATAGCTTTAAGTCAAAGGGTCATCGTCCATAGGGTGACACAGTGACAAAAGATAGGGAGGTCAATTTTCACTCCGTTTATAGTCAATTTTTAAGTGCACATAGTATGAGATGTGTGTCATAACATAACTCCCACTCAATTGGGCTCGTCACTCTATATGTCATGCGAATCGCCAATCTAGATTTTCACCCAAAAAATCTAACCTTAGCCACTAGATTAAGATACTAAATGTCAATCTTGACAATCAAGATTTGGCTTTTTAAGGTTTCAATATAAAATCATATCTCATATTCGACTCCCTCAAGTCTCATCTTAGACTTACTAAGGCGACTATATCTTATTACATTTATACACTTCTAGTATGAGTAATCAATATTGCACACTCAGTGCTAACATGACTCAATCTCATCCTACTTGCTACTTAAGCGTCAGGGCGATTGCCTCTATAACTAGGCCAATCAGAAGCCTGTGACATTTCAATATGCCTAACGCGTAACAATAAATTATGAGCATTTGACTCATTGCAAAAGAACCTTGTTCATCACATGACAAGATATGCCCCAAAACTGAACCTTGCGAATTGCTCGACTCAACATATGAGTTTGAACATATCACTAAGAATAGCTTTAGGTAAAAGGGACATAAACACCTTCTTGGTGTACATATATTTTATGTCAATGTCTTTTGTCTCTATGGTGACAAGTAGCACAATCTGCCTCCATAGCTAACATTATTGTGCAGTTTTTGCTTCTTACTGCATTATGACATGGCTCTCCCACCCATGGTGAAGGCACGTCTTGAGGTGGACTTAGACTCTTTCAAGTTACCACCTCAATCGACATTTTGAGGATCCTCTCAACTTGAGATCTCCCCCTGATAGCATAAGATTAAGTCAGCTGTACCACAAGGTATCGCTCGACTCTCTTGACGACTTGCCTATGTGTAAATCTTGGGGTGCTCTGGTAACGACTTACCAAGCCAACCACAAAGCAAATATCAGGCCGTGTACATAACATGGCGTACATTGAGTTTCTTATGGCACTAGCGTAAGAGACTTTGCTCATTTCCTCCTCTTCTTTGTCTGTTTTTGGGCATTGGTCGAGACTGAAGGTTAAACCCTTCAACTGGAGTGTCTACAGGTTTGGAATGATGCATACAGAACTGTTCTAAGACTTTCTTGATATATGCCTCTTGGCTCATACCTAAAAGTTTATTAGGATGATTTCTGATTATTTTCATGCCTAGGATATATCTGGTTTCACCTATGTCCTTAATGTCAAAGACGGAGGATAGTCACTTCTTAGTGGCTTCGATTATCTCCAAGTTGTTCCCAGCCAGCAGTGCGTCATCAACGTATAGGGTAAGAAACATAATCCCCCTGATTGATCTTTTGACATACACACAGTGGTCTTCTGAAACCATGGATAAGCTAAACAAAGTTATAGCTCCATGGAATCTTAAGTACCAAGATCTGAAAGATTACTTAAGATCATATATGGACCTTTTAGGATGACATACCTTGTCCTCTTGTCCCTTTGATACAAGATCAATGAGTTGATTTATGTAGATCTCTTCCTCAAAGCTACCATTGAGGAAAGTAGTCTTTACATCCATTTGAAACAACTCTAAATCCAAATAGGCAACCATGGCTATGATTAGGTGAATAAAGGCGAATCTCACTATAGGAGAAAATGTCTCTTCATAGTCTACACCTTCAATTTGTGTAAACCCTTTCGCTACTGAACGGGTTTTGAACTTATCGATCGAACCATCTACCCGATGTTTTATCTTGAAAACCCATTTGTTTCCAATAGACTTACATTGGGTTGGAAGATCAACAAATTCCCAAACTTTATTTCTTATCATCGAGTCCATCTCAGCCTTCATGGCGTCCATCCACTCTTTGTAGTTTTGGTGAGTTAATCTTCTCTTGATAAGAGGTAGACTTCATAATTTCTAAGGGAGTGCATAAGAATATTGCTTCTTCGATTTGGAAATATCGTCCAAGAAAATTTCCACGCTCACTCCTTCGGATTATGGGACCTTCATTGTTTGTCTGCCTACATGAGGCATCCCTCCCCATTTCTCTAAGAGGTGTGAGACCCTAATATGTGGAAAATTACTCCCACTATCCCTGGCATCCCTCCCCCTTTGTCTAAGAGGTGTAGGACCCTAAGCATGTGAAGACTCACTCCCACTATCCCTTTGGGGTGTGGGATCCTGAACATATAGACTAACTACATGTTCGAGAATCAAAGATTGAGGATGGACCTCACTCATAGGCTGACTGTCCTCATGTATAGGAGATTGAGGACGAATCTCGTTCTCCTGAGCAGACAAGTCTCCCCTATTCCTTTCGGATAGGGGAGGCATACCATCTTCGGTAACTTGGTTAGAGTCCAAATTCGCCCCATCACCGAAAGATGGTTGGATATCTTGCTATAACTCAAACAGTTCGACATCCTTTTTGATTTTACCAATGGTTGGGAACTCATCCTCAAGAAAGTCGATATTGCAGGAATCTATTTTTGTTCATTAGATTGTGCGGGATATCTAATGAACATCATCTTAGTGGCTCTTAGACCAAGTTTTTCATGTTTGTGGGTTGGGCTATGTACATAGCCAGCCGAACCTCATGGGTGTAAATGGTCTAAGGATGGCTTCTTACCAAACCATAACTCATATGGTGTGGAAGGTCTATTCTTGCTTGGCACATGGTTAAGGATATAGGTTGCCGTGAGCAACGTATCCCCCCAAAAATGATTGGGAGGTTCCCATGTGCCATCATTGACCTGAGAATGTCAAGCAATGTATGATTCCTCTAGTCCGTAACATCATTTTGTTATGGGGTGTGTGGAATCGTTAGCTATCTTTATATATCTTTTTCCACACAGAACTTTCCGAACCTATCAGAGAGGTATTCACAACCTCGATCAGTCTGAAGATTTCTAACTCTTCATTCTGATTAAGTCTCTACCTTTTATTATAAAGTGTTTAAACATATCGAGTGCCTCGTACCGATGAGATGGTAGGTACGCATACGCACTTTGTGAATAACCATCTATAAGAGTCATGAAGTAGATAATCCCATGAGATGCCTTAACGTTGATGGACCCATAAATGCTTGAATGGACTAATTATAAGGGATTACATACTCTATAAGCCTCACTGAAAGGCTTTGCTTTACCAACCAGACATTACTCACTTAGATAATTTAACCCTAGTGAGTTGATCTAAAAGTCTATCTCTAGTTGGCTTGTTCATTCCACCTTGACCCCTCATGGTCAAGTCAGGTATGGCTAAAAACAAAGTTCAAAGAAAACGACAAAGACGAAAGATGTCGAGATAGACGAAAATCAAAAGAGAAAACCAATATCAGAACTAAAAGGTAGAAAGGTGCGTTGTACCCTAAGTGCATAGAGAGCATCATAAAGGAACAACTTATTTCCTTCACGGGCTTTGAGCTGACATGTTGCTATGTCAAGGACATGTTACTCACTGTCGTTTCCTAAGACAACAGTTTGTGAACCCATTGGGTAGCAATGAAGGTTCACAGAATCAACTTAACCCTAAACTATGTGTTTGGTTGCTCCCATATCTACAGTCCACTAAGGAAAAAAGTTGGTAATTACCATTTGGGAGTACATATGTTATTTAGGTGCAACTGTGAAAGAAGGTACCTTAGTTAGCTCGGGATGATCCCAAGTGGTGGGTTTCTTCTTTTTACAGTTATAGCACTTCACACGCGCTACCTTCTACTCTCTATTGGCCTTATCCTTTTGCCCTTTTAGTAAACCATCCTTATGTTCGAAGTTTTGAGAGGGAGATGAATCTGGTCAAACCAGATGCCAAGCTGACCCCACATGTCCTTAACAGTGGGACAACCTTCAAATCCCCTTACCAGATCATCATACATGCAATAGCACATAGCCAGCATGCTGATGGATCATTCCTCAAACCATTCATGGTATGTCATTAGTCTCTCTCTTGATGCTGCTCACATGCAGTTACATCTATGTTCTTCACATCTTTACCTATCCTAGGAGACTTTAGAGGCTGTCAAGTGTTCTAACACTTTACATTTGTTCATAAGAACCTAAATCTTCTAACACTATGTAGCATAGTTAATGCTATCTCACTTTCCATTAGCAAACTAATCACCAATCATATTTTAATTGCCACATCTGAAAGTATATATTTGAAAGACAGACATTAGACATATTGTTAGGTAATTAAATTATCAAAAACTCCATCACTCATGTTGTATGATCGAAAATTTTGCTAAACTCATAATCATCACATACAAGCATGAATAAGAAATTTCTATAATTTAATTACTACATTCTTCCATAAAATAAAATTTATAGACTGCACAATTTTGTTAAACTAATTAATACATCTAGAAATATTACAAAGATATTCAGCAATCATGTAAAACAAATTTACATGAAGTTATATGAAACGAATTTATATAGTCATTAATGTGTCATTTAAAACTCTATTTAATGACATATCAACTAAAAGGGAATTACACATACTAATTATGTGGGACACATTCATATAATGTTATAAACCTTAGTCAATATGAAACGAATCCGTATAATATGTCTATTAGCGATATAATACATTATTATATCTTAGGCCAAATTCACATTTAGCCATGTAAAACATATTTACACAAGGTTTATTTTTATATGAAACTAATTCATATGTTCTGTTACTAAAACAATTTGTTTATTTTCTCGATGTATAACACATAGTTATACATCGATCATGTGTTTCATATTATCATCACTTATGGTTGTGAATTAGGAGTTTCTTTAAGTTAATTATAAAATTTGTAAAAGTTTAGTTAAACTTATCAACACATTAATTGGTGACTATCACACAGATATTCACTTTCAATTATGTAAAACATATTCACATAAGCTTTATGAAACTAATTCATAAGAAGCGTTCTCAACAAAGAACCCCTATAACATAAATTTATATTTAACTCGAATATTATTACAATAATGGCAACATGAAACGTAAGCTTATGTTATATAAAACTAATTCATATAACATATTACTAAAATAAATTCGACATATAGCACATAGTTATATATCATACCTCTGATTTTCATATTATCATTACATAAACAATAATATAATATAATTGTTACATAAGCAACAATGATGTGAGTATAAAAATGCTTAAAATATAGGAAAAACTCATAACCACTTTCAACAAATAAAACTGCTTATGATTATGTTGCCTAAAACAAAAAACAAAAACAAAATTGGCCAAAAGTAACCGGGCCCAGAAAAAAACTGATCCGATATAAATGAAATGAAGTTGGGCTTGAGAACCGGCCTATAAACTGAGGCCCAAACGGGTCCTTTATAAAGAAGTTGGCCCATTAAATGGAGCCCAACTGGTGCCTTTATATAAGTAACACTTACTTAGCCCCCCTTACTAACCCTAGACACTCTCTCTCCTCTCTATCCCGTCTGCCCTTCTATTCTCTCTCTTCCTCTTTACCCCTGAAAAAAGGGAGCTCCTCCCTTTCTCCTCTCGGTCTGCCTTTCAACGCCATGGCTAGGAAATGGAGCACCGAGCTCCTTTCTTGGGCTTTTGGCGTCAAAACCACGGCAACCACTGTCACCGTTGAGGTTCCTTAAAACCACCCAAGTGATGTGAAACCGCCGCTCCCCTTTGCCTTCGATCCAGGACAACCTTTTGAGAACCGATGTCATTACCATGTAGATCGGCCAAAATCGAGTCCGAGGGGGTGGTCCACGTAGCCAACACACCACTAAGGTGGCGGCGCGTGGACTCACGCACCTCCAATGATGGTGTTTGGCAGTCTATTTCCTCAAGGTTGTGTAGATCGGCATGTAGAGGTACAGTTGGAGGAAGAAGGCTGGTCAACTAAGCCTTCATCGGTGGCGCATGCGTCACATATGCCACCCTTCCCTCGGCGACTTTGAAGGGTATGACCTAGATCTTAGTCTCTTCTACCATTTTCCTTTTTTTTTATTTGCTGAGGTGGTTTCTTTGGCTCCATCGAGGCCTTCTCACCATCCATGGCAGTTCTGGCCCATGGCGTTGACAATGGTGACCGGGGTGGGACTAGAGACTCGCATCAAAATTTGGTTTCATCGGCCCCTAAGGCCGCGGGTCAGATTTGGGCCTTGGAGGAGTGAATTAAACGTTTAGGGTTAGAGTTCCAAGTCTGGGGTCTAGTATTCATCTTCACTTTCAATGATTTAATCAAGAATTCATGGATTAGGGTTTGGGAATCATAATTGAACAATCACACTAATCCGAGCAGAGTTTAATATGTACACACAGTCGCATACTAATAGTGCATTCATGAATTCGATTTATCATAATTGCAATTAGTAATATAAAGAATCTTGCTCTTTAATTCATAATAACGATTATCAACCAATTATCATTTTTTTACATATTAACCTGGGTAGGATTAACATATAATCCCATAAAATCGCATAAAGAATCATGCTTGTAAAATATAAACATATTAAGCATGAATTTAATTAACGATATGGGCATGTTCGTCCATTAGTTCTTGTGACTAAATTTCCAATCTTTGTCCATTCAAGACATTAAAGTCACAGAGGCATGTTTGAGTTGCATAATTACGAAATTAAAGAACTGATCATGTTATCATGTTCTCAAGAAATCAAGCATGCTTATTATTCAGTTCATTAAATGTGTTGTACGAGACTAATCCAATCAGTCAGGCTTTGATACCATTATTAGACAAATAGGATTGACCTAGAATGCAAAATTATCTGTCAGAAATAGCCCATGTCAATCAAAATGTGAGACAGCTACTAGAGTTGCCTTTAGGGTTCACGTCCTAGACCCAAAAAAATCCTGGTGGATAGTTAGGCAGCCCTAAGAGGGGAAGATGAGAGATTGTGAGAGTGTTTATTTCGCATAACCCTAATTGGTCCCCTAATTCCCCCTTATATAAGTAAGGGGGGATGATTAGGTTTGCCGCCCTAAGCGGCTTATGTGAACGTTGGGCCCAAACAATAGGCCCGGCCAACACAAAGCAATCTCATTCCTCTTATAATCATGTAAGTGAAGAAGCCCCTTCAAGTAAGCTTGAAACTTGCTGTGTACATAATGTATTATCATTATAGACATTGTTAACACTATACTTAAAGTATAAGCGTATATAAATTCAATATTTACTTTATTGTCATCTTCTTAATATCGGTTTCGAATCTTCAGAAGGCGTTGCACAAAAAAACTGCCTCTATGTGAACCACTATGGGCTCGAATGCTTCAATTGCACCAGGGGAGATCAATGTGCCATTACATGAGGACCCTCAATGTCATATAGAAAGATGTTCAACTAGTACATTGTTAGAGAAGTATTAGATTCTCTTTTGTCCTTACATTGCTTTTAATTTTAACTTTTTTTTTGTTCTAACTACTCCAAGGGGTACGGCGTAGTTCAAGGCACATTATTCAACAATCTAATCAATCTAATGTTAGACCATAATATTCCCTAGAGAGAAATTTTGAAACAAATCATGAGATTTTGTCATTAGAAAATGAAGGTATTTACAATTCTACAAGTAGAAGGTGAGTGCAAGCAACAAAGCAAAAGAATGAAAAGGGTCGTGGGTGTAACAAGACAAAGGTGTTAAAGGACCCTATATTTGTGGATGTTAATAAAGAACTCCAACCAATTAGTAATTCTGCAAGACAACTATCTTCCTTAATTGGTTGCCTTGCATGAAATCCCAGAAGATTGCCGCTTGATTGTTTTGACTGGAGGAAAATGGAACAAGTGAAGAAAGATGCACTGTGGCAAGAAGTAAAGGTAGGTAAAAAATCAACTTGTGAAACAATAAAAGTGCACATAGTAGTTTATCATTGTATGCATATATATCTATTATATATGTATAAAAAGTGGTCTTTTTCCTAACCCGTCTTTTTTCTTCTATTATATAGCGATCATTCAACTTTCCAGAAGGACGTGTGCCCTATGGTTGGGTACTACAAAAGATGCATGCTTGTTGGCGAGGTTATAAATCTGAGCTAAAAGTGGTTCATTTTGTTGGAAGAACTCATGATGAAGCAATAGGCAAGAGGCCAGAACATATACCTCTTGAAATATGGAAAAATTTAGTACGGTTCTGGGAATCTTGCAAAGGACAGGTAAGTGTTTAACTTTTATTATTTTGAAGTATAATTCTTAAACTTCTTTGAAAGAGCGCCAGTTTATTTTACTTGATCTCATATTAGGAAAGCAGTAAAAGAGGTACTGAAAATCAAGCCAATTCAAAGTTACCTGATCATGCGGGAATGAAGAGTTTTGCACGTATACGTGCAGAAGAAAAGATATTATAAAATTAAATTTTATGAACTATACCTTTACCTAGTTAGCTTATCTTATTTTGTATTATACACGTTATGTAGGAAAAAGGCAATAAGTTAGATAGGCTTCAAATGTGGTTTAAGACCCATAAACCAAAGAAGGGTTCAAGGCTTGATGATGCTTCTGCTGCGGCAAAGGTAAACAAAATATTATTTTGGGATTTCGATTCCTTTTCAAGTTTTTCAAGTATTTTTCTCACTAAAAAATGTATTGTGGTGTTGATGTGATCGCATGTTTATATGATGTTCTTCATCTTTTGGTTGTGACAACTTGATAGGAAGTAATTCAGTATAAGTTGTCCCAATTTAAGGAAGATACATATGATCCTGCAACTCGAGATGACATTTTTTAAATGTTGTGGGAGAAGACAAAAATGGTTATGCAAAGTCCATTGGTATAGGCATCAAAGCTCTTCGTTCCTGTATTAAAAGATGCACTTTGGAGGAAGAGCAAGCTAAAAGAATTAAAATCGAGCAGGATCACAAGGAAACTAAAGAGAAAGTTCATAAGCTAGAGAAGATGATGCTAATCATTCTAAAGCACTAGGTTCATTTGGTTTCAACTTTCTCGCTCTTAATTTGCTAGTGTAGCTTGACAGGTATTCGACTTTCGAAATGCTATTATTAGCTAAGTCTAGTGAAGTGTTGCTCTGAAAATGATGGAATTATAGACAAGTAAGCTTGGGGTTGATTGAATTCCCTTTCAGAGTTGAGTACAATTTTCTAATCAAGTGTTATGTTTTGAATGACACATGTATGATTTTAGCTTTTTATATAATGACCGCAACAAAGAAGCTATCAAATTTGCTACTGCTCAAACTGATAGGAAAAGTTGAAAGTACACCTAAAGATAGAAAATCCAACAAAAGGAGGCTTGCCACTGGTGTTATCTTGTATTCATGGTTTCATTATATTGTTTGGGTTGATGATTGTGTACGCTATTCAGTTTTATCAGGTCTTTACCAAAACAAAGTAAGAATTAGATTGTCTTTCACATGGTCTTTTCTTTTTAAGTTAATTCTAGTCTTTTTAATGTTATTTGGTTTCTTTACAGGAGAAAGGGGTTTGATAACAAGTTAGTGTCTCTTCTATTAACGAGTATGTGTGATGTATCACAGTTTATTGAGAACATGGTGTTGTTTGTGGCAATTTTTGCAGGGCTTATCAGAGGATGTAATTTTCTCACTTGAGGATGAGGTTGCAAGCAACGAAAATGAAAATAACCATAAATTTATAAAGGATGATCCTAAAAACATGGGGACATGCAATCAAAGTGCAGAAGATCAAGAAGGAAATAAAGAACAAGATATTTAGTTTCTAATTGATCGTTTTAATTTAATTTAGTTAGGATTCTTGTTGAATATTATTATCAAGCGCTTGATACTAATTGATAATTTGGACATCAGTACACTTTTGTTAGAGTATGGGTAATCGTTGTGGTACTTTGTGAACTCCCAAATTCAGTGTGATGAAGGTCGTAACTATTGTGGCAAAGTTTTCCATCTTGATCAATGTGCATAGATAATAGTATAGGTTTGTGTTAGGAACTGGTGAAAGATTTACTATATTAGTATTCTCAACAATTTCTAATACATGGTAGATTTTTTTACCAACAGGAGATCATAAATTTTACTAACAGAAATTTTTCGCAGCAAATGCATTCTACCAACGAATATTGTTGGCGGAAAGCATTTTACCAATGGATATTGTTGGCAGGAAAGATCTATACCAACAGATATTGTTGGCGGGAAAGACTTCTACCAATAGATATCATGGAGGGAATGACTTATTAACAACAAATATTTTTGGAGGGAAAGACTTTTACCCACATATATTGTTGGCGGGAACGACTTCTACCAATAGATATCATGGAGGGAATGACTTATTACCAACAAATATTTTTGGAGGGAAAGACTTTGTACCAACAGAAAAGTTTGTTCGGCAAGATTTAGGCACCACTATAACAAAAAACCAACAGATATATTTGTTGCCACAAGCATATAACACCAACAATTTATGATCTGTTGCTAAAGACTTGTTCATTAGAAACAAAAAAATGCCTATTGGTATTAAAAACTAATGCCACCAATTCGTGGTTATCTGTTGGTAATACTTTTACCAATAGAGTTTTTATCAACACATTAGTAACAGATCAATATCTGTTGATAAAACCTTTTACCAACAGAAAAGTATCTTACACCAACAGATAGGCCCCTGTTAGTAAAGGTGGCTTTTTTTGTAGTGAGCATACAAATTATGATTCAATTAAACATTTGTATTCCTAGGGTCTCTTTTTCTGTTATGCACTATGCAAATATTTTCTATAAATGTTAATCCTTTCGTCATGTTTTCATTACTTACCTCATATCATGATAAATTTTGAGATTTCGTGAAAAAAAATAGACCCTCTTGATGATTGAGCATATAATTCACAACAGATGATTCTTGTTAAAGTACATCCTTGCTAAGACATTGGTTTAGATGATTTGAACCCTTTTCTTGTTATATGATCTATTTTTGTAGAGGCCTCTCCCCATTTCCATCAATCATCTACGATCCATAACCCCTAATCACTAAAACAAGGGGGCGTTAATTAGAGCGCCGCACTCAACCATACCCATTCTGAGCAAAGCTGTTTTCCAATGAAGAAAACAAATTTTAACACTTTCTCTGCGCACTGTATAAGGTTAAACACAGATATCATATTGAATTATCGACAACAAACGTTTAACTAAATAATGTCGCCTTTATTCATATAGAAAAGAAACAAGTACAACAAACAATAATAATGACAAATCCACTCATCCGATCATAATTCGGATGTAATTAGTCAACTTTTTAATAATCAACCAACAATAAATTAATAAGAATCATAAATAATCTTCTAGTTTGCTTGTGCTAAACTTAGTAGCCATATGGAGAGGCCTTGTACTCGGCTGTTGGCTTGTAAACAGGTGATGGAGAGTAAATAGGAGACTTGTACACAGGTGCATCGTATACTGGTGATGGAGAGTAGGTCGGTTTGTAGTAGACTGGTGAAGGAGAGTAAGTTGGTTTGCGGTAAACTGATGGGGTGTAGGTTGGTTTGTGGTAAACAGATGGGGTGTAAGTGGGTTTGTGGTAAACGGATGGGGTGTATGCAGGCTTTTTATAAACAGGTGATGGGGAGTAATACACAGGGGACTTGTAGACCGGAGATTGTGGGTAGTAAACTGGCTTCTTATAAACTGGTGATGGGAAGTAGTACACAGGGGACTTGTAGACGGGAGATGGTGAGTAGTAAACTGGCTTCTTGTAAATTGGTGATGGGGAGTAGTACACGGGGGACTGGTAGACTGGAGAAGGTGAGTAGTAAACTGGCTTCTTATAGACTGGTGATGGAGAGTAGTACACGGGGGACTTGTAGACGGGAGAAGGTGAGTAGTAAACTGGCTTCTTGTAAACTGGTGATGGGGAGTAGTACACAGGGGACTTGTAGACGGGAGAAGGAGAATAGTAAACTGGCTTCTTGTAGATTGGTGATGGGGAGTAGTAAACAGGCTTCTTGTAGACTGGTGATGGAGAATAGTATGATGGAGACTTGTAAACAGATGATGGAGAATAGTATGATGGGGACTTGTATGGTGAAGATGGGGTGTAGCTGCTGTAGTATTCACTAGCAGAAGCAATGCCGACTACTGACAAGAGAATGCACAAGGCAATGAAAGAGCGGTTGAGAGCCATTTTTGGTTTAAGGTGAATTACGTAAAAGGAGGGTGACTGGATGGGTATGTAGCATGCGTCTTGGCCTATTTATAATGTTGCTTATAACATCATTTTATGATTTAATAATTCAAGACTAATGGAGCATAATTTCGGTGAAGATTCGTCACTAGCAATAACAAAATACGTGCTTGGACACGAAGTAGTTGAGAGCACAACAGTAAGAAATAGTAAAGGGAGTTGACTTGCCTGATTTTTGAGATTTTTGGCCTTCGTGCTTGCAACAAGTTTTGCACTCTTTGAAGATGGCATAACCTTTTTATTCTTATGTGACATTTGACATGCTGGAGTTTACAATGAAATTATGAGTAGATAATAAAGTTATAATTAAAACTTCCATTTTTAGGCGGGTACCCGGAATCGCCAACCTCTAGTTGGTGATGTCTTGGGGACTGTTGGGGTTAAGCATGAGAACACAAGCATTCCTTGAAAGCTTTTTTCTTTTCAATGGTTGATCCTTCTTAATTCCTACCCATACGTAAGTCATGTTCTTTTTTGCAATAGTGACCATTTGGGTTACAGCTTGTATCTCCGTACAGTTTTTTTACACGTCTTTTCAACTCCTTGCATCCTTAACAAAATTTTTACATCTCCTTATATCTTATTATATCTTCTTATATATTTTTTTTGTCACATTTAACTTGCCGTTTATTCATTCCTCTTATATATACAAACATGTATATATATATTTTTTATATACTTCCAATATGAAAAGTCTGTACGTATTTTTATGAACATAGTATTTCTATAAACTTAAAACAAAAATTTGAAGACGTGAATCATATTTGAGTTTCAACATGAATCATATACGCTATTATAATGAAAATAAGTTAACATGCTTTTAAAACTATAATAAAAAAACTACATTTATGTTTGCGTTTCAGTATATATAAAAATATTCAAACTATAGCTGATAAAAGTATTTTAACTATTTCATCCTATGTTTATCCATGGCTATTTGGTTGATATAGGGTACAATTAAACATTGCATGGTCCATCCATGTTTGGGTCTCTTGCTAGGACTATCATACCCTTTTTTGTAGAATAATACAACTGTGGAAAGTACAACTAGTAAAGATTATATCAGGCCATTAAACTCACGATATTGTTGATAATCAAACATTTATAATTGTCACAAGACTCAAACCTTCACTAGATTTGTGATCTCTCAATACATATATAGTTTTGAATTTATTTAAATACATATAACTATCTATGCAGTTATTTTTGTTGCTAGAGAGATATAATATATGCAAAAACTGGCAAAAAAATTTATATATACACAAAATATAAATCTTTAAATATATGTAATTATTTCTGCAATTATATGTCTTTGAATTCAAAACGTGGCAACATAAATATGTATAGTTATGTTTAGCATTGAAAATAATTCATTTGGCAACATTTGTACTTTTGATTAATCCCTGGCTTAATTGTCCGAAATTAATTGACGCTATCCATGGGGATGATAACTTTCACGCATTTTGTTGAAGAATTCTACTAGGATTCCAGTAATTTCTAATGTTTGCATTATCTACGGTGTTAATGTTAAGTTTGACTATCATTATTCATTTGTCAATGCTAATGTGAGAAACCTTTGTAATTTGTATAAATAGTCCTTTCCAATCACAAAGCTAGCCTCGCAGAGTTTCATTAACCATTGATCTTATTTATCCTCGCAAAACAGAATAATTAATGTTGCACAATCGTCATGCGTTGTATTTGTATAAATACTCCTCTTCAATCCCAAAGGTAGCCTTTTGGAGTTGTATTGACCATTGATCCTATTTGTAAAATAATGTCCAACAATCCTCTCGCAGTTACTTTTTCAACCTTTTTTATTTTGCACTTTATCTTTAGCATGAGTAAATAGTTGGTTCAACAAATTCTTTCATTGCATTTGAAGAAATTTAGTGGGTTATTGTAATTTGGGATTGAATTTCAACCATTGAATAGGGGATGCTTTTTTTTTTAAAAAAAATAAAAGTATCTAACATGGTCGGCCTAGATCATCTCTAAACCTAATGGCAATTAACTCATTCTACCACATTTTATATATCTCTGATATTATTGTATATTTTTTTAATGATTTATGTTGCACATATATTTCATATAAGAACAGTACATCTTATTTGAATTTAGTTGATACAAACTGATGCAATTCTAACTTCATGTTGTTCCCATGAGAATGTTAATATTTTCATTATTGAAGTTAACTATGACATATTTTAATTTGATGTATACAGCAAAGATGAATTATTGCAAAGAAATAAATTAGATAAGTTAACTCTATAATACAGATGGCAACCCCACCATGTTTAATGCTCTCTAATAAATTCTTTAGAAATTAAACTCAATCATAAATTGACGCTAAGACACTATGTTCAACCTTATTTAATTTTCTAAACCATTCATGCGAAGCAAATAAAAAGCATACCATTCTCATAACACCTTTTGTTTATTTCTTTTTTTATTTCAACACATTTTATACAAATTGTGAAAATTTTACAATTTGGTACCTCCAGTTTTAGCGTATTCACAAGTTAGACCTGGTTTTGAAAATCTTTACACTTTGTACCTCTAGTTTTAGAACAAGTAACTTTTTGGCCCTTTTTATTTATAATTTAATCCTTGAACTTTTAGAAATTGTAGAAAAGCCCCTGGAAAGGATTTGGTACGCAAATAAGCTATTTTTAGGGTTTTTTTCTCAAAATATGTTTGATTTAACTTCTTATAATGACTTTACTGGTACTATTTATCACAATCTACTACTTATATCTTATATATTATACTTTCTGTAGTTATAGGCCCACCATGTTTAGCAAAAATAATTAAAACTTAATTAGAGAGTTTCGACCATAACCTGAACTTAGTCAGCGCTGGATCCTGACATTCCTCTAGCTTTCATTTTGCAAAGATTGCTAATCTTAACCCCACCTTTTTTAAATCAGGTACAGTACAGATCTGTTTCGTTTTCTACCTCAGACCGTAGTCACTAATCAAGTTTTTAATCTTTTCCAGGGATAATGGATCTTTAATTAAGAAATTATAATATTTATAACATAAGGTTCGATTGGATAACGTTCCCTATAGGGAAACTTCTTTTATTAAAAGCTTGAAAATGGTTATATTATAGTGGAATGTTTTGAAGAGGGATTTAAGTTAAGATCATTAGAGATGCTTGATCATAGAGAAATGAAGAATCCCAACCTCTCT
The DNA here is from genome assembly GCA_029747015.1 of Carnegiea gigantea. Lineage (NCBI taxonomy): Eukaryota > Viridiplantae > Streptophyta > Magnoliopsida > Caryophyllales > Cactaceae > Carnegiea > Carnegiea gigantea. The sequence continues at coordinate 382,770 of JAKOGI010000302.1, read as the reverse complement.
TTTACTCAAGAATGCTCAAATGATCGTTTTCTTCTCAACTCTTGACCTCTCTATTTATAGAGGGGATGGGAGTACACAAAATGCCCTAAAGGCTACAGTACATAAAGATTTTTCACATAACTACAGTTGTCTATAGTACACTGACGGCTATAGTATACACTTTATTTTATACACCAGACACTTGTCCAAATAGACTAATCATCATTATTGAGATTCTGCATGCCTTCATCTCTAATTATATTTTCCAGATTATCATTATCTGGATAATTATCAAAATCTTCATCAATTTGGTTAAGATGCTCTGGATCATATTCTTCAAATAACTCTAGGAAATATTTTTTCCTATTTTCTGATAAGAATTTTCCAGCTCCAACATCAAAGAGATAATCAAAGATATCTTCTGATTCTGCACCCTCCACTTTCATGTAATCTTTGAACTCATTATCATAGGCAAAAGTAGTGTTTCCATAATGTGTTAACGTTTTTCCTCTTCGATTAATGCCCAACATGGATGATAAATGTTGAAAAGTCCAATAGCCCTTGCTAATGCAGGATCAATAACTACATGTACTGGATCTCCATGAATCCAATTTTGTTGTTGATCACTGGGATTGTCACAATCAATGATTTGGACAAGATAATAGGCTGGTTTGGTTTTTTCGTTTTCATATTCAATCAAGGCGCTGTAAACTTCCAAAGTTAGGTATCTGCGAACTGAAATTTTTATTGGTCCCTCAGGAGATTTAAGAATCCAATGGAACCTTTTGAACATATATTATTGGAACTTAGTTAAGGTTGAGAAAAATGAAAAATTTGGATCTGGGATTTCTGAGAAGTAAAGTACCATCCCATATTTTCAGGCTTTGAAGGCAGGATCACGGGGAGATAATGAATTGGCTAGGAAACAAATGCCTCCAACTCTAGATTTATCGGGAAAATAGATCGTTGTACTCCAAGACTCCCAAATATCATAAGAATAATGATGATAAAAGTCGATGCATGCTGCATATCATTCATTGAACCATTTTTCTTGGATATGAGAACTTATTTTTTTTGGATATCATAAGGACATCGAAGGTAGCTAATTTGTAATTCTAGAAGGGAAAATCATTGGGCTATTAGGTAGGTAGTAGAAACTAGAGCAAAGCGCGATCTACTTTTGCATGAAATTCTAGGTTATCAATAAGGACTTTACTAGAAGGCGTAACCCGTTCTAGTATGACTGGCATTTCATTAAGGATTTTTGCCTTTTCTGGCAGGAGGTCTACTTTGATGATCACCATTGGCGAGTTCTCGAGTTAGACTATCTGCCAGAGAGTTCTTCAATCCCTATATGTGTTCAATAGAGAAGGAAAACTGATTAAGCCATAATTGCCAACGCAGGAGTCGCCCTTGCACTTGCATATTTAATAAATTCTTTTTCATAAAACCAAGTATTCCTTTGCAATCAGTTCGAATGGGAAAAAGGTTTAGGGGCTAAAAAGATTAAGAATTTTTTAATTCCCCTTATGACTGTGAGGATTTCTTTTTCTATCGTGGGATAGTTGCATTCTGCTTTATTAAAGCTTCTACTGCAGTATTTGCAAAGTTTTTCTTCTTTTTTGATTTTGAGTACCGCACTCCAGTGTTCATTGCTAGCATCTATCTCAAGAATTAAATCATCTTCTTCATTAGGCAAATTAAGAATAGGAAGATTTTTACACATCTTTTTGAAGCTATGGATAATCTTTGAATCATTAGTGGTCCATGTCCAGCTAATCTCCTTCTTGAGTTTTTGCTGCAATAGTTTTCATAGTTTAGTCAAATCTTTAATGAAATCAAAAGCATATGTAAGACATCTAAGAAACCTTTCTAGTTGCTTTCTATCTTCGATATTTTCAGGAAAATTTTCTATTTTTTTCAAAATATATTTTTGTACAATAATTTGTCCAACTTTTATCTCTAAACCTAAAAGCTCAATTTCTTGTTCAGCATAAATGCACTTGTTTTTTCCAAGTATAATACTATGATTAATGCATCTTTGGGTGACAGCCAAGATATTATTTTTATGTTGCTCCATGGTTTTAGAAAAGATAAGGATATCATCAATGTAAACTAAACAACGATGATTAAGGTCTTTAAAGATGTTATCCATTCTTCTCTGAAATATTTGACGTACATTTTTAAGACCAAATGATATTACTATCTATTCATAATGTCCTTATGGGGCACTAAATGCAGTTAAAGGAATACTTTCCTCATCCATTTTTATCTACCAATAACCACTTTTGCAATCCATTTTTGAGAACCAAGAAGCTCGTTGAATTCTGTTGAAGAGGACTGTTTTGTTAGGAATATAGTATCCATCAAAGACAGTATTATCATTAAACTTTTTGTAATTAATTATCATTCTAACCTTTCCTCTTTTTTCCTCAGCATGATTTTTTACCATGAAGGCAGGACTGATGTGAGAACTCTTACTGTTTCTAATTAATTCTTTATCCAGAAGTTCTTTGATTTGTTTATTAAACTCTTGAATGTCCTGATGGGTATACACCATTTGTTTAACTCGGATGATAATATTGGGATTTAATAAATTGATTTTAGTAAATGTTTTATCTTTATCCCAAAATTTTAGATGATTGTCAGAATACAGTTTTTTGCATAATTTTTCTTGCTGTTCGACAATCTGCTTTTTAACAGATAACTCAAGTAATGAAATTGTTAGTGCTACTTCTCGTTGTGCAGGCATTACTTTCTCACCACGCTGGCTGCGTGTAAATTTAATTTTCTGATGAGTGTAACCCTTACTTAATTTTTCAATAGGAACTGAGTGGCCATTAATTGTAAATATTATTTGGTTTATGGTTGGAGTGCATGGAGAATATAATCATTGAAAATTATTTCCAATAATCATATCATGAGAGGGTTGATCAGTAGCTCATAGAACTAGTATAATGCATTGGACTCCTCCTAATTCTATGGATAACCCTTGTATGGCCTCCTTGTGGCTCATTACACTATTATTAGCTATCCTTACTTGTAAAGGATTTTTAACTCTTTAGCACATAAATTCAGAAAATAATATGCTTTTTCTAAAGCATACAGAACAACTACTATCTATGTAAGTATATAGTTCATATTTATTATATCTCTCTAAACATATCTTTATTGGATATAGATACTATTAGGGTTTGTATTGGTAGCCTCATAGCATATTTCCATAGCCATATTTTTGACTAATTCGTCATCATAAATTGGTTCACTAACAGTTCTAGTTTTATATTCAATGACCTTTCTTTCCCAACTTGTTAATCGATCTAAGCTGGATCTTGCCACTTCAAAACTCATTCTACTCATTTCACTGGTCATGCTAATTGTATTATCTTCCTTAAGTTCCTCTTTAGTGGATGAAGATTCTTTTCCCCAATCTGACCTTGTGCTCACGCTTCTTAATTATTGGGGTTTAATGGTGAATTTACCTTCCTCATCAATCTTTATTATATTTTTTTTATTGATCTTTGTAGGATTGGCAAAACTAGATATCCATGAACGATCAATTTTTATTTCTTGAGGATTGGACTTAGTCCTCTGGATCTTTTACATGGGAGTAGGACTTTCAAATTTCTCTACTTCTATCACTGTTACCTTAGTCTTGGGGTCTATTGTATTATCTAATTTGTAGATAATTTTTCAGAATATCCTTAACGGATATCCTCCTCTTTTCATGTTCATCCCAACTGTTTTTATCTTAAGGGATATGAAGTTTTTAGCAAATTCATCTTTTAGACTCACATAATATCCAGGTCGACAATTAAAACCTATTGACCCATTACATAAATTGGTTTTTATCCCTGTGATTATCTGATTATTAAATTTGGTATGTCTAATATCAGAGAGTAGAGCGTAAAGATCAATATCTTTTCCATAATATTGTAATGAAGTGATTTAAACTTGGACACTTTCAACATGGATGTACCTATATTTTCTATCTTTGTTATGCTTAAAGATATTCTCCCAATTAATAAGATTAACTTTTCCAACGTTATACTCACAATCCTTTATCTCAAGATCTCCTTCCATCATTTCACATACGTATTTGCTTTTTAATTGAAAAATGGATGTTTTATAGATCATGTCCTTTTGAATTATGGGAAGAACCCAATCTCCTTTGACTTCTTCATGATCATTGTCTACAACAAATTCTACTCCCTGAAGATCACTAAGGCTAATCGAGCTACTTTTCATCATATGGCTAGTTTCTTTATAATCATTTTTTTCATATTCATTGTCGTCTATAATTTCAATAATTCCTTTGTTGTTGCCTAGGGTTAGGTCTAATGCCTCATTTTCACTAAGCTCAACATAATCTAGACTTCCTAACGTTTCAATAAGTTTATTATTCTTTCTGTTTTTGCATTCATTAGTATAATGTCCTACTTCTTCACATGCCCAACATTTGCAGTTGTTTTTTCCCTACCGGGCAATAAGCAGCTTTCCTAAAAAATCTTTGTTTTTTAGGACTCGGTTTGTTGTAATATTTTCTTCTATATTTTTCGCCCCTTTGCTTGTTAAAGCTCCTTTTCTTATAGAATTTTCTTTTTCTTCTTTTCTCAGATTCTTTCTTCCATTGGTGAGGTGAATCCCAGCAAGTCAAGAATTGCTTCTTAATCTTCTTTTACTTTTGAAGATCAAGACATTGTTCATTGACCCATTTTCGCAAATAGGAAATTCTTGAACCAAGGGTATCTGCATCATCTGTTCGTTCTAACCATGCCATGTATTTTTCATTTATTATAGAATTTATAGGATATGGAAACTTGTCATAGAACATGCCAAGATTTATTTCATTACGTCCAATTTTATAATAATATTGACTGAATTCTGCAATATAATTTTCTCGGTATCTCATATCCCATAGTTCTATGTTGTTAATTTTTTTTGCCATTCTTGTGCTTTTTCTTTAGAATCAATTTTAGCTCCGATGAATTCAGTTTCAATTTCTTTGCATAGACTTCTGAACATAGCAGCTGGTGTTTCCATCATTCTTAATGTATTTTTACCATCTTCACTTAATAAATCATACCAGTCAGCTACAGTGTCAGAGAAACTATACTCGATGTAATTTAGGAAGTTGGCCGCAGTCCATATAGTGTTTAGATTTAAGACACTATTCATTCATCTTTTCCAATGCTCAAATATTTCTTCTCTATTACGACTCCATCAATGTTTAAGATATATTCCGTTTGACTAATTGGAGTAAGGCTAATTTCTTCATAGATTATGATTTTTCTTGGGATAAGCTCGAAGGAAAAATTACTTGTTCGTCCTACAGGAACATACCTAGGTCTTAGGAAGTAAGTATTTCTTCTGGATGGTTCACCAAATTATTCAGGTTTAAGAACGACATTCTTAATTGGATTAGTCTCTGTTTCATATAAGTCTATTTCTTCCCCAATCTCATTGATTTCGTTTTTATTAGTCATTTTATCATATTTCTTATCAAGTTTTCTTCTTATTTCTTCTAATGGTCAAAAATTAAGATCTCTTAATTTTATCAGATTCATCTACTGATATATTTCTTCTTCTAGTTGGATATTATTAGTCTCCTCATTATCATCATATAAGACATCATATTTATCAATAATTACACTCATGATTTGTTCAATTCTTCTGAATTTTATTCTTCATCGAATATTTTTTGTAGCTCTTCAAGACCATATTTTTCATACTCCATCTTCTTTTTCTTTCTTTTCAATAGATTTCACACCAGATTGCTCTCATATTTCTTTTTGGATATTTATCTCTTACAAAGGGAATGGAATCTTGTTTTTAGGTTTTGGAAAGGATATTTATGCTGAAAAGGAGTGCTAATTCTAGGAGTAGCTTTTTCGTTATGTCTAACTTCGTTAATAAGAGAAAGATAAACAACAGTTAACTGATTCTTAAGATCTTTTAGTTTAGTCTTGATTTTAGCTAATTTAGTTTTTAATTCTAAAATTATATCGGTGATATAGTTTAATTGAGGTACTAATGAGATATTACCTCTAGGTGAGTGAACAATATGAAAATAATTAGGACCAGGGCAAGCAGATGATGGTTCAAGCATTAATCGTAATTATTTAGCTTAATTAGTCATTAATTAGCTTAATAATTACAATTACATTTGTGCACGTGGCTCTGATACTAGATGAAAGAGGACGTCGAGATCTATCAGTGGGTAAAAAACCACAAACACAATTTTAATTTTTTTCAAATGTAAGTTTTTAAGAATTGATGGTAGATTTGCAAATATGAAAAGTTTAGGGACTTGAAAATAAATTTTTATTTATTCAAATAGTGACCTGTCCCTCAGATGTAAATAACACAAAAACTCGATAATCCTGACAGTAAAGTTTTTAAAAAGCTGGTCCTCAAAATGATTACACCAAAACTCAATACACCCAAATGTAAATTATCCTACAAATTGTCCTATATTTCAGATGTGATGAGTAGCACTACTTACTTTGAGTTTTATTCTATACATTATAAAATAAAACCTATTTCTTGCTTATACATTGTTCTTATTAAATATTTATCTTTTCAATTTCTTTTTTATATATTGCAAATTTATTAGCTAAGATAAACATTTAAATTATATAACCTAAAAAATTGAAGAGATGGGAAAGACTGGGATGTCCTTATACAATTTAACATCATGAGCCATATGAATATATCAAATATATTTTGAAGAAAGAATGTTGAATAATTGTGATTTAAGATCTCCATCGAAAATTGTTTAACAAATATTATAATGCAAGGATTTCATGAATGTTTTAGTAATTGCAATTTTGAACATATGTACCACTCAATATCAATTAGTTGACAACCCAAATATCAAACAAAGTTTAACTAATGCCTATGCAAAACACGAAATATACACTAGTAGAAATAGAAAAGGAGATCTCAAAAAGTACACATTCCTATAATTTAATCAAGATTGATTGAGAATATCATTCACATATTGTGTTTTGATGATCCACAAAATGCCCACTTGTTACCTCTACCCGTCTACGTAGACGTACGAAAATGTTATATATTACAAAAGACATGTTGGTTTGCCCTTGCTGAGCATGAATTGCGGAATATCGGTGAGTTGTCATCGTTGATCTTTCATACAATCCCATCTGAGTTGCTTAAAATCCTGAAAATTTATTCCATTTAAAATTCAGAAACTAACTTCCACGACAACAACGCCTCAGCGTAAGTGGTCAATCCAATTTCATCATATCAACGTTTGACACGTGTCCCCATCCCCACTACAAATAGGGGAGTGTAAAATTGATTAATTGGAGTTTCGGTTTAAAAAAAATTTGAACTGTAACCAATCGAAAATTTCGGTTCATCCAAAACCCGAACTGTAACTGAACCGAAAAAGTCTGTTAACCGGTTTTTCGGTTCGGTTTACCGGCTTTTCGGTTCAGTTACCGGTTAACCGTTCATAAGTAATAATTACTTGCTTAAGTAAATTTTTAATTTTTTTATGTTAAATTTCTTTTTTGATAAAAGTTAAACTTTGTTTACCATTCATAAATAATAAAAACGTGCACTTTTTTACCTACATTTTTGATTTTTTATGTATAATTTTTAAAAAACAAAATTATTTTTAAACCATTGGATAACCGAATTTTCAAGTTGTCCGAACCGTAACCGAACCGAAAACCGAAAATTTTTTCCGATTCGGTTAATGGAACCTCTTCTTTTTGAAAAATTTGTTCAGTTAACCGGTTTTTTTGATGGGGTTTTTTTGGTTTTTTCGTTCAGTTTTCGGTTTCGGATTTTCACCCCTAACTACAGATGCATGCTTTCCCTTTGTAACTGATGCTGGAGTACGCAACACCCACCTGGCCCCTTCCCCTCTGCATCATTCTAATGAATAATCTCAGTGAATAATTTCATTTTTGAGAAACAATTCCTTTATAAGCATCATCTATATGTGTATTTAGGGCGCGATTTTGGTGAGGATTTTATATTTCAGTTTTTTGGAGTTTAATTTTATAATTTTACTTTTTCCAATCTCATCTTGGTTATGAATCCTTCTGCCTTCCCTCCCCTTTATCTTCTCCTTCCATCTTCCTCTTCAAGGCTTTTGTTCGGATCGTGGGTTTGTCAACTGTTGAAAGTCGCCGCGCTATCAAAATACACTGCATAAGTGATGGCTTCGTTTAATTTTTTATTTGTTTATGGGTGAAATTAGTTTTTTCTCTCCTAATTTCAATGATGATCGATGATGAAGTGAATTAGCAATGGAGACTTACAACTTTAGTGGATAAATAACTGTCAATGTTTATTTTTTTAATGCAACATTGAATTCTCAATTTATTTTTTTTGGTTTTCAACAATTGTCTAGTGGCTTCTCTATAAAGTTCAAAAGTGTCTCTCTATAAAGCTCAAAAGTGCCCCTGTTCCCTCAGGTTTGTACCATTTTTCCAATTTATTTTAATGGATTTCAATTGTGAATTTCTATGTGTTGGGGTGATGATCCAGTGATTTTGTGGTGCTATGAATTCTGTGATTTTTATTATCTTTCTTGGCTTCTTGGTATGAGAATCAATGTACATCGCGTCCTCTTTTTGCCCTCAAATTGCCCGGTCCAGCTGCTACTTTGTCATTGTATCCTCAATTGATTTTCTCCTTTGTCGCTTAATATGATTTAATTGTATAAACGAACACGTCTAATCTTTCAATGTGAAAGCTCCAACTCATGGAGTTACTCTCATTTTGAAGTAACTTTTTCGCAATTTGATTGTCTTAGTCACAGTCTGTGGGCAACGATATGGAGGGTTTAATTGGAAATTTTCTGACTAATATAGGGAATTATAATCAATTAGATGAGGTCCGAGGTATTTTTTATTAAGTTCTTTTTAGATAAGCTTTTGATTTTAGTTGACCTTTTAGGCTATCCAATTTTTGTGAGCCATCCAACCTTGAACTTTAGACACTACCTCAATGTGTGCTTCTCCTTGCACCATCCCTGCATTGTGTCTGTTCACATTTAATTGCTTTTCTTAATTAAATGCCTCTTTTTTTTTCTTGGGGGAGGAGGGGGTTGAATAAATTTATTGTGGGTGGGGTACATTGGGAGTACACTGAATAGTGGGAAAAAATAACCTTATGTTTGGCAATGAGCTTTAGGAGGTAGATGGCTATGGGGTGCGAGATAGTGATAGACAGATAGTCACATTAGTTGGGTTCATTGGATACATTAGCAGTTGGGCTGGATGTGGACTATAGTGACTGTCATAAAAGAGAACCTCGCTTTGGCAATGGGTCGGAGGAGATAAATGGGGAGTGCTTAGATAAAACTGTCATTGAACTTTTTATTTTGGTCAAAATTGCAACAGAAGTAACTATTTACCTACTTATACCATCAAACTTGATTATGATAGTCAAAATTGCCACTTGTCCCCTAATCCACAGGTTGCAGCAGGTTTCCTGAGGTTTTTCTTTTAAATTTAATTGGCCAAAAAAAAAATGCAAGTGTGCAGTTGAAATTCTCTCGTGTCTTCGCTCATTCCTCTCTTATTTTCCCCTTTCTTCACCAAGGGTTCATTGTTCTAGGGTTTGAGGCCAAATCCTAGAATCGCAAAGGTTCAATCATTCTCAAACACAAATTCAAAATTGGGGGCGGAATTGGATGAGCATAGCAAGTCGAACAAGAGGAACCATGAACATGTCTAGTTCAATTGGTACAAGCCCAAGTCAGTCTTGTCAAAGTTGCTCCCATTTCTTTTATTACGAGAGATTTTGTGGTTGCGGGAAGATTTTGTGGTTGCGGGAAGATTTCAATACAATACACAAATGCCACATATTGAAGCAACAAACTGCGAGTACCCAAATTTCAAGGGTTCTTTAAAATTCAAGCAACCCAAACTTTTACCTGATGATGGAGTTGATTAACGACAGCAATCTTCTATTTAAATCAAACTCCATAGTCGCCTTCTTCTTTACTTCTTTGCTTGTGTCAGATTTTTGGGGTTTTCTTTGTTTAATGAGCAATTGGGAGGGAAGAAAATTAGGAAAGAATGGGTGTGATAGGTGAGGGAAGACAGATGGGGAGGGTTTGCAATAAACTCTTTAAATTTAATTTTTCTTTATTTTTCACGCTACAAAAAAATTTCCCCATGCTTTTAACTTGCAAAAGCTACTATTACCTCCTATACCTGGTGCAATTTTGACTGTAATAATGAAGTCAGGTGACACGGGTAAGTAAATAGTTATTTATGTGACAATCTTGATTAAAATAAAAAGTTTAGTTGCAATTTTACCTACTCACTCAATAAATGGGTGATGTATGGAGTTGTGAGAAGGGCATTAGTAGGGCAGAGAAGCGCCACGAGGCAAGATAAGAATACAGACCACAGTGACAAAAAAAATGGGGCCATCATGGGCAAGCACGTCGGGGTAAGAAAATGGATGGTGGAAAATAGTGGTATTAGTAGAGGTAGACGGCAAACTTTGTGCACTCAGGATGGCCATTTGTGGCATATTGGTGGCGTACTTTTGAACTAAACTCTGAATTTTACTTACATTTTCTACTCCCCCAATTTTTTCTACTTCAATTTTTCCTCTTTGATTATTCATTTTCAACATGTAGATGTTTAATGTCGTATGACTATTATTTGGAGCTAGTTGTTGGGGTTTGTTGACAATGTCTAATTAGTGCCAACAACATGGAAGACTGACGGTAAGGAGCTAGATTTGGTAAAATTAAATGGCCAATACGGATAGGATATCTTTTCAAAGAGGGGATTGTCAAAAGTTGTCATCGGGGCTTGATGGATTTTCTGAGTAGGAGTTGGATTTTGAACATTGAAGCTCAATTTCTACTTGAATTTCATTTCATTAATTGCTTCCAAGGGAGTTCTTTGTGGGAGTGCATACGGATTATTGGCTGAACTGATGAAGTCAAAGACTGTTTGAAATATCTGTGGAAGGTAAGGTTGACTTTGTGTATCTTCAATTTCTATTTTGAATTTGCGTGCCATGTCACTAATTGAAGCTCATTCACCCCCCTCTTTCCGGTCAGGTAAGCTTATTCATTCTGAAGGGCTGAATTCTATTTGAATTTTGGTACATTAATTATCTCCAATCAATATTGTCGCCATGTTGTTGAAGAATTTCGGTGGTTTAGTTCTATTAGCTGTCAACAACGTCAAATTGTGAAGTTATAGATGCCGAATTACATAATGGATTCATGTTTTTAGGGTACTTAAAGTAAGTCTCAACTTCTCAGTTAGTTTATATCTCTCACTATTAATTTGCAATATTAATTTGTAATAATTCAATTTGGAGAGATTAAAGACAGGATTGGTATTGACGTCAAGGGTGAAATTAAGGTCTGGGGACTCAGACTCAAAATATTTTTGACATATCTACATTTCTTAGTTGATCATTCATTTCATCTTTACGGTTTTTATTTTTTGAACTTATTTTTGGAAATTGCGAGAACTTGAAGAGTAGAAGAATGGAAGCATAGATTGATTGTGCTTAAGATTAGCAAATTCTCAAGTTCTTGGATAATTCTGTGAATGCGTATGCTAAGTAGGTTAATAATAGAGGGGTTGTGCTATTGTTCAATCACGATGTCTCCGCTACAAAGTTAATGTTAGTCATTAATTATATAGAATGATTCGCTTGAATGTAACAAATTATAGGATTAGACAAATTTGATGTTGTTTTTTTACATGAGCATACGTGTTGTACTATTCATGCATTCAATTGTACCCCGAGAAGAATTTTCTTTTTTGGCAGTAGATTTTCAAAGGCGGCGTCAAGTCATATGTACTGGTCCGATTGCTATATCATTGGTTACTTGGTTCTTTGTTTTGGTGTGAGTAATTCCCTTCCGTGATGGGATTTTTTATATTGTTTTTTGTAGCAAACAAGGTGGGATAAGCAGGGGGGAGGAGGGGGCATGGACGTTGGAAATGAGTTCATGTTTTCATTCTTTGGAAGGGCTATTCATTTTCCACATTTTGGAAGATTGGTTAGCAGGTTACTGGTTAGATCATATTGGAGTAAATTGGAGCATATTGGAGCATATTTGGAGTAGTATTGTGACGAGATTAGAGTAAGTTACAGTAGGTAGGAATGGATTAAATTTAAGGATGTATATGTTGAGCATACTAACAATGAACAGGCCCTGAGTAATATTTTGAATACTCTGAAGGTGGATTTCCCTTTACATATTATGTGCAATATATGTACTTGCTGGACTCACTTTATTTCTAAGTATGTTATAAGATATATGTTCAAAATACGCAAGTGTATCAATTTTTGTTAACATTGTTTTTTTATAAGAAATCGTGCAACTTCAAATATTTTGATTAATATTTCCCTACTAGTTTCAACAGCGCAAACCAAATATGGCCGGCTATATATATATATATATATATATATATATATATATATATATATATATATATATATAGTATATATATATATATATATATATATATATATATATATATATATATATATATATATATATATATATATATAATTCTCCACCACACTTTTGTCGACTTATTAATCGTTACTTATATTAACAAATTCATTAACTTGGAATACGGTAAATAATTATGCTTGAAACATAATGATTTGAATTTTGGAAGTCCAATCATCTCGTAATGTTGCTTTCAAAATATGCAAATTTTTATTTGAATATCCCATATATTTTATGATTCAGTTAGACATTTTGTATTCTTGGAGTTTCTTTTTCTTTAGTGTACTATACAAATATTTTCGATAAATCGTATCCTTTTGTCATGTTTTCATTACTTGCCTCATATCTTTTGAATTGGATGAAAATCTTCATCATTTGGTTATATCAATGTATTGACATCAACCTAATAATTATTCAAGGATACTATTCAAATACTGTTTGCTAATTCAAACACATACTTCTCGGGCAACGCGCGGGTATTAACTAGTTGAAACTAAAATCAATGCATCAAAAATCAATGCATCAAAAAGCTTTTGTTAAAGCCTAATTTTTGAGGGAGATTACCGCATAATTACTTACCTCGACCAAAAAAGAAAAAGAAAAAGGAAAAGAAAAAGTAGTCCAACACATGAGATAAATGTATGGATCATGTCAAGTTTTGAGATTTCGTGAAAAAAAAAAAAAAAAAAAGACTCTCTTGATGATTGAGCATATGTATGATTCACAACGGATGATTCTTGTTAAAGTACATCCTTGCTAAGACGTTGGTTTAGATGATTTGAACCCTTTTCTTTTTATATGGGTAGGCATTAAAAAAATAATGAAAAGTGCCACATTAGAATATTAATATAAATTAATTATCTTGGGTCAGCCAATTTAATTAACTTAATTTATTAAAATAAATTAGGTCGAATCAACTACTAAGTCATGATTCAAATGACTATCAAGTTAACGGGCAAATTCACTATTAAATCGCCTATCAAATGGACTAACAAGCCAAAGCCTCAATCAACAGCTTAAGAAGGCGAATAAATAGCAAACCCTAGTAAAGGGATGGGGGTTCTTTCTCTATAAATATAACACTACTTCCTCCTACTTAGGGGTTGAAAAATTCATTCACTCCATCGGCATTTCAGAAGAACTCACAAGAACCCAAGAATTTTTCTCTGGTGGAAGATAACAAACACTCTAAACATGTGTCATCAACGTGCGAAGATCAAACTCATATCTTGATTGAGATTAAGCCACATGGCCTTCTCTCAAGATCAAATTCATTCAAGACTATTTAAGGAGATTGAATCAGAAGATTTATTACACTTGTTCTTGTAACAGTTATACAGAAATTGTACCCATTCTTTGATATAAATATAAAAATTCAATTTGTTACTCAATTTCTTATCTAATTTATTTTAGTCTCGAACTTTGTGTATACAAATTTTTTGCACGCTCGGTGGAAACTCTCTACCTCTCATCTCCTTCTCCAAGCAAACAAGTTCTACACTCCTTCGAAGAAGAAATGGCTCCTAAACACCTCATCCTTCAATCCGCAAAGAAGGAAACTATCGGATCTACATCTGAAGGAGTCGTAAAGGCTAGCATTGCACATGACAATCGAAGGTGTGGGATGATGACTAGGAGCATAATCAAAGTTGGTGCCTCCATCATCCCAAAACAACAAGTTGTGACTCTAACTATGCAATCATGCAAAACTCAAGAATTTGGCTCCAACTTGCTTGTTGATGGAGTCAATCAAACTGTTTTCCTCCCTAATTTGAAGCTAAAACCTTGTGCTGTCTTCAATATGAGGAAGACTCTACCCTATGCACTGGATGAATTTCAAGCCTATACCAATAATGTCTTCCAACCTTTCGATGAGGAGGATGACTATGGTAGTAGCGATTCTTCACTAGCTTCTCCAAGGGATTCACTTTTCTCACAAGTTGAAGTTGAATCATTTGACACTATCTTCATGCCAGTCATAGTGACAGAGGCTATCAACTTAGAGGAAAAATTGACAAACATGAAGGCAATTTTAGAAAGACTCTCTAAGGAGAGCGAAGAAAGAATGCTCAAATTAAGCGTCAAAATAAGCAGATTGTTGATTTGAAAAAGAAGCTGGAAAAGCAGTCATCTGAAGCCTCAAACAAAGGCTTAGGCGGAGAAAATTATGAAAAGAGTCCAATCACAACAAGGTGTCTGACGATGAACGCAATCCAAAGAATGATTCAACCTTGAATTCAATGTCGATTGAGCAAATTCAAAACTTAATAGCTGATTCGGTAAAGACCCATCTAGAAGGAGGTTCTTATAAAACTCATCGTTACAACAAGCCTTATACGAAAAGGATTGATGCACTGCAGATGCCTCAGGGATTCCAACATCTAAAATTTCATCAATTTGATGGCAAAGGGAACCCGAAGCAGCATATAGCGGACTTCATCGAGACTTACGATAATGTTGGCACAGGTGGCGATCTCATAGTGAAGCAATTCATGCGATCTCTTAAAGGTCTTGTATTTGACTGGTGCACAAACCTTGCTTCTACATCCATTGATAGTTGGGGGTAAATGAAAAATGAATTCTTGAATTGCTTCTAGACCACACGTCGCATAATCAGCATAAGTGAGTTGACTAACACTGGGCAATGGGATGAGGAGCCAGTAATAGATTATATCAATCGTAGGTGTCCCCTCTCTTTAAAGTGCAAGGATCACTTTCCTGAATCTTCTACTGTTGAGATGTGTGCTCAAGAAATGGAGTGGAATATCTTATACACTTTGCAAATAAACAAGCCCATGACTTTCCAAGAATTAGCAACACGAGCTCATGATATGGAGATTACAATCACCTACTATAGAAGACGACTCGATGATGGTGAATCAGTGACATCGTCAAGAAGTAAAGGATCCATGCTTAGAGGCTCTGAAAAGAATGAATGCCATTGTTATGAGTTGATGCACTAGAAATTCATCACAAACTTCTCGACAAAGGGCATATAGAACTCCTAGAGTCAAGGTGTCCTGAAGAAATTGGAAGAACTAATGATCCCAAATATTGCAAGTATCATAGGATCATCAGTCATCCTATAGAGAAGTGCATGGCATTTAGGGGACAAGTCCTATAACTTTCAAAAGAAGGAAAGATCACATTAGACGAAGAAGGCACTGAAGAATCTGATTGATCGTCTATTAAGACCATATTGGAAAATGCTTTGCAAGAGCAGCAATCCAAAATTAGCATTTAGGATGAAGACTTTCAAGTCGCAAAACAATTTTGACTCTTAAAGACTCCCAAGTCGCAAAACAATTTTGACTTTGGAGTCACCCTTAAGACTTCCAAGTCCAAGCTTCTAGACTCTCAGGTTAGCACAGACTATCAAGTCACCCGCAGGATGCTCAAGCCATCAAAATTAAAGACTTCCAAGTAGCCTAAAGACTATCAGGTCAACAAAATTACAAACTTTGAAGTGAATTCAATGACTCACAAGTCATCAAAGACAAGGACTCTCAAGTCATCAAAATTAAAGACTCTTAAGTCTCCCAAGTTCAAGACTCATAAGTCATCGAAGACAAAGACTCTCAAGTCATCAAAGTTAAAGACTCTTAAGTCTCCCAAATTCAAGACTCACAAGTCGTCGAAGACAAAGACTCTCAAGTCATCAAAATTAAAGACAACTAAGTCTCCCAAGTTCAAGATTGTCAAGTTGTCGAAATTAAATACTCCACGTCATCGAAGATAAAGACTCCTAAGTCTTCAAAGTTTAAGATGCCAAAGTCATCGAAAGTAAAGACTCCAAATTCATCCAAAGCGAGACTCTTAAGTCCTCAAAGATAAAGACTTCGAAGTCATCAAAGTTTAAAGCTATCAAATTATCAAAAGTTTAAGACTCCTAAGTCTTTTAAGTTTAAGAAGAGCCTAAGTCTTCAAAGTTCAAAACCCCCAAATCATCGAAGTTGCTGACTCTCAAGTCATTGAGGAAACATTTATGTCATCTAAGCAGACTTTAAACTGTCACAAAAGTGATGCAGATTCTTAGGACTCATTCAAATTGGGGGCAATGATGACATGTCTCTTCCTTTGACTTGGTGATAGTAGCACTGGAGCCTCCTTGTTCAAGATGTCCACCTCCTCTTCGAGTTAGCATCAACGACAACACAGGCCTTTTCCTTCAAGTTGGAAGCAACAACGCCATAACCTCCTCCTTCATATTGGCAATGCAAGGCTCCTTTCTTAAGTTGGTAAAAACAGAGGCATAACTTCCTCCTTCATGTTGGCGATGACAACAATGTGACCTCCATCTTTATAATAAGGAAAGTTACTCGAGGTGGACTCGCGAGGGAAGCTATCCAAGGTTGAGTGTTACACCTATTTTTGACCCCATTTTAGCCCTTATTTGACCCATTTTTCTCGGTGTTTTCATGTCAAGTTTAGATGAAAAAGGATCAAATTCACTTCCTTTGATTCAATTGTGCGTATAATGCATTTTATCTTACTTTCAGGAGAAATTCTCAGATTTTGATAGAAAGGAAGACCTTAGGAGCAATTTGAAGGATACATAGAGGTCCAACGAAGCCCCAGGAGCATAAGTGAGAGCTGCAGGAAGTGCATAGTCGTGTTGCAGGAGTGCACAACCGTGCTGCAGGACCAGAAGCTGCGCACGGGCTGGTGCACGGCCGTGCGTCCTACCAGTGCGTGGGTGCACGACCGCGCGTCCTTTAAGCATGACCGTGCGTCCTACCTGCCATCGCGATTTAAGCTGTTTTTAGCCTTTATAAATGGGTTTTTCTTTCTTTTTGAGGAGAGGCTTTTTACTGGGTTCTCTCTGGCAATTTTTAGGCTAGGTTTTAGGTTAGTTTATCAAATAAAAAAAACCTTAATAGGAGGATTAGATTAGATTAAGGATTATAATCTTGGATTCAACCTTTAGATTGCAAGTTCCTTCCATCAATCAAGTCTAAGTTTTCTTCCCTTTTCTCTCTTTAGTTCATATGTTGTTCTTGTTTATATTTTGCTAGTTTAATTCTTATATTTGTTTTGTTAGGTAAATATTTAGTTTTCATTGTTAATTCATGTTTATTTAGTTGTTTAGATTTGATTTATTTCATTCTCTTTCTTGTGTTGTTCAAGTTCATGTTCTTGTTTGCTAGTTTAGGTTTTCATATGTTTGTGATGTTTAGTTGTTAGTTTGTGTTGGATTGGATTGTGGCTGGCCCTTGATGGCTAACTAGTCTTGTTTATGCCCCAACCCTACCTTGTTTATGCCTAGAACTTAGAGTTTTCTTTCACGCCTGTCAAGTGTTCGATGAAATGTTTGAAAGAGCTTTCATCCGTGTTTTATGACAATTGACTTATGTTGAGAGGTGAGGTCGATTGTTTAGTATAGGTAAAGAGAATAGTTGGGATTGTGACAAGAAAATAGTCTCGTCGTTAGCTAGGTTAAGGGTTGTCAATCTTGTAATTTAATTGTACTAACCCCATGAAAATAGGCGGTTAGAGCAATTAGACTAGCCTATGGCCCTTGAGAGAGGGCTTGGATGGTTTTAATGATGCAACCGACCATCTCTGAATACTAGCATAACTTCGGAAGTTGAGGGCTTAACTTGATTACTCAGTTCATCTTAGATCTAATCATAGTCCCTTTGTTTTCGCTTTAGTAGTTTAGTTCTATTTTTTATCCCCTTTGATTTTGCTTAGCTGGAGATGCTTTAGTTAACCCTGGTAGTTTGAAACACAACTTTCTGCAGACGACACCCCAAGTACTCAATGATACACCTTGCACTTGAGGTTTATAAATGTTAAAACTTTTCCCTAACAAGTTTTTGGCGCCGTTACTGGGGAGTTGGCATCTTTCAATATTAGAGCTTACTTGGGCATTCGAGACTGGGCTTTTATTTTGAAAAAAAATTTGAAAATTGAAAAAAAAAATGTCTTTTTCCCACCCAATATGAGCATGAATTGTTTTGGAGATGCTATGATAGATTACATACTTTTCTTGCTTATTGTGATTTTTATTTGGAAAAGTGGGAAATTTTGAATATAGTTTATGAGGGTGTGAATTGTGAGACCCATACTCTTTTAGAGTATTGGGATTTTTGTGCTAATAATGTTGATGAAATTTGGAATTTTCTTGATTGGTTGGCTCGGGATACTTATGAATATGAGATTAGTTGCACTAATTCATACATCCCACCGCCTTGCATCCCTGATTATGCTCCTCTTGTGTACAAAATTTGCCATTGTTCTGATCATGCCAGTAATTCTTGTCCCTATTATATTTCTAATGAAGGCTTTCCTAGACTTAGCAATATGATAGAGATAATGAATGAGAAACAAATTGAGTTTGCTAATAAAATGCGGGAGTATGACCTATCACCTGAGACTGACCTTAGTTCTAGTTCTTCTATACTTGATGTTAATCTGTGTGATAATGGTGCGTCTTTCCCTCCTCGAGAGTCCGGACTAGGGGAATTCATTGACCCTCCCTTGACTACTTTATCTATTGTAGCTCCATCCTTACCTAGCCATTATGGGAACAACACTGTGCTCATCATGATTTTTCTTGATACACCTTTCGCTTTAGCTCAGTCGATGTAATTCGAGGTAGGTAAGACCTTCGGTGTTAGTGCTAGTGTTGATGAGGATGATACTTGGTCTGAGTCCGATGATGTTTCTATTGATGTGCATGATTTTCATGAGATTCCCACAGGGACTTCATGCGTGGATGTTGTGGCTGCAGGGCCAACTAGTCCTGATTTTGTTGATAATGTATCCCCAACTTTCTTGATACATTTCATGCTTCTTCTTCATGTTCACCACCCTCCCCTTCCCCTGAGTGTTGTGATATGTTACTTATTGATTCTCATGTGATACCTGAGGAGAATGAGGTTGACAGTTCTGAGACTCTAGGTACTTTTAGAGGGTATAACCCCTCCCTTGATCCTTACAATTTGTACCTGGAGCATCTGCCTAGAAAAATCGTGTTGATTATTGCCTTTGACTATTCTACTGATTTTTCTAATGCATTTGATAAGTTTAAGAGATCACTTATTATTATGCGTGTATTTATATTTGTGTGCTCTTACTTACATTCATATGAGTTGCAAGTTCAGGTGTTCGATAAGCTCCTGCGAGCTTTGAAGGCATCCAAATTGGTAGCTTGGATCTTGAGAGATGAGGAGTGGCTGATGCTCATCCAGCCTCCTACAGCACCCTCTTAGCGAGGCCTAGTTTAGATGCACACAGCATCTATCCTGGTATGATCGTTCTAACCCTTCTCCTTTCTCCTCTTTTCTTTTCCTTCTCTTCTTTTCATTTAGTTGTGGATATTGTGTTGTGATTTTATTGGTGATCATTTTGAGGAGAAATTTGGGATGTTGTTGAGCCATTAATGGCTATGATCATCATTTTTTGTGTTTTTGTGGATATTTGAGTTTTGTGATTGGTGGTATTAATGGATTGATATATCTTTATTTTGATGGTTAGTTTTGTATATATATGTGATCTTGTTTTTGATTTGGTGAGATTATGTTTTTGGGAGATTTTGCCAACTTGTGTATATGTGTGTAGGTTTAGTGTTTTTGTGTGTGTTTGTTTTGTTTTGTGTGTCTTGTGTGTGATTTTGTTTTCTTTATTTTTGTGTGTTTTGTGGTTGGGGATGATTCTAGCTCCTAATGAGGACATTGTGAGATTTAGGTGTGGGGGTGGGGTCCTTTACCCCTTTTATTCTTACTTTTGTGAAAATTTTTCATTTTTTTGCAAATTCTTCTATTCTTTTTTTTTCTTTTTCATATAGTTTCTCTTTTTGTTGGCTTTAGGGGAGTTTTGTACTATTTGATCAGCCTTGATCTCTGGTACCTTGGCTATTAGTTCGTATATAAGTATAATGTGCTAATGGATTTTTGTCCTAAGCTTGTCATTCTAGGCCTCGGTTCTAACCCTAATAGTCCATTGTAATTTTACAATCCAATCCTGATTTATATATCATCATTATTTTAGGATCTAAATCTTCCATTGTTTGACTCTCCCAATTGCGTTTGTGCATCACTACTTTTGTGTTCACTTTAAAATTACAAGGGTGAAGAATTTCTGAAAAACGAAAAGAAAATCTGAAAATATCCCTTTGAGGCATGTGCTACTGGAAATGGAAAAAAAAAAGAGCTTGGAAGTTGGGAATGAAAAGTATCCTTTTGAGGTATGCGTTACTGGGTGCTACCCTTTGAGGCAATACCGCTACTGGGAATGCTTACTTCCCATGTTAATAAGTTAATAATGTAGTTGATGCCAGTCAAGTAGATTGAGTCGATTCTGGTAAGCCAAAGTCGTAGGATGATGATACACTTGCACACCAGGCACTAGAATGGATTCAATATTCTCATGCGTTGTGGGGTGAAAAGCTGATATCTGGATGCCATTCTTTGGGATGAAGAGTCTTGAAATGCATATGATGCATGTGTACAGACTGATACTTCAGTTACTAAGGGGTCTTGGTTGATGCGATTGTGTACTGTCTACCCCGATGCATATTTTGTGTTTTGTCATTTTTATTTTTCAATTTTTGTTTCTCTTTTTTATATTTTTCTTTTTGAGATTTTGTGGGTATATCTTTTGCAAACCCTCATGAGACCTCACTCGTCCACTTGAGAGAACTAAGGGGTTCAAAGGGCTTGTTGCATACGCTAAATGCAATCGTGATTCCTACAAAAGTGAGTTAGGTTCTTAGGTTAGTTTTTATTTTTGTTTTGCTCGAGGATGAGCAAAAAGGTAGGTGTGGGGGTATTTGTTACACCTATTTTTGACCCCATTTTAGCCCTTATTTGACCCATTTTTCTCGGTGTTTTCATGTCAAGTTTAGATGAAAAAGGGTCAAATTCACTTCTTTTGATTCAATTGTGCTTATAAAGTGCTTTGTTTTACTTTTGGGAGAAATTCTTGGGTTTTGATACAAAAGAAGACCTTAGGAGCGATTTGAAGGATGCATAGAGGCGTAGGAGCACAGTCGTGCTGCAGGAAGTGCACGGTCATGCTGCAGGAGTGCACAACCGTGCTGCAGAACCAGAGGCTGTGCACAGGCTAGTGTACGGCCGTGCATCCTGCCAGTGCGTGGATGCACAGCCGTGCATCCTCGAAGTACGACCGTGCGTCCTACCTGCCATCGCGATTTAAGCGGTTTCCATTCTTTATAAAGGGACTTTTTCTTTCTTTTTGAGGGGGACTTTTTGCTGGGTTCCTAAGAGGACCAATTAGGGTTTATCCTAGCCTTCGCAAACCCCTTTATGGGGAGATTAGATTAGGTTAGTCCTTGTATATATTGTTGAAGATTTTGGATTCGCAATTGAAGACAAAGTTCTTCTTCTCGTTTTCTCTTTAATTTCATGCTTTTTAATTTATATTTGCTAGTTTAATAGATTATCATTTTGCTGTGGTTTCAATGTTTGTTTGGGAATTAAAGATTTCATCTTTCGTTGTGATTTGTTCTTGAGATGGCCAATTGATTGTTGTTTAGGCCTTGACCTAACTTGTTTTTGCCTAGAATTTAGAGTTTTCTTTCATGCCCGCCAAGTGTTCGATGAAATGCTTGAGAGAGCTTTCATCCGTGTTTTGGAGCAATTGACTTATGCTAAGAGGTGAGATCAATTGTCTAGTGTGGGTAGAGAGAATAGTTGGGATTGGAACATAAAAATAGTCTCGTCGCTAGCTAGGTTAAGGGTTGACAATCTTATAGTTCAGTTAAACTAATCCCATGAAAATAGGAGGTTAGAACAATTAGACTAGCTCATGACCCTTGAGAGAGGGCTTGGGTGGTTTTAATGATACAACCGACCATCTCTGAATACTAGCGTAACTTGGGAAGGTGAGGTCTTAACTTGATTACTTAGTTCATCTTAGGTCTAATCATAGTCCCTTTGTTTTTGCTTTAGTAGTTTAGTTCTATTTTCTATCCCCTTCGATTTTGCCTAGGCCGAGGCGCTTTAGTTAGCCCTAGTAGTTGGAAACACAACTCCCTGTGGATGACACCCGAAGTACTTAACGATACATCTTGCACTTGGGGTTTATAAATATTAAAACTCTGTTTTTCCCTAACAGTGAGAAAAATAGGTAAAGACACTTAAGGTCGACCTACTTATTAAAGAAAAACCTTTCATATTGCTTATGGCAAGTCATAGATAAAATGATCCATTTAGTCCAAAGCTTTAAACATCCGACATTTCAGATAGCAAACCTGCAAAAATATGAAGGGAAAAAAAAAGCTGTATAGTTGCTTGACATGTGTGTTATAGCCTCTTCAAGTTGGTCACATAGGCAATGCAGATCTTCTTAGGAGGATTCAAGGTTAACCCGTTGATGTACCCAAAAGGGTCAGACATTCAAAGGTTAACCGACAATCAAGTCAAATTCGCATTTGGAGGATTTTCACCTTTGAGGTAGTTCAACTTAGTAGGATTCAATGTTAACTGGTTGATGTACCCAAAAGGGTCAGACATTCAAAGGTTAGCCGACAATCAAGTCAAATTCACTTTGGAGAATTTTCGCCTTTGAGGAAGTTCAACGTAGTAGGATTCAAGGTTAATCCGTTGATGTATCCAAAAGGGTTAAATATTCAAAGGTTAACTGATAATCAAGTCAAATTCACCTTTGGAGGATTTTCACCTTAGGAGGATTCAAGATTAACCTATTGATGTATCTAAAAGGGTTAGATATTCAAAGGTTAACCCATAATCAAGTCAAATTCGTCTTTGGAGGATTTTCACCTTTTAGGAAGTTCGACTTATTAGAATTCAAAGTTAATCCATTGATGTACTCAAAAGAGTCAAACATTCAAAGGTTAACTAATAATCTAGTCAAATTCGCCTTTGGAGGATTTTCGCCTTTGGAGGATTTTCAATTTAGAAGGATTCGATGTTCACCTGTTGATGCACTCAAAGGGGTTAGACATTCAAAGGTTAACCGATAATTAAGTCAAATTTACCTTTGGTGGATTTTAGCCTTTAAGGAAGCTCAATTTATGAGGATTCAAAGTTAATACGTTGATGTACCCAAAAGGGTTAGATATTCAAAGGTTAATTGATAATCAAATCAAATTCACCTTTGAGGAAGTTCAACTTAGGAGTATTCAAGGTTAACCCGTTGATGTACCCAAAAAGGTTAGACATTCAAAGATTAACCGATAATCAAGTCAAATTCGCATTTGGAAGATTCTCGTCTTTGGGAATGTTCTCCTTAGAAAAATTTATGGCTAACCCGTTGATGTACCCAAAAGGATTAGACATTCAAATATTAACGGGTAATTAAATCAAATTCACCTTTGGAGAATTTTTACCTTTGGGAATGTTCGCCTTAGGAAAATTCAAGATCAAATTCATTGATGTACCCAACTAGGTACGTCATTCAAAGGTCAATCGACAGTCTAGTTAATTTTATATTCAAAAGGAGTCCACGAGAACAAGAGATTCAAGAATTATTAATTAGTGTTGAACTGCTTTCCAAAAATTTTGATCCAAAAATTTGGGGTTTTGCTTAATCTAAAGGTTAGGCCTGCAGCCCCCCCAAGAAAACAAAGGAACAACCAGAAACAAAGAAAAAAGGATGAAGGAATCACTTCAAAGGGGCAAAACATTCCAACTTTCCTTTGATAACAAGCTTACAATGCAAAGCTTGTGACGATCAGAAGGGCATCAAATTAAAATTGTTTGTTTGCAGCAACACTTTGAGGAAACTTGGCTTCATCATGTGCTCACCGGTGCAGGGTGTTGGTGAATTAAAACCCAATTTGGTGTAGACCAATCTCTACAGTCAAGATACCAGGGAAGTGAAGAAAATTCTAAGAAATTTAGTTCTGGAAAGAGAGAACCAAAGAGAGGGAGAAAAGAGAAGAGAGAGGAAAGAGAAGGGAAATTGATTCAGGCAAAAATTGATATCCACCCTCCTTTCATTCATTCCCCTTATACGATGTTCCATTGCCTTCGGGATGTGTGTCCCTGAATTCCCACTAACTAACAACTTTCCCAAAATATCCTTGCTATAGCCGAAACAACAATTATTTTGGAAATAACTGCAAAAACAAAAAAAGAAATACGAAAGGTAAATTGTATTAAAATTCCCTGCATCAATGCCCCCTTCTTTGAGAGCCTTGACCTCAAGGCTGAAATGCAGGATACCTTTCCTCCATTTCTGCAGCAAATTCCCATGTAGCATCTCCTTCTGTAAAACCCTCCCACTGCACTAGATACTGTACTGCAGCTGCATTCTTCCTTTTTACTATCCTCCTAGCCAATACCTTAAGTGGGACCTTGACTGCTGTAGAGTGACCGCCTTACAACCAAGCTGGAATGTAAGGCTCATTAGGTAGAGTACCGATAAAAGCTTTCTGTTGGGATGCATGCACTATAGGGTGTATTTGTACAGCCTCTGGTAGATTAAGTTTATAAGCCATTGAACCTATTGCATCTACCACCTGAAATGGGCCATAGTACTTTGGTCCAAGCTTCATATTGGTTCTTTGTTACACTAAAACCTGTCTGTAATTTTGAAGCTTCAGCCAAACCCAATCCCCTACCTGGAATTTCCTGTCAGATCTTCCCTTATCAGCTAACTGCCTCATCCAGTTTTATGCTTTTTCCAAGTTCTGTTGAATGGACTTGATCATTAGTTCCCTTCTCTGCAGGGTTCTATCAACTGCAGTATTGGTAGACTAACCTAGCAAATAGGGTAAATGCATGGGAGGAGGCTGATTATATAACACCTTATAGGGTGTTAGTTGAATAGTATATTGGTGAGTGGTGTTAGACCACCACTCAGCTAAGGACAACCAGTTGCACCACTCCTTAGGATTTTGAGCACACATGCACCTTAAGTAATTTTCCAAACACCTATTCAACACTTCTGTCTGGCCATCCATTTGTGGGTGGTAAGCAGAAGATAACAGTAGCTTTACTCCCAGTACAGAGAACAATGATTGCTAAAATGAGCTAAGGAAGATTGTGTCTCTATCACTGACTATACTTCTGCGTATTCCATGGAGTTTGAAAATATTATCTAAGTAAGCTTGTGCCATTGTCTCAGCAAAAAAAGGATGGCTTAAGGCCACAAAATCAGCATATTTGCTTAATCTATCCACTACTACCCAAATTACATCTTTTCCTTGAGACTTAGGTAACCCCTCCACAAAGTCCATGGATATGCCTACCCACACTTCTTTCGGGATGGGAAGAGGCTACAGAAGACCTGGACTAGCACCAGTGTCATATTTGCATGCTTGATAAATAGTGTATTATCTCAAGAAATTTTGCACTGATTTATGCATGTCCTTAGAAGGGTTACTTGAGTTTTTTCAAAGTGGCATCTCTACTTGAATGCCCCCCAAAGGAGAAGAGTGTACCCAGTGCAACATCTTAGTTTTGAGGGAATCATCTACCCCAACAACCAATTTACCTTTTCTCCTTAACTGGCCATTTATCAGTTGATATTTTGAAAAGGCAGTAGCATCTTGCTGTTTTTGCTGGATTATTCCCCGAAGATGACTGTCTGCAGCCCAAGATTGCTCAATTAACCTCATGAGATTAGATTGAATGGTAGATATTGCCATAAGGAGCAAAGAAGAGCTAGATACCCTTGATAAGGCATCTGCTACTAAGTTTTCAGTGCCACTTTTGCACTGAATAACATAATCAAACCCCATCAATTTTGAAAGCTAAAATTATTGGAAGGGTGTAGATAACTTCTGCTCTAATAGATGCTTGAGACTCTCTTGGTCAGTCTTGATTATAAGGGCTCTTCACATAAGGTACTGTTCCCACCTTTGAACTGCAAATACTATGGCCAATAATTCCTTCTCATAGATTGATAATTTTTGCCACCTTGGCACGAGTTTCTTTCTGATAAAGGCAATTGGGTACTTGCCTTATTGAAGCACTACCCCAATACCATACATAGAAGCATAAGTTTCTATGATAAATTTTTCTCAAAGTCGGCTAAGGCCAACACAGAGGTTGAATTCATCGCCCTTTTAAGAGTTAGGAAAGCCCTTTCTGTTCCAGCATTCCAGATGAACCCTTCCTTTTTTAGGAGGTCAGTTAGGGGCTTGCTGATGACTGCATACCCTTTTATGAATCTCCTATAGTAGCCTGTAAGCCCTAAGAAACTCCTTACGTCCTTTTGGCATCTCAAAGGAGGCCAATTTATGATGACTTCAATTTTCTTAGGGTCTATTTCAAC
The DNA here is from genome assembly GCA_029747015.1 of Carnegiea gigantea. Lineage (NCBI taxonomy): Eukaryota > Viridiplantae > Streptophyta > Magnoliopsida > Caryophyllales > Cactaceae > Carnegiea > Carnegiea gigantea. The sequence goes on along the minus strand of JAKOGI010000302.1, from coordinate 356,093 downwards.
CCCATTTCCTGAGATGTAATGCCCTAAATATTCCACCTTCTCCAGCTCGAAGGAACTTTTACTCATCTTAGCATGTAGCACATGCTACCTTATTAACTCCATAACCAACCTTTGATGAGCAATACGATCCTCCAAACAAGCACTGTATATCAGTATATCATCAAAGAATATGAGAACAAACTTCCTTACATATGGTCTAAATACGTCATTCATTAAAGCTTGGAATGTGGCTGAGGCATTGGTTAAGCCAAAAGGCATCACTAAGAACTCATAGTGTCCAGAATGTGTTTTGAAGGCTGTTTTTGCCACATTTTTAGGGTCCATCCTTATGTGGTGATATCCTGACATCAAATCTATCTTTGAATAGATTCTAGATCCTGCTAACTCATCAAGCAATTCTTCAATGATAGGTATAGGAAATTTGTCCTTCACAGTATTTTTGTTCAACTCCCTATAATCTACACAAAGCCTCCAAAAGCCATCTTTTTTTCCCATAAAAACAACCAGAGAGGCAAAAGGGCTGGAACTTACCTAAATAATACCCCTTTTCTGCATATCATTCACTAAAGACTCTATAACATCTTTGTGCTTCAAAGGATATCTATATGGCCTCAAATTTATGGGTGTTGTCCCTGTTTTCAATGCAATTCGATGGTCAAAATTCCCCCTAGAAGGAGGTAATTTTGTAGGCTCAGTGAAAATATCCTTGTATTCTTCCAAAATCTCCTTAAGTTCCTCTGGTGTTTGCTGATTTGCGACCCCCTGTAAGCCCCATAATTGCATGGTCTTTGATACTGATTGTAGCATATAGATTTGAGCTGCAGTCTTGAGTGCCTTTGGTAATTGTTCTTGTGTCATCATCTGAATTTTTCCAGCAGTAATCCCTCTTAGTACATAATTCTTTCCTTGATGCTCAAATTCCATTCTCAACTATTTAAAATTTCATTTGATGGTACCCAATGTGGATAACCATTATACCCCCAAAACAAGGTCACAACTTCCTAAAGAAAGTAGCAACACATCAGACTCAAATTCAACCCCCTGTAAGGTCCACTTAAAGATCCTGCACACCCACTGGCACTGCATGCTAGTACCATCTGCTACGGCCACAACCTATTTGGCTATAGGTTCCAGCTGACATCCTAACTGCAGAGCTAAGTGCTCATCCATAAAATTATGTGTGCTACCCGAGTCCACCAATATGTGAAGCATGTTCTTACCACACTGTCCTTTTACCCTCATGGTCTAGAAGCTAGAACTACCATTCATAGCACTGAATAACCGAGGGATTAACTCTTCTTCTTCTTCATCTACTGCCTCTTCAACCCCAATATCCTCCTGAGCTTCCTCATCTTCACCTAAGACTTCCACCAAGAACAGCTGCTTTTCTTTATAACCACACTTATGACCCCTTTCAAAGGGTTGATCACACATAAAGCACAAACCCTTGGCTATTTTCTCAGCTCTTTCAGCTGCTGGCACAAACCTGGTTGGTCTTTGTAAGTTTGAAGTAGGGTTTCTCTAGCTATTGTATGAATTTTGAGTTTTAGGAAGGGATGGAAAAGCTTTTTGTGGAGCTAATAGGGGTTGTGTTTGGGGTAGGTAACAAGCCCTTTTGAGAGTTGTTGACATTTGAGAAGCTAGCTTTATAAGTTTTTTCTGGATGCAGTTTGAGGGCAAGTAAGTGTTCCTCCTGATATCTGGCATGTTCAATGGCAGAGGACAGGGTTTGAGGGTTGAAGGCCCTTACCAAGGGCTTAACTGCTGGCTTCAATCCTCCAATAAAGCTTTTAAGGAAATAAGCTTCAGGCATGGTAGAAGTCCTCACAAGCATAAGGGCTCTCAATTCCTCAAACTTAGCCAAGTATTCATTAATGGTTCCAACCTCATGGAGCTTATTAAAATCCTCTATTACCTTACTGCCTAGATTATCCTTAAATCAAGCACAGATATCAACAATAAACTCGACCCAAGTTAACCCTCTTCTTCCTATTATATAAGATCCAAACCATGTCTCAGCTGAACCCCTTAAGTGCAATGTAGCTAGATCCACTTTTTGTTCATCCTGAATCCTATATAGACTAAAATATCTAGTGCATTTTTTAATCCATCCCTTAGGATCATGCCCATCAAAACAAGGGAATTCCACCTTTGGATTGAACTGAAACTGATTACCTCCATACCCAGCTGCTCTTCTGTGTGGATCATCAATAGCCCTCTCTTGTGTTCCCAGACGAGTTAGAATCTGATTCATCACCTCCTGTTGCTCTTAATTTTGTAAGTTTTGCTGTTCCCTTATTCTCTGATGTTGCTCAATAAATTGCTGCTGCTGAGTTGCAATTCTTTGATTTTGGTCAGCAATTTGGTCCTGCATCCATTGTCTTTGTTCCGCTAGTAAAGCTCTCATAGCTTCTTCCATGGCGGCTTGCGTTCTCGTAGAAGCCAGCTTCAATGAGTTTGAAACCCAGTTGATTCGTTGCTCTGATACCAATGATCTAGGGTTTTGGTGAATCAAAACCCAATTTGGTGTAGACCAATCTCTACAGTCAAGATACCAGGGAAGTGAAGAAAATTCTGAGAAATTTAGTTCTGGAAAAAGAGAACCAAAGAGAGGGAGAAAAGAGAAGAGAGAGGAAAGAGAAGGGAAATTGATTCAGGCAAAAATTGATATCCACCCTCCTTTCATTCATTCCCCTTATACGATGTTCCATTGCCTTCGAGATGTGTGTCCCTGAATTCCCACTAACTAACAACTTTCCCAAAATATCCTTGCTATAGCCGAAACAACAATTATTTTGGAAATAACTGCAAAAACAGAAAAAGAAATATGAAAGGTAAATTGTATTAAAATTCCCTGCATCACTCACGCGGCCATTCCTATGGAGCTTCTTGTGCCATTGATGCTTGAGTCTAATGCTTCTCAATTTTCATTGGCAATGATAAAGCGTGTGATCGTAAGAGAGGAGCCGAAAGATGTGATCCAGAACAATTAGTGATGTCGCAAAATCCGAAATTAATCGTATAACCAAAAAAAAAAAAAAAAAGAGGAGGAATTTTCTACCTTTGCGTTATGTGATTCAGGGGCGGCGCAAGTGAAATCAATTCAATGCCTAAACATGCATTGCCTTCCTTCATATTTCACAAATGATCTGAGATTAGCCGTCAAACCCAATGTCCTAGTGCAACCTAAAGGGTCAAAATCTGGGAAATCTTCATTTTTTGTGATAAATTAAGGAAAATCTTGATTTTTCCCAATAATTATCAAAGGGCCATGTTATCTGATTAAACCTACATTTTTTTACCCAAAAAAAAGCCAAATGAAGAATGCCCAACAAGATAAGTTGCAAGTTTCGAGACTTGACCACGTTAAGCATTCCATAGCTATCGATGTGGCCAACTTTCGAGAGGGCAATTTGTAGGCACTAAAAAATAATGAAAAGTGACACATTAGAATATTAATATAAATTAATTATTTAGGGTTATCTCATTTAATTAATTTAATTTATTTAAATAAATTGGGTCGAATCGACTGCCAAGTCATTACTCAAACGATTATCAAGTCATGGACTAACAAGTCAAAGGCCAAATTAGCAACCCAAGAAGACGAATAAGTCCCAAACCTTAGTAAAGGAATGGGATTCTTTTCCTATAAATAGAGCACTACTCCCTTCTACTTAGGGGGTGAAAAATTCATTCGCTTCATCGACATTTCACAAGAATTCACAAAAGCTCAAAAATTTTTCTCTGGCAGAAGACAACAAGCACTCTAAATACGTACCGTCTACGTGTGGAGATCAAACTCATATCTTGATTGAGATTAAGTCACGCTCTCTCTTAAGATCAAATTCATTCGATATAAATACAAAAAGTCAATTTGTTACTCAATTTCTTACCTAATTTATTTTAAACTCGAAATTTATGTTTACAATATGATCCTATCTTTGTAGAGGCCTCACCGCATTCCCATCAATCATCTACGATCGGCAGCCCCTAATCACTAAAGTCAGGGGCGTTAATTATATATCCGCACTCAACAACACCCATTCTAAGCAAAGTTGTTTTCCAATAAAGAAAACAAACTGTAACACTTCTTTGCGCACTGTATAAGGCTAAACACAGATATCACATGGAATTATCGATAACAGATGTTTAACAACATATATAATGTTGCCTTTATTCATATAGAAAAAAAACAAGTACAACAAACAATAATAATGGCAAATCCATTCATCCTGTTACAATTCGGATGTAATTAATCAACTTTTTAATAATCAACCAAGAATAAATTAATAAGAATCATAAATAGTCTTCTAGCTTGCTTGTGCTCAACTTAGTAGCCAAATGGTGAGGCCTTCTACGTAGCTGCTGGTTTGTAAATAGGTGATGAAGAGTAACCAGGAGACTTGTACACAGGTGCATAGTATACTGGTGATGAAGAGTAGGTCAGTTTGCAGTAAACTGGTGAAGAAGAGTAAGTTGGTTTGTGGTAAACTGATGGGGTGAAGGTTGGTTTGTGGTAAACAGATGGGGTGTCAGTGGGGTTGCAATAAACGGATGGAGTGTATGCAGGCTTCTTATAAACAGGTGATGGAGAGTAATACACTAGGGACTTATAGATGGGAGAATGAACTGGTTTCTTGCAAACTAGTGATGGGGAGTAGTACACAGGGGACTTGTAGACGGGAGATGGTGAGTAGTAAACAGGTTTTTTGTAAACTGGTGATGGGGAGTAGTACACAGGGGACTTGTAGACGGGAGAAAGTGAGTAGTAAACTGGCTTCTTATAGACTAGTGATGGGGAGTAGTACACCGGGAACTTATTGGTGGAAGAAGGTGAGTAGTAAACTGGCTTCTTATAAACTGGTGATGGGGAGTAGTGCATGAGTGACTTATAGATGGGAGATGATGATTAGTAACCAGGCAATAACAAAATACGTGCTTGGACACGAAGTAGTCGAGAGCACAATCGGAAGAAATAGTAAAAGGAGTTGACTTGCCTTATTTGTGAGATTTTTGGCCTTCGTGCTTGCAACAATTTTTCGCACTCTTTGAAGATGGCATAACCTTTTTATTCTTATGTAACATTTGACATGCTGGAGTTTACAATGAAATTATGAGTAGATAATGAAGTAATTATCTTGTCAGGTGAATACTTTAAAAAACTTTTAAATAAAACTTTCTAGCCTACCCAGCAAGTGAATACTTGGAATCTTCTCATTATCTTGTCAAGCATCGTCAAGTATCCTTTGCTATTGTATTTGTCTTTCATTTGTATTAATTTGGTTGGTGAACTCTTCTTGAAAATTTAATAAAAGAAGAAACAAAGTCAAGGTTAGGGGTGAGCAAAGTTCTCGGTTACCCTGAAACCTGTTCAGAACCGATCAAACAATTCTGGTTTTGGATCCTAAAAAAGAGAAAGTGGTCTAATCCATTTCGGGTTCGGTTCTCAAGAAAATACCTGGAACCGGAACCCGGAACCTGTTTACAGAGATGAAATTGAATAATTTTTTTAATCTTTTTTACTACTTTTCTTTCGTTTCTCTATGCTTTTTCCATTGATTTTTTTCCTTACAAAAATTGACTATTCCAATAGCGAATTCAACGCAATATCAGTTAATTTTCTATTGATAAAATTAGAGCAAGCTAATTGCAGAAGTGTTAGGATCAACAATGATAATCAAAACTAGCACAACGATAATAAGAACAATAAAGAACACCAAGATTTACATGGAAACCCAATGCGGGAAAAAATCATGGACGACGATGAGTCACAAATCCACTATAGAGAAGAGGAGTACATGATCGAGCTTAGAACGATACGTTCTAATAGGAAGATCGATTAGAGATTACAAAACTCTCTATAACGCTCTCTCATAAATCTAGGAAAGTGAAACTGAATACTCGAATGGTATTTTTATTGGTGTGTTGAGAAGGTAGGAGGCGTGTCCTTTATAAATAGATAGGATGAGCAAGGGACCTGCTAGAAATCCTAACCACCATAGCCAAAAACCTGCTGTCTACCATTGCCTGTGGAGTGTAAATTGGGCCAAAAGCCAACAATCTCCACCTTGGACCAATTTTCACCAACTTTGGGACAACTACATCATCTAAGGGACCCTAAAGGGTAATCAAAGACACTGAGTGTTAGCTAAGTCCAGGCAATGCTGGAACTTAGCAATAGGAAGATACTTGGTCAGCATATCTGTATGATTCTCCGAGGTATGAACTTTCTTCACCGTAATGTCTCATGCAACAATAGTATCTTTCATAAAGTGGTCTTTGATACTGATATGCTTGGTCTTCGAATGGTAGGCATCATTTTTGGTGAGATGAATAGCACTCTGGCTATCTGAAAATATAGTAGTGACACATTGTGAAACTCCAAGCTCAGTAATAAGGCCTCTCAACCATGTAGCTTCCTTGACACCCTTAGTTGTAGTGATATATTCAACATCAGTAGTGGATAAAGTTGTAATAGACTATAGTGATGCCTTCCACGAGATTGCACCTGCACACAGGGTGAAAAATATAGCCAAAAATAGAGTGCCTATGATTAAGATCTCCACCGTAATCAAAATCAGCAAAACCTACAACATCATAGGTTACAGTCTTGGATTTGTCAAACACCAAACATCTATTAAGAAAACCCTTCACATAGCGAAAGATCCATTTTGCAGCCTCCCAATGATCCTTACCAGGATTGTGCATATAGTGGCCCACCAAGCTAACCGCATAGGCTAAGTTAGGTCTAGTGCAGACCATAGCATAGATGAGACTTCCAACTGCACTAGAATAGGAAATGTGAGATATTCTCTCCTTCACCTCTTTAGACTTAGGACAGGACTCTGCTGCAAGCTTGAAATGTGCAGCTAGAGGATTGGATACTAATTTACAGTTATCCATATTGAACTTATCAAGGACTTTCTCAAGGTACTTCCTTTGAGATAGGTATAGTTTGCTGGCCTTTCAATCCCTGTGAATCTCCATGCCGAGTATCTTCTTGGCTGCACCTAGATCCTTCATCTCGAACTCATCACTAAGTTAAGATTTTAACTTGTTGATCAAGGACTTATCCTTGGAAGTAATGAGCATATCGTCAACATACAGTAGCAGATAAATGAAGGAACCACCAGATTATTGAAAATATACACAATTGTCATAGTGACATCATGTATAGCCTTGCCCTATTATGAATGCATCAAATCGTTTGTACGACTGTCTGAGGGCTTGTTTAAGTCCATATAAGGACTTCTTCAGTCGACACACACTATGTTCCTTACCAGGAACAACAAATCCTTCAGGTTGCCTCATATAAATCTCCTCCTCTAACTCACCATGAAGGTATGTGGTTTTGACATCAAGTTGCTCTAACTCCGAGTCAAATAGAGCAACAAAAGCAAGCAACACTCTAATGGAGGTATGTCGTACTACAGAAGAAAGGACTACATTAAAGTCAATGCCTTCCTTCTGGTTGCAGCCTTGAATAACCAGCTGTGCTGTCCACCTTGCATCTTCAACGCTAGGAATGCCCTCCTTTCGCTTTTAGATCCACTTGGCTGTTAAAGCACGAGGACCTTTTGGCAGATCACATAACTCCCAATTCTTATTCTTGTACAGACTCTCCATCTTTTCTTACATGGCCATAAGCCAGTTTGAGGAGTTGGGACAGGAAATGGCTTCAGAATACGAGGAAGGTTCAATGCCTCTAGGTATCTCCTGTGCAACCGGTAGTGTATAAGCAATCAATCTATTCTCATCATCAGCTGAGTAACGACAGGCTCCTTGATGGTTCTTCGTGGTCTGTCACGAGCAAGAGAGTAAGTATCTATGGCCTGTGGTTTTGGACTTAGAATGTTGGGATTGACTTCCTTAGACTGGACCTCACTACTACAATGAGGTCATGTGTCTCCACCTTGAGGGACATCTGCAGGAATATCAAACTCCACCTTTTCATTGACATCTTCCTGATTACCTGTAGAAACATACTCTTTCCCATGTAAAAACATAACAGTTTCATTAAAGGTTATATCCCGGCTTTGAATGACCTTCTTAGAGTTAAGACGTCACAGCCGGTATCCCTTAGATTCAGATGCATAATCTAGAAACATGCACTTGACAGCCCGAGGGGCTAACTTCCTATTGTTAATATGTGCATAGGCAGAGCATCCAGATACTCGCGGAATAGAATAGTCAATAAGATTACCTAACCAGACTTCTTCTGGAATTTTGAAGTCAATAGAGGAGTGTGGAGAACGATTCTCCAAATAACAGGTCGTTGAAACAGTCTCAGCTCAGAAATCACAACAATGCCATAAGTTGGTGTTCGAGAGCATACAGCGAGCTCTTTCAAGTAGAGTCCGATTGATATGTTCTGTGACTCCATTTTGTTGAGGCTTTCCTACTAGGGTCTTATGTCTGGTGATACCCTGAGTGACATAGAAGTCGTCGAAATCAGACTCATAGAACTCAAGGCCATTGTCAGTTCTGCGTTTCTTTATCTTTCTCCTACTCTGGTTCTTTACGAGGGCTTTGTATTTCTTGAACATGGAAAAAGCCTCATTTTTCTACCTCAAAAAATGAACCCAAACTCTTTGAGAAATATCATCTACAAAGGTCAACATATAACGTTTTCGTCTAATAGAAAGAATTCTAGACGGGCCCCACAGGTCAGAATGTATATAATCAAGGGTACCTTTAGTAAGGTGAGTAGCAGCAGAAAAGCTTACTCTTTTTTGTTTTCCAAAAACACAATGATCGTATAAATCAAGTTTTCCCATACCTTCGCTGCCAAGGAGACCTCACTTGCTTAGAATTGTCATTCCCTTCTCACTCATGTGGCCCAAGCAAGCATACTATAATTGAGTAGAATCTGCTTCGGATGAGGGGGTGGTGACTGCAGCAGAACCAGTCACTATGGAGCCTCGAAGTATGTAGAGACTCCCACGTCTTACTCCTTTCATAAGAACCAGCGCACCATTGGAGATCTTCAGGACTCCACCTTCAGTGAAATACTTGCACCCGTTGGATTCGTGGGTACCAAGTGAGATAAGGTTGTGCTTCAGGTCAGGAATGTGATGGACATTGGAAAGGGTCCTTAGTACACCATCCTGGGTCTTGATCTGAGAAGTGCCAATGCCTGCTACACTGCATCGGACATTATTGCCCATAAGAATGACACCTGAATCTACCGGTTCATATGTTGAAAACCAGTCCCTATGGGCACACATATGACAGGTATAGCTGGAATCCATAACCCACTCAGTAGCACCTCTGCTGTCAGTTTTGGTGACTAGTAAGACATCACCATCTAACCCAGAGTCAACAACTACAACTTCAGTATATTGTTTGCTCTTCTCTTCCTATTCCTTCTTGTTCTTCAGTTTGTAACATTCTGCGACTAGATGCCCCGGCTTTCTGTAGTATTTGCAGAATTTACCGGATTTACGGCCTTTCGACTTCGATCTAGAGTTTCTCTTGTTTGTACCCTCCATTTCAGAGGATCTTCCTCTTATAAACAAACATTCTGCTCTGTCATCAGAATGCACTTCAAGATCAAACTTTTCTTTGGATAGTAAGTTAGACTTAACATCTTCAAAAGATAAAGTGTCGTTGTTGCTATACAAACAAATTTCCTTGAAGTGTTTATAGGAGGAGGGCAAAGAGACAACCTTTCCTTCAATCGGATCTTGTTGGTGAGACTCTTCGTCATGTAGAGTTCCTCCAGCTGTACCCAAAGACCCACTGCAGTTGTCTTATCAAGCACCTCTTGCAAGACATGAGGCGCCAAGCACAACTGTATGGCCGAAAGTGCATTTTCCTCCAGTTCTTCCCATTCGTCGTCCGTCAAAGAACCACGCTTGTCCTTCTTCTGTTCCACCCATTGTTCTTCTATCATCGTACTGGGTTTCGTATGAGGACCTGAGAGAACCTTCCACAGCCCATGCTAAATGAGAATCGCTCTTATGTGCACCTTCCAGAGATTGAAACTAATCTCTCTATCAAACTTCTGAATATCAATCTTCATGATTGAAGACATCCTAAACCTTGCCCTAATACCACTTGTTAGGAAATTAGAGCAAGCTAATTGCGGAAGCGTTAGGATGAACAATGATAATCAAAAGTAAAACAACAATAACAAGAACAATAAAGAACATCAAGATTTACGTGGAAACCCAATGCCAGAAAAAACCACGGACGACGATGAGTTACAAATCCACTATAGAGAAGAGGAGTACAGAGTCAATCTTAGAACGATACGTTCTAACAAGAAGATCGATTAGAGATTACAGAACTCTCTATAACGCTCTCACAAATCTTAGAAAGTGGAACTGAATACTCGAATAGTATTTTTATTGGTGTGTTAAGAAGGTAGAAGGCGTGTCCTTTATAAAGGGATAAGATGAGAGAGGAACCTGCTAGAAACTCTAACCACCAAATAGCCGCCGTCCACCATGGGCTATGGAGTACAAATTGGACCAAAACCCAACATTTTCAAGTAGCTAAGATAAAAAAAAAAAAACAAATTTAATAAATTAACTTTTTTTATGTGTAAAGATAGAAGATTAAGGTAGGAAAAGATCAAACATCCTCCCTCCCCTCCAAAGAAGTAAGAAATTTTAATTTATTAGGTCCTAAAATTTTTAAATTAGGTGTCGCGGGTACCCCACAATTAGAACCAGAACCTGAGGTTCCGGTTAGTTCCCAAATGTTAGGAACCTATTTGACCGATTTCGATTTCTAATTTTTTAGGCAGATACCCGGAACTGCCCAACCGGAACACAAGCTTTCATTGAACGCTTTCCTTTTAAGGTCTGATCTTTCTTAATTCCTACCCATACTTAGGCCATGTTGTTTTTTGCAATAGTGCGCATTTAGGCTACAGCTTGTATCTCCTTACAGTTCTTTCGAGTCTTTGCAACTGCTTACATCCTTAACAAAAATTTTACATCTTGTTACATCTTGTTACATATTCTTTATAACGCTCAACTTGCCATTTATTTTTTTCTCATATGTATAAAAATTAGTGTATATATTTTTATGTACTTATAATATGAAAAGTCTGTACATATTTTTATGAATATAATATTTTTCTA
>JAKOGI010000302.1:252500-340000 GCA_029747015.1 Carnegiea gigantea | reverse complement strand
GAGGGGGAAAGGGTTAGGCTAGCTGTTAGGGTGAGAGGGGGAAAATTTTGAAAAAAAAATCTTGGAAGAATTTGGAAGGAAAAATCTTAGCTCAAAGGTTAACTAATTGGGTAATTAGTTATTGAAGTCTAGGGAGATAAATAAAATTTAATATAAATGGGCGAATAAATATTTGAATCTAGGGAGGGTAAATAAAATGAGAAATCGAATAACGAATAAATCGGGAGAAGGATAACCCGAATAAAATTTTCAATCCATGCTTAATGAAATAGATAAATTTTGAAAGGAAATCATGGAGGAAGAATCTTCGTATTGACTTGGATTATGAGGGTCGGTCCACGTCACATGATTTCTGCATATTAAATTTTCAGGGTTTTACATACTACCCACTTAAGAAAGTGTTGGCCCGATTTTAGCTAGTTAGATCACCCTAGAAGAGGATGAATAGGGTGATGATCAAAATAATCAAAATAGAAATGCGAAAAGTAGATGTAGACAAGACACAAGTATTTTTTAACGAGGTTAGCCTCAACCAGGCTTAGTCCCCACCTAGAGTTCCCTAACGCTAGGATTAACCCGAATTTTTATGAGGATGGATGATTATACAATTTTAGAGTACACCTACTCTAAGTTCCAAGTCACAAATTGAACCCTTCAACTAGGCTTGGTAGAGTTGACCCTCCAACTTTATAATCCCACTCAAATTACAACTTGAACAATACAATGAAATGTCAGAGGCAATTGTAAGCTCAAAGTATGCAAAGAGTTGCTTTACTAAGTATATGCCAATAAAATGTTTGCTCTTGTGTGCTCCTTCAGCTGCTAAACTCTTCCCCTTTCATAGATGTGAGGTGTAGAGAAGGGTCATGAAAGAGACGGCAAATGACCATTGCATATCTTGTGGAAAGTCAATTTTCATGCCGAATTTCAAGACCTTGAATTGGCATCCCAAGCACTTGATTTTTTCTGTTCTTGCTTAAGTAATTCCAACAGCTACTTTCCTTGATTTGAGCTGAATATCTTGGCTGAGAATCAACTAGAACCTTCCATCATTACAGCATAATCTTCCAATATATTTTCATAAGATATTATTCTATTAATATCAAATCTTTGACATGATAAATATAGCTTCCACAATCTTATATTCAAATTTGAATCACACAATATAATATCATAAAGATAACATATTCAAATTTGAATACTAAATCATCTAAATATATTGTGGGAATTTATATCAAATCAATTAAGCTATGCACTAGTGTGCCAATATCCACTTAGAATCATAACATATTTAAACAATATAAATAATAAGATAATTCTAATATAACATGAAGAACATATCAATTGATTAATCCCTTTTTGTCTTTCATCAAAACATATTAATAAAATATATTGTAAGCTTAAGGAAGCTAACAATTGGGGAGAACCAAGGAGGGAGCCTACTTCAATCAGGGTCCATGACAACAAGCACATATGAGGTTTCATCCTAAAACTAATTGGTCATAGGAGGAGTCGCCCACTTGGCTTATATATCATGGTCCTTCTCGATCTTCATACTCCCGATGTGGGACTCTTCACTCATGTGTGACATTTCCAACAATCTCCCCCTCATACATAAGTCTCTTTCGGGCCACATCAATGCATAAGCTCCCGCTTGAGCAGAAGTTTTTACCATAGTGTCAAGCCACCATCAAGAGAACACCTGTACTCTACTCCTCAGAGTCTATATATTGCTCTACCTCGTGCCTCCATGCTATCCACTATATTCCAGGAGTACCAACCGTGCATTCCATGTGTTTTTTTTTTCTGTTCTTGTCCATGGTTCTTTTTTTGATAATGCCACCAAAGAGCTTATCCACGCCATCGAGCCACAATGCAGCATACGTGTTTCCGCTCGATCAACACCTGCGTGTCACTTGATCAAACTCCTCCATGGGGTCCACCATACCACAACTTTTTCACCCAGCCAAGCGCACCATCGGCTCTGATACTACTGTTAGGGAGAACAAAGGAGGGAGACCATTTCAATCAAGGTCCATAGCAAGAAGTGCAAATGAGATTCCATCCTAAACCAATTGGCCATAGGAGGAGTAGCCCACTTGGCTTATATATCATGGTCCTTCTCTTCATACTCCCGACGTGGGACTCTTCACTCATGTGTGACTTTCCAATAGAAAGTTTCGTCTTTGAAACTTCAATTAAACTGCGACAATCGTTATCATTACGAAAGTCAATTTCATGAGTTTTACACACTACCCCACTTAGGAAAGTTTCGTCCCTGAAACTTGTACACATCTGGTCATGGGAACAAGTGATGGTATTTATCTCGCATGTCCTGCTCTGGTTCCTAGGTTGCTTTTGACATCTCGTGGTTGACCCAAAGGACCTTTACTAAGGGCACCGTTTTCCTGCGAAGTTGTTTCTCTCACCGTTCCAGGATCTACATGAGCTGTTCCTCATATGACAGATCTTCTTGAAGCTGTATAGGGTCGGGTTTGATTATATGAGAGGGATCTGGGATGTATTTCTATAATTGTGACACATGGAACACATTGTGTACCCTTGGAAGTTCAGGCAATAGTTCTAACTGATACACTACTTCCCCAACCCTCTGTATAACTGGGTACGACCCAATGTACCTTGGGATAAGTTTTCCTGCCATACCGAATCTCGTGATTTCCTTGGTCAGGGATACCCTGAGAAATACCTGATTACCCACTTGGAATTCTAGGGGCCTATGCCTTCGATCGGTGTAGCTTTTCTGATGGCTCTGAGCGGGTCTCATCCGTTCTTGAATCACCCGGATCTTATCAATGGTGGCTTGAATTAATTCCGACCCAATGGTAAGAGCTTCGTCGATCTCCTACCAGCAAAGCGGAGTTCTGCACCTCCTCCCATACAGTGCCCCACACGGGTCTATCCCAATACTTGCATGATAATTGTTATTGTAGGATAACTCAATCAGCGCCAGCTGTTCGTCCCACGCCTTCTTGAAGTCTAGGGTGCAAACACTCAACATGTCTTCTAGTGTCTGAATCGTGTGCTCAGTTTGTCGGTCCATAACTAGATGAAAGGCAGTACTAAAACGTAGTAGTGTTCTAAATGCCTCCTGTAGTTTCTGCCAGCTCCCCGACTGGAATCTGGTACCCCAGTCCGACACTATGGAGCTGGGCACTCTGTGTAGCTGCACTATCTCTTCAAGGTATACTCGAGCTAATTGGTCCATGGTTCAGATATTTCTCATGGCTATAAAATGCACCATTTTTGTGAGTCGATCCACTATTATCCAAATCGCGTTGTTCTTTCTCTGAGTCAGTGGTAAGTCTGCCACAAAATCCATGGACACTGAATCTCACTTCCACTTAGGGACGTTCGGCAGTTATGGAAGCCCTGTTGGTTGCTGGTGTTCAATCTTCACCCTTTGATAGGTTAGGCACTTCGTCACATAGTTTGCTACTTCTTGCTTCATGTTGTTTCCACCAGAATGTCTATTACAGATCTTTGTATAATTTATTTCCCCCTGAGTGCACAGAGTGTGGAGTATTGTGACCCTCATCTAGAATCTTCTTCTTAAGTGCCTCCACAGTGGGAACACACACCTGATTAACATCCTCATGGATCACGAACCCAGGTGCTTTCCCACCAATATCTCCTCCCTAATCCATTCCAGTTGAGGGACTGTAGCCTGCGCTATTTGAATCTCCTCTATGAGGGTTGGCTGTGCTTCAATGGCGCAAAGCATCGGCTTGGTCGCCGGGTGATTATGTTAAGCTCTAACTTTCAAAACTCCTCACACAAGTCACTGGGTAGTGCCAGCAAGCAGTTTAGCGCTAAATACGGTCGGCGACTCAATGTATTAGCCACTACATTAGCTTTTCCTGGGTGGTACTGGAAATGGACATCTTAGTCCTTTAGAAATTCTAGCTACCTTGTTTGCCTCAAATTCAGGTCCTTTTGGGAAAAGTGGTATTTTAAACTCTGGTAGTCAGTAAAAACCTCGCAACGTACCCCGTATAGGTAGTGCCTCTAAATCTTCAGTGCAAATACAATAGCCGCTAACTCTAGGTCATGAGTCAGGGAGTTCCGCTCATAGGTCTTTGGGTGTCACGAGGCATAGGCTATAACCGGATCCTCCTGCATTAGCACGCATCCCAATCCACTCCTAGATGCATCATTATACACCACAAAGTCCTTATCGGTGGTGGGTAATGCTAACATAGGCGCACTTATTAGTGTCCTCTTAAGTTCTTAGAATGCTTCTTCGCATTGCTCCTTCCATTCGTACTTGGCGGCCTTCCTGGTTAAGTTAGTGAGGGGGTGGCTATCTTTGAGAAGTTTTGGACAAACCTACGGTAGTACCCTGCCAAACCCAAGAAACTCCTCAACTTTGTCGGGTACTTAGGTCTTGGCCAGTTCGTTACGACCTCTATCTTCTAAGGGTCCACAGCCACTCCCTCATTAGGTACCACATGCCCCAAAAATGGCACTTCATTTAACCAGAACTCACAGTTTGTAAACTTAGCATGTAGCTCGTTCTTCCCCAATACTTCTAGGACGGTCCTCAAATGGTGGGTATGATCCTCTGGAGCCTTCGAGTAGATCAGTATATAATCTATAAACACTACTACAAACTGGTCCAGGTAGGGTTTGAAGACTCTATTCATGAGATGCATGAATGCAACCTGGGCATTACTGAGCCCAAAAGGCATCACCACGAACTCATAATGCCCATACCGGGTGCGGAAGGCAGTCTTAGATATATCTTCGCCTTTGATTCGGAGTTGGTGATACCCCGAACAAAGGTCTATCTTAGGGAAAGTCCCTGCACCTCTAAGTTGGTCGAAGAGGTCATCTATCCTAGGCAAAGAGGTAACGATTTTTGACCGTTATCTTCTTCAGTTCCCTATAGGTTAGCCAGAAACTTATGCTCATACATTTGAATAGTGCAGTTCTCATATAGTTCCTCACATCTTACAGTCTTCCTGTCAGGGAGGATCACGGACATTAGGGAGGATTTACGGGGTGGTACTAGCCCTAGCGTCTCAGCTAGTTTAACAGAAATAAAGGAGTGCATAGCACTCGAGTCAAACAAAACATCTACGGGTTGAGCTTGGATAGAAAATGTACCCATTACAACATTCGGAGCATTCTCCGCTTCTTCGTTGTGCATCACATAAACTTCGCCTCCATTGTTTCGCGGCGATTGGTTTGGAGGTCGAGCTTGATTCTGTTGAGGTACTTAGCCCTGTTGGCTGGGGTTGCCTGCCTATCTACCCCTGTTCTAGTAGTGCTGTTGAAACTGCTGTCCTTGTCCCCCATGGCCTTAACTGATAGGAGGTGGGGGATGTGGGTAGTCCCGGATCTTATGTTGTGGGCTTCCATAGCGGAAATACCTCTTGACTGAACGACACTCCCTGGCGTAATGTCCCAGTTTGCCGCAAGCATTATAAGTCACCCTAGGCCGAGCTTTGGAGTGTTGGCCCCTGCGTATGTTGTTGTTGTAGTGATGGTTTCCAGGAGGCCTCTTGTATGGTTCCTGCGAGTGGAAATGTTGTTGCTGATCTTCCTTCCTCTTAATTCCATGTTGCTTATTGAAGTAATTGCTCCTCTCCTTCATCGCCTTCTCTACATTGACAATAGTATCGTATAGGTCCGCGTAGGAGGTGCACTGGCGTACCTACATCCTCTCCTTGATGGCACAGTTGAGTCCGGCCTCGAACCAGTTCATCTTGAGCCTCTCGTCGGCTACAAAGGCCATGACATACTCTAGCACACTCATGCCTCCTTGTTGCAGCTACATGAACCCTTTCTCCTTTGCCTTCTAGAGGGAAACGGGATAAAAGTGATCCTTGATCAACTTCTTGAACTTTCTCCAGCCAAATCCAGGCTCATACTGTCTCTCTCGCATCGTGGCCCACCATAGGTCGACCTTGTCTTTCATGTAGAACACCGTAAAACCCACTTTTCACTCCTCAGGGCATTGGAGGGTATCAAATAACTTCTCTATGCCCCGAATCCAGCCCTCGAAGGTTTTAGGGTCAGGAGTGTCATCGTATACAGGTGAGTTATGACTTACAAATCTCTTGAACATATAGGAATTACCCTCCTTAATCTTCCTTTCCCTAGCCTCCATTAGCTTCTGCAAATGCTTGTTCTGGCACTGCAGCTGTTCTCCTTGCTTCTGTAGTAGCTCCAACAGTAGGAGGTTGGTAAGTTATGTCCCAGTTGGTGGGTTGGTTTCTTCCACCTGACTGCGAGACCCGTTCCCATTCTTGGGGCAAAGGGCTTCCAACCCTCCCTGAAGTGGGACATGGGAATCTCTGGGTTCACAGGGGTCCTTGCGACGGAGTGGGGCCCAATCTGAGATTCGTTATTATTTTCCGCCATCCTTTTTGAGAAACAAGTCGAGTTTAGTTCCTCTCCTAATAGTTCATGACCTATGTACTACTATAGTTCAATAAAACATCATATACTAGTATATCATGCAACATTTAACATAGGTCTTCAATCATATCAACATTGCCACCTTCAGGTGGTCTAACCACTATGTCACATACTTCATACATGACACATCATATAGGCAACATGTTCACTTATATCACACAGTTCACAAATAATGAACACTGGCATCAAGGTAACTCAAAGATTTCATTGTACTAATTTTAAAACCATAGGCGTTCCACACTAATATTCCTCATTACATAATAATCAATAACTTTATTAGCCCACAGTGGCTTAAAAGAAGAACAGAAAGATAACTAAACAGCATTGTCCTAGAAAGCAAAACTTTTAATCAACTATAAGCTTCTATTGATCGGGGGCGTCCATTGAGCAGGTACCCCAACACATTCGATCACATCTGCCCCACTTCCAGTGGGTGACTTCGGGCTTGAGTCACTCCTCGTCTAGGCCTTCCTTCGGATCTTCCTCCATTAGCTGTTCCTCTCCCAGGTCCTCGCCCTCTAAGGGGTCCTCCTTGGGTTCTTCATCCTCTAGAGGCTCTTCCTCAGGTTCTTCCTCGGAGTCTTCTCCCTCCATGGGGTCCTCCTCAAGGTCACTCTCCTCTAAAGGTTCCTCTTCGGGGTCTTCCCCTAGGTCTTCTTCAGGTTTGTACTCGGCTGAGGGTTCCTCTTTGGGGTTTCTCTCCTCAATGGGTTCTGCCTCCAGCTCCTTCTCACTACCATTAAGCCCGTTCTCCTCCACAGACTCATCATCCTAAGTATCCTCCTCTGGTGGTGGTGGTGGTGGGTGTCATCCTTAGTGTTTGGGTTGGGAGGCTCATCATAGGGACATATGCCTATAAGGTATTCCACTAACCCATCCATATTCATTTTTATAGGTTCCCATTCACACAAGCAGCACCTTCCAGCAAAGTGAAATGGCCTATTCCTAGGGTGTAACTCCTTAACCCTATAACGCCACAGCAGGTCACTCAAAAGGGTCTTAAGGGAAAACAAGGCTTGTTCGTAATCAAATTTCAAGTAGTCATTCGAAACTCCCAACAATCTCCCCTGGATGAAGGTATGAATTCGTTCTAAATGGCTCTCCAAGATAACTCCAGGCATCTTCCCCACCCTTTCATAGCGGCAACGCCATCCTGTGCATCCACAGTGGAGAGTCAAGTTCATCCTAGGCATTAGTAGGTTCACATCAGATACACCTTAACAAACAAATAATCAAGTATATGCAGGCATACTTCCCTTTTCCCGTCCTACACTTACACTCCGAGTAATCATTAGGTCTACATGTTTTAGTTCTTAGTTAATTACAATCTTTTAGGCGAGCCTTTAGGTTAGTCAACCTGAGCTATGATATCACTTTGTAATACAACGAGTTCCTAATTCCTTTCTTTATTACTAGTATTAACCTATGTGGCAGCAAAAAACTTAACGGGGGTGTTACCGCCGTGTTCTCTGTGTGGAAACGCCAGGTGAGTATCGATCAAACTTTAGGGCAAAATATTCTTCAGTAATATCCCAATTAAAAGGTTTCAACCACAGTTTAAGCAACTACATAACTTAACAAATCCACTATAAGTTCCTTCTCAAACCAACTATTGTTCCAGTTATAGTTCAAACGACGGAGCCTCACTCTAACTTTATGTCCCTATTCCCATGCATATGCACCTCATCTGAAAACAAAACATTTTAAAAAATGAGATAAACTCAATAACAATCATCTAAAACAGTCAAACACACACACAAATTCATTTTTAAAAACATTTTTGGGGTACGAAAGACAAATAGACCACCTTTAAACATTCACAGCAAAAGCCCCCAGTCATGCCAATCTCTTTTATAATTTCTATTTTCTTAAGGGTGAGCGATCCCACTGGGTCTCATGGCCTGCACTTGGGTTTAACGCAGTCGCCTAACCACAACCTGGCTCACTGTCAACTTGGACGGTTACCGCTTAACCAAGCACTGGCCTATCGTCCACATAGGCGGTTACTAATAACATGGCCCACGTCCCCATAGGGTACGTGGCCGCTCACATACATGCACTTTTTCCAGGGGAAGGCCGATGGCCTTCAACAACAAAATATAACTCGCAGTCTCACCCATAAAGCCATGTATTAACCATTCATGCTTGCTCATAAAATTTCCACATTAACCTGCATATTCCAACCCGACCCAGTCCAGCCACCAAGAAGTTTGCACAATGTACATATGTAAATATATTTTCTTTTTCCTATAACAACTTAGTCAAATGCCCGAACACATACTGAGACAGCAGGGTAGCTCAACGCAAGCAACCCAAGTATTTCATTTTACGTGCAACCAATAAAATTCGTGATTCCATGTAAAGCAAAAGCATTCAAGACAGCCCTTAGTATCTCATCATGCACATTTTTTTCCAAACAACGTGCTTTTTCTCAATTACGTGCTTGGTTACTTAATTGGGCCTAGTAGTCAGCACCCGGACCAAACAATGTGCGTACTTAGTTCAAGTCCTTATGAACCACAACTACAGCTGACTTCCCACTTATGATAATTTTTCTAAAATTTTTAGACATCCTTAGGAGTTCTCAACGTAGCTAAACCCTGAATCCATATTTAATCTCTGGGCTCAACTTCTAGGGCCCATTTCTTTGGCTCCCGATGTTGAAACTCTGTGTTCTTATCCATTTTGGAAATGCCAGTCAGGCCTCTACCATTCTTATGTTTGGTATTTTCTTAGAATCTAACCAGAACTAGGTCATTTCTCTCAATTATAGTACACTATCACTTGCTGCCCAGATTTAGGTAGCCCTCGGTATTTCAGTCGTATCGCCCTGTATACTAGTCCGATTCTAATGATGCAAAGACCAAATTACTCATAACATCTCAATCTATCAACCATAAAAATTTCGTGATTTTTAGAACAGTACAACTCCATGGGCAAAATTTTAAAGTTAAGATAAAACTGTACCCTAACCAGTGCCATTGTGCCCACACCTTCACCCTATAATGTGCTCCTTTGAGGCCATGTCCTAAATACAATTGACCATCACTCTACCTATATCGAACCCAATGATCCCATGCCCCACTTTAATCCAAATCAAGTCAGGTTTTCTAACTTTAACCAAAACGATTATCAAATACCACATTTAGGCTCACCTTGATTCAATCTTGGGAGAAGAGCGATTGAATCATTGCACCCTTGGAGGTTTAAATCTGAAAAAGAATTATAAAACTCGTATTAAACTTTGCACCCTTGAAATCCCAATCAAAACCATAAATTAGTGACAACATAAGAAGAACTCTAGCTTTTGGGGGTTTGTATGCATGGGGTGCATCAGGGTGCACCCCACTTACCACAAGCAAGGAGAGATGAGGGGGAGTACGGTGGTAGCGGTGCTGCATTCGGCGGCTGCTGTAGGGGCGGGGAAGGGAGCGTGAGGGAAAGGGAGAGCGAGAGAGAGAGAGAGAGAGAGAGAGAGAGAGAGAGAGAGAGAGAGAGAGAGAGAGAGAGAGAGAACCGGGAGGAAGAAAGAGAGTGGGGGGGGGGGAAGTTACTATTAGGGTTTAGGGGGAGGGGAGTGGCATGAGTGCTAAGGGGATTAGAGAGGGAGAAACTAAAAGAGAGAGGGGGGAAAGAGTTAGGTCGGTTGCTAGGGTGAGAAGGAGAGGGGAAATTTTGAAAAAAAAAATATCTTGGAAGAATTTGGAAGGAAAAATCTTGGGCCAAAGATTAAGTAATTGGGTAATTAGTTATTTAAGTATAGGGAGATAAATAAAATTTAATATAATGGGTGAATAAATATTTGAATCTAGGGAGGGTAAATAAAAGGAATAATATCATTTAAGTACCTTCAAGTTTTAGCTATTATTATTTTGAACCCTAAGTTTTTGGAACTATTATTTAAGCACCTCGAGGTTTAGGTAATTTAAATTTTATGCACCCCCTGTTTTTTTCTTAAGTCCCTGAACTTTTAAAATATGCATTTTAATCCCAATATTTAAAAACTTACCTTCGAAAATTTTAATTTTGTGCATGAGCGTGGTCTCCCATTTAGTAGTATTTTAGATCCTCTTTCAAATAGTATCAAAGCCACATGACAAAAAAAATTAAGATAATTTAGTTAATTAATGATTAATTAGGCTAATTAACTGTGATTAATACTTGAATCATCACCGGCTTGCCGTGGACCGAATTATTCTCACATTGTTCACTCACCGGAAGGTCTTTCTCCCATAGCTCCTCAATTAAACTATATAACTAATATATTTTTAGAATTAAAATCCGAATTAGCTAAAATTAAGACCGAAGTAAAAGAGCTTAAGAATCAGTTTGCTGTACTCCATATTTCTCTTATTAACGAAGTAAGGCGTAGCAGTAAATTCACATCCAGTATTAGTACTCCTTTTCAGCATAAATATCCTTTCCAAAACCCAAAAATAAAATTCCTTTTCCTTTGCACAAGATAAAAATCCAAAAAGAAGTAGGAGAAAAATCTGGTGAAAAAATGACTAAGAGAAAGAAAAAGAAGATGTAGTATAAGCAATATACTCTTGACGTATTACAAAAGATGTTCGAAAAAAGAACAAAATTCAAAAGAATTAAACAAGATCATGTGCGCAATTAGTGATAAATATGATATTTGTCTGAAGATAATGAAGAGATCAATAATGTCCAACTAGAAGAAGAAATATATCAGCAGATGAATCTGATTAAATTAGAAGTTCTCAACGTATTACCATTAGAAGAAATTAGGAGAAAACTGAATAAGAAATATGGTAAAATGACTGTTGAAAATGAGATCAATAATATTGGATTAGAGATCGATTTGTATGAAACAGAGACTAATCCAGTTAACAATGTTGTTTCTAAACCTGAAGAATTTGGTGAACCTTCTAGAAGAAATACTCATTTCTTAAGACCTAGGTACATTCCAGAAGGATGTATAACCAATTTTTCCTTTGGGTTTATCCCAAGGAAAATTACGACTTATGAAGAAATTAGCTTTACTCCCAATTAATCAAACAGGATACATCTTAAATATTGATGGAGTTCGTAATAGGAAAGAAATATTTGAGCACTAGAAAAGAGGAATGAATAGTATCTTAAACCTAAATACTACCTGGACAGCTGCTAATTTTTTAAACTATATCGAACATAGTTTTTCTGGCACTGTAGCTGACTGGTATGATTCATTAAGTGAAGATGGTAAAAATACATTAAGAATGATGGAAACACCAGCTACTATGTTCAGAAATTTATGTAAAGAAATCGAAACCGAATTCATTGGAGTTAAACTTGATTCCGAAAAAAAAAAAAAAGAGAATGGTAAAGAAGGATTAATAATATAGAATTATGGGATGTGAGATATCTGAAAAATTATATTGCTGAATTTAGTTAATATTATTATAAAATTGGACATAATAAAACCATTCTTGGTATGTTCTATGACAAATTGCCATATCCTATAAATTCCATAATTAATGAAAAGTACATGGCATGGCTTGAATGAACTGATGTTGTTGATACGCTTAGTTCAAGAATTTTGTATTTAATAAAATGGATCAACAAACAATGTCTTGACCTCCAGAAGCAAAGGAAGATAAAGAAGCAGTCCTTAACATGTTAAAATTCACCTCACAAATGCGGAAAGGAACCTGAAAAACAAAGAAAAAGAAAATTCTACAAGAAAAAGAGCTTTAACAAGCAAAGAGGCGAGAAATATAGAAGAAAATATTATAACAAACCAAGCCCTAAAAAAAGAAGATTTTTAGGAAAGCCGCTTACTATCCGGCAGGTAAAAACAATTGCAAATGCTGGGCATGCAAAGAAGTAAGGCATTATGCTTATGAATGCAAAAATCATAAGAATAACAAACTTATTGAAACCTTGGGTAGCCTAGATTATGTTGACCTTAGTGAAGATGAGGCATTAGACCTAGCCCTAAATAACAACAAAGGGACTGTTGAAATTATTTTGGACACTGAATATGAAGAAAGTGATTATGAAAAAACAAGTCATATGATGAAAAGTAGTTCAGTTAGTCTTGGTGATCTTAGAAGAGATAAATTTGTTGTAGGCAATGATCATGAGGAAGTCAAAGGAGATTGGGTCCTTTCCATAATCCAAAAAGACATGATCTATAAAAAATCCATCTTTCAATTAAAAAGCAAATACGTATGTGAAATGAAAGAAGGAGATCTAGAGATAAAGGATTATGAGTATAACTTTAGGGAAGTTAATCTCATTAATTGGAAAATATCCTTAGGCATAACAAAGATAAAAAGTATAGGTATATCCATATTGGAAGCGTCTAAGTTCAAATCACTCCATTACAATATTATGGTAAAGATATTGATCTTTAAGCTTTACTCTGTGACATTAGGCATACTAAATTCAATAATCAAATTATCACATGCATAAAGACCAATTTATGTAATGGGTCAGTGGGATTTAATTTTCGACCAGGATATTATGTAAGTTTAAAAGATGAATTTGCTAAAAATTTCTTATCCCTTAAGATCAAAACAATTGGGATGGATATGAAAAGAGGAGGATATCCTTTAAGGATATTTTGGAAAACTATCTACAAATTAGATAACACAATTGACCCAAAGACTAAGGTAACAATGATAGAAGCAGAAAAATTTGAAAGTCCTACCCCTATGCAAAAGATCCAGAGGATCAAATCCAACCCTCAGGACATAAAAATCAATTGCTCATGGATATCTAGCTTTGCCAACCCTACAAAGATCAATAAGAAAAATATAATAAAAATTAATGAGGAAGGAAAAATCACCATTAAACCCCAATTATTAAAAAGTATAAGTACAAAATCAGATTAGAGAGAAGGATCTTCATCAGCTAAAGATGAGCTTAAAGAAGATGATGAAATTAGCATGACCAGCGAAATAAGTAGAATGAGTTTTGAATCATCCAAACCCAGTGTAGATCAAATTATGAGTCTAGATAGAAAGGTCATAGCGTACACAACAAGAACTATTAGTGAACCAATTTATGAAGATGAAGTAGTCAAAAACATAACTATGAAGATATGCTATGAAGCTATTAATACAAATCCTAATAGCATCTATATACCAATAAAGTTATGCTTAGAGAACTATAATAAATATGAGCTGTGTGCATACATAGATAGTGGATGTTCGATATGTTTTGGAAAGAGATCATTATTTCCTGCATTTATGTAGAAAAAAGCTAAAAATCCTTTACAAGTAAGGATAGCTGATAATAGTATTATAAACCATGATGAAGCCATAGAAGGATTATCCATAGAATTAGAAGGAGTTCAATGCATTATACCAGTTCGATGAGCTACTGATCAACCCTCTCATGATATGATTATTGGAAATAATTTTTAAAGATTATATTCTCCATGCACTCAAACCATAAAGTAAATAATATTCACAATTAATAGTCACTCAGTTCCTATTAAAAAATTAAATAAGGCTTACACTCATCAGAAAATTAAGTTTACACGCAGCCAGCGTGGTGAGAAGGTAATGCCAGCACAACGTGAAGTAGCACTGACAATCTCATTAGTCGAATTATCCATTAAAAGACAGATTGTTGAACAATAAGAAAAATTATGCAAAGAACTCTAGTCTGATAATCCACTAAAACTTTGGGATAAAGAAAAAACATTTGCTAAAATCACGCTATTAAATCCCAATATTATTATCCGAGTCAAACAAATGGTGTATACACACCAGGATATTCAAGAATTTAATAAATAAATCAAAGAACTTTTGGATAGAGGATTAATCAGGAATAGTGAGAGTTCTCACATCAGTCCCGCTTCCATGGTAAGAAATCATACAAAAGAAAAAAGAGGAAAAGTTAGAATGGTAATCAATTACAAAAATCTTAACGATAATACTGTCTTTGATGGTTACTATATTCCCAACAAAATATTCCTTTTCAACAGAATTCAAGGACCCTCTTAGTTCTCGAAAATGGATTGCAAAAGCGGTTATTGGCATATTAAAATGGATAAGGAAAGTATTTCTTTAACTGCATTTAATGCACCATAAGGACATTTTGAATGGATAGTAATCCCATTTGATCTTAAAAATGTACCTCAAATATTCCAAAGAAGAATGGATAATATTTTTGACCTTAATCAATGTTGTTTAGTTTACATCGATGATATCCTTGTCTTTTCCAAAACCATAGAGCAGCACAAAGATGATGTCTTGGCTGTCACCCAACGATGCATTGATCATGGTATTATACTTGAAAAGATCAAGTGCATTTATGCTGAACAAGAAATTGAGTTTTTAGGTCTAGAGATAAAAGTTGGACAGATTATTCTACAAAAGCATATTCTGAAAAAAATAGAAAATTTTTCGGAAAGGATTGAAGATATAAAGCAATTAGAAAGGTTTCTTGGATGCCTTACCTATGCTTCAGACTTCATTAAAGATTTAGCTAACTCAGAAAACTATTGCAATAGAAACTTAAAAAAGAAGTAAATTGGACATGGACCCTTAGCGATATAAAGATCGTTTAGAACCTCAAAAAGATATGTAAAAATCTTCATGTTCTTAATTTGTCTAATGAAGGAGATGATTTAATTCTTAAGACATATGCCAATAATGAACATTGGAGCGCAGTACTAAAAGTCAAAGAAGGAGAAAAACTCTGTGAATATTACAGTGGGAGTTTTAATAAGGCAGAATGCAACTATCCCTTGATGGAAAAAGAAATCCTTGTAGTCATAAGGGGAATTGAAAAGTTCTTAATCTTTTTAGCCCCAAAACTTTTCCTTATTCGAACTTATTACAAAGGAATACTCAGTTTTGTGAAAAAGAATTTATCAAATATATAAGCGCAAGGGCAACTCCTACGTTGGCAATTATAGTTTAACCAGTTTTCCTTCTCTATTGAATATATACAGGGATTGAAGAACTCTTTGGCAGATAGTATAACTCAAAAACTCGCCAATGGTGATCATCAAAGCAGGTCTCCTACTAAAGAAGGAGGAAATCCTTAATGAAATGTCATTCCTACTAGAACGGGTTTCTCCTTCTAGTAGAGTCGTTATTGATAACATGGAATTCCATACAAAAAGTAGATCACGTTTTGGTCTACTATCTACAGCCTGTCTAATGACCCAAAGATTTTCCCTTCTAGAATTACAAGTTAATTTCTTATAGTGTCCTTATGACATCGAAGAAAAAATAAGTTTTCATGTTCGAGAAAAATGGTTCAATGAGTGGTATGCAGCCTGCATCGACTTTTATCATCATTATCCTATGATATTTGAAAGTCTTGGGGGTATAACAATCTATTTTCTCAACCAATCTGGAGTTGGTGGTCTTAGTTTCCCACCAAATTCATTATCTCCAAATGACCTTGTCTTTAAAGTCTGGGAATACAGGATGATACTTTACTTCATAGAAATCCTAGATCTAAAGTTCCCATTTTTCTTAAAACTAATAAAAAAACTTATTAGAAAGAAAGTTTTAATATTTATAAACCCCAAGTGTAAGGTGTATCGTTGAGTACTTGGGGTGTCGTCCGCAGGGAATTGTGTTTCCAACTATCAGAGTTTACTAAAACGTATCAATCTAGACAAGATCAAAGGCAAAGGAGGGAAAACTAACTACACTACAAACACAGAAACAAGCGACTTGGAGTTGTGATTTTACCAATGGATCAATCAACTAACCAAGACGAGTCCTAACCTACCCGAGCCACACTATGAACAAGAGATGGTCGATTGCACCATCAAAGACCACCCAACCCCTCTCTCAAGGGTCATGAGCTAGTCTAACTCTTGTAACCACCTACTTTCGTGGGGCTAGGCGAATTAGACCACAAAACTAGCAACCCCAGACCTAGCTCGATTCGGATACTACTTTCGTGTCCCGAACTCAGCCATTCCTTCTCCCACACTAACAAATTGACCTCACCTCTCAGCATAAGTCAATCGCCCAAAAATATGGATGAAAACCCTCTCAGGCATTTCATCGAACACTTGGCGGGCGTGAAGGAAAACTCTAAGTTCTAGGCATAGATTGGGTATGGTTAGGCCACATGCAAGATTAGTTAGTGTTGATTTAGAGAGTACACAACCACAAGAGGGGGGTGAATTGTGGTGTCCGATTTTCGCAAGTTTCTGGCAAACAGTCTTAGACCCTGTTCGCACAGGTTGTTCCTGAGATAAGTAGAAGCGAAAATCCAACAAAATTGAATGCGGAAATAATGGACACAGGATTTTTACGTGGAAAACACCCCTAGCCCAACTGAGGTGAAAAACCACGACCTACCTCGCGTAGGATTTAAACACTTTACTAAACAGGCTAATCACGTTACAATAGTAACACACCTTGTTAGAAATTGCAACCCACGTAACCGTCTTCCCTAAGACAGGTTACCCCACGTCCAAAATCCCCTTGATTTAGACACACACTCAACTCGCTTTTGTGAAAGAAGAATGTAAATAAAAACACCCTATTACAATGCTTCTCAACTAAGCTAATATAGGGTACAATGAAATCCTAGTATGCCAACTTTGAAAGCTCAAATAACTCACTTGCTAGACACAGTTTTCTTTTGAAACTTTTAAGCTCATGAACACTGAATTTTTTGCCTTTGAAAACCGATACTTCTAACGTTCTAAGAAGCGACTTTATATAGTGCTTGGAAAAACAATTCCTCAAATTTTGGAAACTAAAATCCCTAAAGAATATAGAATTCTTTAGCCACAAGGGATGAGGAAACATAAGTTGAAACACTTCCTAAACCGTGTGCATAAGGCGGTGATTCTCAGCAACTAGCCCATATTTTTCTCAACAACCTTATCCACTTGCCAAAAATTGGATATTCTTTTTATTCAAAAAGATTTTGCAAATCCCCTTAGATTTTAATAACCGTTTTTTAGGATAAGGGGTAAGATACTCCATAAAAAATCTTTCTTGCAAATCTTTGAAGAAGCTGCTCAAAATCCAAAAGATAAAAATCGTGCAAAACAGTTTTTCGCAGCTTATTCTGGAAACACCCTGATCACCCTGTTTTCAGGATTGTTCTGAAGGGTGATCCGAAATATTTACCAAAAGAAAACAAAACCGTTTCAAATAAGTGGTAAGTTAAGAGTTTCTGATTGGCATATTAACAAGAGTCTAAAAATATAAAACCAAATTAAATCAAGACATCTTGTTGTAACCACTAGTCATCTTGTAGAGAGACGAATCTACTGCAAATACTTCACAGAACCTGTTCCTCACGGCTGCACTTATATCCTATGCTTCAAACACTTCACAGGACATGTTTCAAACACCTTACAGAGCCTGTTCCTCATGGTTGTTCTTACATCGCTGACTTGAGTACCTGTTCTTGATAAACCATTAGTCAAGCAGTTTTAATATATTGAAAAACAGCAGTAAGGCCCTGTTGGTAAAGCCTGTTTGGAACAACAACAACTACTACAACACTTGGATTTGTTATCATCAAAACCTTATACATTCTAACAAATTCCCCCTTTTTGATGATGACAAATCAAGTAACCATATTGACTTTCAAGGGCAAGTGAAGTGATTTGTGCCAATTTTTCACATTCACATGAAGCAGTGAGTATCGAAAATGTAAGTAAATTTACACGTCCATGGCAAAACTAAAACAATATTGGTCATCCTATCTTCCCCCTTTTGGCATCATTAAAAAGTAGGAGCAAACAGTCAAACAGAGGGTATTCGCTATCACCACCACTTGGGTAATGGAGGAAAGTCAATAGGCGATACACTCAAGGGTGTTGGTACAGTAATGAGATTGGCCATTCTAGTCACACACAAGCAATTCACAACAGAAAGCAAGCAAGGCAAAGCCAATCAAAAAACAAGATAACCTGTCATTCACCAAACGAGTGCAACAGATAGTACAAACTAGCAAGAGAGGATAACCAAGAGAAGTGAGAACAGGCTATGAGAACAACAGATGGGGGGGTGATCAGAGAGCAGGAGGGGAAAATTTTGCTGAGAGGGAAGAGAGAAGGGCGAGGATATCTTCATGGCGTTTTGCATTGAGAGCCTTTTCCTCGTCCAGGGCAGCCTTTACCGCAGTAAGCTCAGCACTGAGTTGAGAGTTTTCTTCCAAAGCAGCCTCAAGCTTGGCTGAGGAACTGCCAGGAACAGGAGGACGGGTTGTTCTAGTCCCCTGTTCTGAGGCAGACCCGTCAATCAAAGCATACCCACACCCTATAAGGGTGTTACTCCCAATCTCATCGAT
This sequence comes from Carnegiea gigantea, assembly GCA_029747015.1. Taxonomy (NCBI): domain Eukaryota; kingdom Viridiplantae; phylum Streptophyta; class Magnoliopsida; order Caryophyllales; family Cactaceae; genus Carnegiea; species Carnegiea gigantea. Next base: position 321,313 of record JAKOGI010000302.1, on the reverse strand, counting down.
GAACTGAGCTCCCACCTTCTTCTGTAGAGTCACCCCAAAATGCTCAAAGACACTAGTCAGGAAGAAACCATACCCAGGTCATGTTCCCTGGAGGTGTTTGCAATTCTTACAATATGTCGAACCATGATGGCAGGAAGGTTGATTTGCTCTTCCTTGTCCATCAGGTCCATAAGACACTGATCCATGGCATCGGCAAGATTGCGACCCTGGCCCCGGCTATCTGATGAAGGCTTAGAGGAGGAATCAATTTCCTCAACAACAGGGAATGACCGTTTGGCAGGACGAGGCGTGGATTGGAAAGCAATTCGGGCTGATTTTCGAGTTGGCCTGTTTGTAGGTTTGGACGAAGAGGAGATTTGTGGTTTTGGTTTGACAGGGGTTTCACTTTTTGAGGGTTCTTCAGTCTGGCTGCTTTTAGACCTTGAGGGTGGTCGTGTTCTTGGCATTCTAGTACGCCTAGCCACAATTTTGTACCTTTTGTGTTTCTCACCCGTTTGGGTTACCGGTGTGGCTTGTGCAGGCTTGACAGGAGACTCCTCCATTTGACCACTACTTCCCCTTTCTTCTTTTGTCAAATCCTCCCCTAGGTCATCCCTAAAAACCTCAGACCCTGTTTCGGCCCCTGTTTCTTGCTCTGAAAACAGCCCGAACGAATTGATGTCATCTAGGTCATGGTCAGACAGAAAGAGGTCATCTAAACCCCCAATTTCCCTTTCAGATGCCCCAACAAGTTCTTGGGTTTGGCATGCGCCCAGTTCACCAAACAAAATCAAATCCCATCCAAATTTGTAGGGGATGTCTTCCAATTTTAGATCCACTGTTCTAAGGTCTATGCTCTTTAAAACCCCAAAAGGTTTATAGACAATGGGTCGAGGAGGTTCAGTAGTTTTACCTTCCATGAGAGCCGTCAGAAATTGTGTAGGAGCAAACAGGGCTGTGGCTGTTTGCAAAGCCGTGCTTGGTGACCTATTGCCCTGGGTCACGGTCGAGGAGCTCTCAGTGCTGATAGGGGACGCCATTTTTCCAGAGAGATGAGAGAGATTAGGGTTTCAGGATTTCAGAGCACGAAGGATTGTGGTAGAAGTGAGAGATTTGAAGCAAGTTTGAAGAGAGATTTTAAAGAAAGAGAAGCGTGCAAAATCTTTTAAAGATTTTGCCCGTTTTGCAACGGGCTTTAGCATTAAATTAGGCCACGCACGCCTCGAGAAGATGTTAGGCAATTCTCAATTTGTTGCACATATTTGACAAACAAGAGCGTACCTGTTCCTGGTGCTTGTTCTTGAGGTTATTTGCTCGGTAACATGGGACAATAAGGGCAATCTCATTAGACCTCAACAAGTGTCAGCAGGTTGCAAACCTCACATATGCTAAACATAGCACAGAAGTTGATTGCAAACAAAAAAAAAAATTTTAACATGTTGTACCCGTAACTTTTAAATTTTGTAAACAGGGTGAGAGAACAGAATGGTCAGGTTGTTCTAATTAAACGTAGTTCGAGTCTATTCCTTTCAAATTGTTCTCTACTCAATGCCTCGGTGAATATATCAGCAATTTGATTTTCAGTGGCACAAAAATTCATTGAGATCACTCCTTTTTCAACATTGTCTCTTAGAAAATGATGACGAATGTCAATATGTTTTGTTCTTTTGTGTTGACATGGATTTTTGGCAATGTTAATTACACTTGTATTGTCACAATAAATAGGAATGCATCCTATGTCAACACAAAAGTCCTTGAGTTGTTGTCTTATCCATAATAACTGGGCACAACAGGATGCAGCTGCCACGTATTCAGCTTCTGCTGTGGACAAGGCAATAGAGAGTTGCTTCTTGGTTGCCCAAGATACTAAACAAGGTCCAAGAAAGTGAGCCATACCTGAGGTGCTTTTTCTATCAACCAAGAACCCTGCATAATCAGCATTAGCATACCCAACAAGATCAAAGTTACAACCTCTAGGATACCATAAGGCTAGATCAGGTGTATGTTTTAAGTATCTTAAAATCCTTTTTACAGCCTTAAGATGAGTTTCTTTAGGGTTTGACTGAAAACGTGCACATAGACCAACACTGAAAACAATGTCAGGTCTACTAGCAGTTAGGTATAGGAGTGACCCTATCATGCCCCTATAGGATTTCTCCTCAACTGAGGGACTACCATCATCCATTACCAACCTGGTTGAGGGAGAGATGGGAGTATCAATGGGCTTGGCCGACTCCATCTTAAAACGCTTAAGTAACTCTTTGATATACTTTTGTTGATGGATCATGGTGCCATTTGAAGTTTGCTTGATTTGCAAGCCTAGAAAGAAATTGAGCTCACCCATCATGCTCATTTCAAACTCACTCCTCATCATTTTTGAAAATTCATTGCACAAATCATGATGAGTTGCACCAAATATGATGTCATCGACATATACTTGGACAATCAACAAATGTTCCCCCTTAGATTTTAGAAACAAGGAATTGTCTACCTTGCCTCTTGTAAAGTCATTTTCCAATAAAAAACTTGACAACCGCTCATACCAAGCTCTAGGGGTTTGTTTCAAACCATAAAGTGCTTTGTCAAGTTTGAAAACATGGTTAGGAAATTCATCACTTTCAAAACCGGGGGGTTGTTTGACATACACTTCTTCTTTGAGGTACCTGTTTAAAAATGCACTTTTGACATCCATTTGATACAACTTGATCTCCATATGGGCTGCAAATACTATCAAGATTCGAATAGCCTCCATCCTTGCAACAGGTGCAAAGGTTTCTTCATAATCAATTCCCTCTTCTTGGTTGTAGCCTTGAACCACCAGCCGGGCCTTGTTCCTAGTGACTGTTCTGCACTCATCCAGCTTGTTACGGAACACCCACTTGGTTCCAATGATTGTTCTATCCTCTGGCCGTGGCACAAGGTGCCATACCTTGTTCCTTTCGAACTGATGGAGTTCTTCTTGCATGGCTGTGACCCAATCTGAATCTGCAAGGGGTTCATTAATATTCTTAGGCTCAATTTTTGAGAGAAAAGCATAGAAAGCACAGAAATTTTTGAGTCTAGATCTAGTTTGAACTCCTGCATTAATATCAGACAAAATTTGATTAAGAGGATGTGAACTTTGGTATTTCTATGATCGTGGTGAAAGTGGCTTCACAGACTCCCTCTCCATCCTAGCTGGAATACTCGGTGAAACAGGTTCAGAACCTATTCTCGAGCCTATTTGGGAGCTTGTTCCTGGATTTATCCCTGAAGGATTCGGCTGGTGTTGTCCCGAACAGGGTTCCACCCTGTTTCCCCCTGTTTGGTTCACACCTTGCTTACCTTCCTGAAGAACAGCCTCAGACCTTGCTCCCTCCGATTGATCCTTACCTTGTTTACCTTGAAGCAGCACGTCTTTTCTAACAAGACCTAGTTCGAAGTCTTCTTCCTGTGCATCATTCTCGCTTAGAGAGTTAGTTTCATCAAAAAGCACATGCACACTTTCCTCAACACACAAGGTTCTCTTATTAAACACTTTGTATGCCTTACTATGTGAGGAGTAACCAAGGAATATTGCTTCATCACTCAGATCAAATTTCCCTAAGGCATCCTTTCCATTATTATGCACAAAACTAAAAACTCTCAAATGCATAATATTAGGTTTTCTTCCCTTGAAAAGTTCATAAGGAGTTTTGTTAAGAATAGGTCTAATCATACATCTATTTATAATGTAACACGATGTATTCAAAGCTTCAGCCCAAAAGTTTCTAGGAAGACCACTAGCAACAAGCATTGTTCTAGTCATGTCCTCTAGAGTGCGATTTTTGCGTTCTACCACCCCGTTCTGTTGGGGTGTTCTTGGAGCTGAAAAATTATGATCAACACCATGCTCATTACAATAATCAATAAAGCTCGAATTTTCAAATTCTGTACCATGGTCAGACCTTAGGCATACCAAAGAGTGTCCTACCCTCTTTTCAGTCTTTTTAATGAAAGCAAGAAATTTTTTAAAAGTTTCATCTTTAGAAGCCAAAAACAGGGTCCAAGTGAAATGAGAGTAGTCATCCACTATCACAAGCACATACCTCTTACCACCTCTGCTCATGATCCTCATTGGACCACATATATCCATATATATCAATTCAAGAGGTCGAGTAGTGCTTACACACCTTTTAGATTTAAATGAATTTTTGACTTGTTTGCCTTTGGCACATGCATCACATACCTTGTCATCATTGAATTTGATGGAAGGTAAGCCTACCACTAAGTCTTTGGTTACAAGTTTGTTCAAAAGTGAGTGGCTTGCATGACCTAGCCTTTTGTGCCAAAGCATAACATCATCATTTAGGGCACTCAAACAAGTCAAATTATTTTGGGGAAGAGTGGAGATACACACTTTATAAACATTCTTGTGTCGCTTCCCCCTCAACACAACATCTCCTGTGTTCATATTCACAACCAAGCAACGTGTTGGTGAGAACACTACTAGGTTGTCTTTGTCGCACAGTTGGGACACACTTAGCAAGTTGGGTTTAAATCCATCCACAAAATAAACATTGTCAATTGAATGGGAGAGTGACTCACCTATCTTACCTATGCCGACAATTGTCCCAGATTTGCCGTTTCCAAATGCCACACTCCCTCCTTCTGAAGCTGTAAGTGAGAGAAAATTGAATTTTTCACTAGTCATATGCCTCGAACACCCACTGTCAACATACCACAGCTGCCTGTTCCCCAGGGTGTTCCCTACGCTGTTCGCTGGGTTGTTCTCTCTCACTTCAGCCTGCAAAATAGATCATAGGTTAGTTTTGGGAACCCAGATCTACTTGGGTCCCATTCCTTTAGAGGTACAAATCTCATCTTTCCTAACCCATATTTGTTTTACATACACTGAGTTCCTTTTAATGGCATACTTTCTTGAGGGACAAGTATAACGGTAATAACCCGTTTTACCATAGTGATAACATACAATATTCTCAGATAATCTAACATATTTTCTATTCACTGGGTAGGTCATCTTAGGCACAAAACCTAGTCCTCTTCTATTTCGACTATGATGGGTGTTTAACCATTCAAGTGCTTGTGAGGACCTGTTCCAGAGCTTGTTTGTGGCAAGGTCTGATTCCATTTGTTTCATTTTCTCAAGCAAGTTTTTATTTTCTACAAGCAAGGACTCGACCTTACCTTTTGAGTCAAGGGATTCTTTTTCCAGCTCAATCAATTTAGTGGAACAAGTCTCTTCTTTCATGAGTAGAGTTTCTTTAAGCACATTGATGTTTTCATGCAAGGCAAGAGTTTCTTTGTGAACTTCAAGTTTTTCCAATGTAAGGGTTTCATTTTCAAGTCTAGATCTCGAACATCCCTTTTTATTTCAGCACATATATCCATTGTAGTGTACACTAATTCCTCAAGAGTTGATTTATTTAGACCCCGTACCTTGTTCTTGAGTTGAGTCAGACTGTCTGTTGATCCGTCATCTGAATCAGTGTCACTTCTTGCCATGAGTGCTACATCAGCTTCCCCAGCTTCAGACCCTTCCTCATCCTCGCTTGAATCTCCCCAGGCCGCGAGCATAGCTTTTGAGAACCTTTTCACTGAGCTGCTTACACCCTGTTTCCTCCCCTGTTTTCTAGGGTGCTCGGGTTCTTGTTCTTCCTTGTGCAGTGGGCAGTTTCTCACAATGTGGTCCAGTTTGCCACACTTGAAACACCCGGAGAACTGTTCCCGAGAGGTGTTTCTGCCCTTGCCAAAGTCCTTCCTTTTGCTGTTTTCTTTAACTTTCTTGAAGAACTTCTTAAATTTTTGAGTTATCATGGCAATCTCCTCCTCATCAGAATCAGAATCATCTTCTAAGGCCTTCAGAGCAAGACCTCGATCTCTCTTTGTCTCATCTTTTTGCTGAGAATTTTTTCTAAGTTCATACGTTTGGAGATTTCCAATCAGCTCATCTAGGGTGATCTTGTTCATGTCCTTAGCTTCTTGGATGGCCGTGACTTTCGCTTCCCAAGAATGAGGTAAAATTCTTAGGATTTTTCTCACCAATTCTTCGGTGGTGAAGGATTTTCCCAGGAATTTCAACTCATTCGTTATGTGAGTGAAGCGAGTGTACATGTCCATCACACTTTCATGATCACCCATCTCAAACAGCGCATATTTTCTCATAAGCAATTCAATCCGGGATTGCTTTACCTAATTGGTCCCTTCGTGAGCTATTTGCAAAGCATCCCAGATCTCCTTGGCCGAATCACATTCAGATATGCGAGTATATTCATCAGGACCAAGGCCAAAACACAAGAGTTTTTTGGCCTTTGCATTCTTTTCCATCATCTTGAAATCTTCGGAATTGAACTCTTCAGGCTTTTTGTGAACTTTGCTTCCATCTTCGATCACTTTTGTGGGAATGAGTGGTCCATTCTTGATAAGCATCCATCACTCGTAGTCCTCAGCTTGAATGTAGTTTTCCATTCGGTTCTTCCACCAACTATAATGTTGACCATTAAAGTATGGTGGTCGAGTTATGGATTGACCTTCAAGCATGCCTTATGGGGTACACATCTTCAAGGATCTCTCAAGGTGTTAGCCTTTTAAAGGAGAACCTGCTCTGATACCACTTGTTAATTTAGAGAGTACACAACCACAAGAGGGGGGTGAATTGTGGTGTCCGATTTTCGCAAGTTTTTGGCAAACAGTCTTAGACCCTGTTCGCACAGGTTGTTCCTGAGATAAGCAGAAGTGAAAATCCAACAAAATTGAATGCGGAAATAATGGACACAGGATTTTTACGTGGAAAACACCTCTAGCCCAACTGAGGTGAAAAACCATGACCTACCTCGTGTGGGATTTAAACACTTTACTAAACGGGCTAATCACGTTACAATAGTAACACACCTTGTTACAAATTGCAACCCACGTAACCGTCTTCCCTAAGACAGGTTACCCCACGTACAAAATCCCCTTGATTTGGACGCACACTCAACTCACTTTTGTGAAAGAAGAATGTAAATAAAAACACCCTATTACAATGCTGCTCAACTAAGCTAATATAGGGTACAATGAAGTCCTAGTATGCCAACTTTGAAAGCTCAAATAACTCACTTGCTAGACACGGTTTTCTTTTGAAACTTTTAAGCTCATGAACACTGAATTTTTTGCTTTGAAAACCGATGCTTCTAACGTTCTAAGAAGCGACTTTATATAGTGCTTGGAAAAACAATTCCTCAAATTTTTGGAAACTAAAATCCCTAAAGAATATAGAATTCTTTAGCCACAAGGGATGAGGAAACATGAGCTAGAAACACTTCCTAAACCATGTGCATAAGGCGGTGATTCTCAGCAACTAGCCCATGTTTTTCTCAACAACCTTATCCACTTGCCAAAAATTGGATATTCTTTTTATTCAAAAAGATTTTGCAAATCTCCTTAGATTTTAATAACCGTTTTTAGGATAAGGGGTAAGATACTCCATAAAAAATCTTTCTTGCAAATCCTTGAAGAAGCTGCTCAAAATCCAAAAGATAAAAATCGTGCAAAACAGTTTTTTCGTAGCTTATTCTGGAAACACCCTGATCACCCTGTTCCCAGGATTGTTCTGAAGGGTGATTCGAAATATTTACCAAAAGAAAACAAAACTGTTTCAAGTAAGTGGTAAGTTAAGAGTTTCTGATTGGCATATTAGCAAGAGTCTAAAAATATAAAACCAAATTAAATCAAGACATCTTGTTGTAACCACTAGTCATCTTGTAGAGAGACGAATCTGCTGCAAATACTTCACAGAACCTATTCCTCACGGCTGCACTTATATCCTATGCTTCAAACACTTCACAAGACATGTTTCAAACACCTTACAGAGCCTGTTCCTCATGGTTGTTCTTACATCGCTGACTTGAGTACCTGTTCTTGATAAACCATTAGTCAAGCAGTTTTAATATATTGAAAAACAGTAGTGACACCCTGTTGGTAAAGCCTATTTGAAACAACAACAACTACTACAACACTTGGATTTGTTATCATCAAAACCTTATACATTCTAACAGTTAGCCATCAAAAGGCTAATCACAACCCAAGCCAACACAATCTACCAACAAAACATGAAAAACGCATGAAAACCTAAACTAACCAACAAGAGTATAAACTTGAAGAACAAAACAAAGAGAATGAAATAAAACAAATTTAAACAAGTAAATAATATAAATTAACAACAAAAACTAAACATATAAACTAAACAAAGTAAATACAAGAATTAAACTCAACAAAAGCATAAATAACAAGAACATAAAAACAAATAGAGAAAGGAGGAGAAAACTTAGTCTTGAATTGATGAAGGAACTTGAAATCCAAAGGTTGAATCCAAGAATACAATCTTCAATCCTAAACTAATCTCCCTCAATGGAGTTTTTATTCGCTAAAACCTAAACTAAACTACCCTGAAAATCGCCTGGAAGAACCACCGAGCGACCCCCCGAACAAACGCCCGAACGAAGCTTAAATAGAAATCTGAGCAAACTGCAAAACTGGGGGGGGGGACGACCGTGCCGTGTGCCACATGGCACGGCCGTGCCAACATTGCTGGCACGGTGGCCCGTTTCCCCCGATTTTGCTCCCTTTTATCGGTTTTCGCTGTTTTGTCCCGTCTTCGTCCCTTTTTGCGACGTTTGCTTGATTTTGAGAGTTATTTCCTACAAAATATAAATAAAACAAGTAAAAATCCTAAAGATTAAGTTATTATACGAGCAAAAAGTGGGTGAAAGGGGCACGTAAAATGGGTAAATTTACCGTTCAACACACCCCTACACCTATCTTTTGCTCGTCCTCGAGCAAAATAAAAGAAAAACTAAAGTAAACAACTAACTCACTTTCGTAGGAATCACGGTTGCATTTAGTGTATGCAACAAGCCCTTTAAACCCCTTGGTCACCCCAAGTGGACGAGTAAGTTCTTGTGAGGGTTTGCAGAAGATATACCCACAAAATCTTTAAAAAGAAAAAAAAAAGAAAGTAAAAGGAAAACACAAACTGAGAAACAAAGAGGATTTACAAATAAAAACACATAAATATATACAAGGGGGAAGCTTACATACATTTCAACCAGCCAAGACACCCATGCTCCAAAGACATCAACATGCATATAAAGATAATGTACACATCAAGAGTCTCTATTCCCATGACAGCATCAACACACCAACTGTTCACCCCACTGTACATCAAAACTGTGAATCCAGCCCTGTGCTTCTTGTGCTAGTGTATCATCAACTTAGGACTCAGGCTTATTAGGACCAAACCCAATCCCACACAGCTGACACAAACTACATTATAGGCGTATTAGCATGGAAAGAAGGCTTTCCCAGTGGTAGTATTGCCTCAAAGGATAGCACCCAGTAGCGCATACCTCAAAGGGTGTCTGTCAAGTATTCCCAATAGCAGTATTGCCTCAAAGGGTAGCACCCAGTAGCGCATGCCTCAAAGGGACACTTGTCATTCCAAACTAAGGTTGGTTTCCACTTTTTCTCACTATTTTTTTTTGTTTTGTTTTTTTTTTTTTCGTGAACCGAAGGCTAAAACTAACTGCGAACAAGAGTAGTAGTGTACAAAGACAAGTGGGAGAGCTGATCATGGAAGACTGAGACCCTAAGATAATGATGATGGTATAAGTGAGGACTGGATTACACAAGTATAATGAACTATTGGGGTTAGAATTGGGGCTTAGAATGACTCACTTGAGAAAAAGATCTATCATGCACAGCACAGTTATATACAAGCCGATAGCTAAGGTATAAGGAGTCAAAGCCGATCAAACTAGTACAAAACTCCCCTAAATTCAAAAAGAAAAGAAAAATTTATATAAAAAGGAGAAAATTGAAAAATTTACACAAAAATTGAAAATTTTTCGTAAAAATAAAAAGAAAAGGGGAGATGACCCCACACCTAAATCTCACAATGTCCTCATTGGGAGCCGTGAGTCATCACCAACACATAAAAATATACAAAAATAAAAGAAAACAAAAAATCAAACAAGAGGCACGCAAAACAAAATAAACACACACAACGACACCAAACCTGCACGAAATATACGCAGGCTACCAAACTCCCCAAAAAAAATACAACCTCACCCAAAACAACAACACGATCACACATATATACAAACTAACACTGCCAAAAACATGTATAAACCAACCCAACAACACCACCAATCACAACATAATAAAAAAAAAATTCACAAAAACACAAAAATGGTGATCATAGCCAACAAAGGCTCAGCAACATCCACATTTCACCATAAGATGATCACCAACCAAAAACACAATCTTAATATTCACAACTAAACAAAAACAAAAAAGAAAGAAAAGAAAAATAAAAAGAAGGGGGGAAGAGAAGAGTGAGAACGATTATACCAGGTTGGGTACTAAATGTACCTGAACTATGCCATGACGACTTAAGGAGCATCAGCCACTCCTTGCCGCTCAAGATGCGAGTCGTCAGCTCGGATGCAGTCAAAGCTCGTAGGAGCTTATCATGCATTGCTGTATGCAGCTCAGAATGATGTGAGTAAGAGAACACTGGTAAGGATGGAGCAAACAAAGTTAGTGCCCTCTTAAACTCACCAAATACCTGTGAGAAATCAACAGAATAATCAAATGCAATAGTCAACGCGATTTCTCCAGGCATGCCCACTAGATACAGACGATAAGGATCAAGGAGGGGGTCATACCCTCAAAAAGTACCTAGAGACTCAGAACAGTCAACCACATTCCCCTTGAGCATCGCAAGAGAATCGATCGGTGAGAGGTCATAATACTGAGGGGAAGGGGAGGGTAGTGAACATGAAGAAGCATGAGAAATATCAAGGGGGTTGAGGGATACATGGTCAGTAAGATCAGGACTAGATAAAACTACAGCCACAGCATCCACACAGGACTCCCCCTCGAGAATCTCGTCGAGATCCTGCACCTTACTACAAGTACCGTCTGACTCAAGACAAAAATCATCCCCATGGATACTAGCACCAACACAAAATATCGCACCTACCTCGAACTCCATCGACTGAGCTAAAGGGAAAGGTGGATCAGGATAGGTCATAGTGTTGTCCTTAAAGGTGCTAGGTAGGGATGGAGCAACAAGAGGTAGAGTAGGTAAGGGAGGGTCGAGCACGTCCTCTAGTCCGGACTCTAGAGGAGGAAAAGACGCACCATCATTACACAGATTGACATCAAGTCTAGAAGCACTAGAACTAGGATCAGCCTCGGGTGATAGGTCATACTCCTGCAGTTTATTAACAAACTCAGCAAACTCAACTTGTTGCTTGGTCATGGCCTCTATCATACTAGAAATTCTAGCAAAACCATTCGCAGAAATACGATAGGGATAAGAAACACTGTCATGGTCAGAACAACGGCAGATCTCACATGCAAGAGGTGTATAATTAGGAACGCAAGGGGATGGTGTGGATGAGGTAAATTGACTAGTCTCAAATTCATAAGTATCCCTAGCCAACCACTCAAGTAATTCCCAAGCTTCATCAGCATTTCGAGCACAGAAATCCCAATGCTCCAAAAGAGCATGGGTCTCACAATTCACACCCTCATCAACAACGTGCAATATTTCCCATTTCCCATATAAACATCCACAAGAAGCACATTGAGCAAGACAAGTATGTAAACGATCCCAATAATGATAAAATAATTCTTGCTCACATTGGGGAAAATGGAAAATTGCCATTGGAATTTTTTTTTGAATTTTTTTTTTGAAATAAAAGCCTAGTCTCAAATGCCTAAGTAAGCTCTAATATTGGAAAGTGCCAATTCCTCAGCAACGGCAACAAAAACTTGTTAGAAAGAAAGTTTTAATATTTATAAACCCCAAGTGTAAGGTGTATCGTTGAGTACTTGTGGTGTCGTCTGCAGGGAATTGTGTTTCCAACTATCAGAGTTTACTAAAGCATATCAATCTAGGCAAGATCAAAGGCGAAGGAGGGAAAACTAAACTACCCTACAAACACAGAAACAAGCGACTTGGAGTTGTGATTTTACCAATGGATGAATCAACTAACCAAGACGAGTCCTAACCTACTCGAACCACACTATGAACAAGAGATGGTCGGTTGCACCATCAAAGACCACCCAAACCCTCTCTCAAGGGTCATGAGCTAGTCTAACTCGTGTAACCACCTACTTTTGTTGTGTTAGGCGAATTAGACCACAAAACTAGCAACCCCGGACCTAGCTCGATTCAGATACTACTTTCGTGTCCCGAACTCGACCATTCCTTCTCCCACACTAACAAATTGACCTCACCTCTCAGCATAAGTCAATCGCCCAAAAATATGGATGAAAACCCTCTCAGGCATTTCATCGAACACTTGGCGGGCGTGAAGGAAAACTCTAAGTTCGAGGCATAGATTGGGTACGGTTAGGCCAAATGCAAGATTAGTTAGCCATCAAAAGGCTAATCACAACCCAAACCAACACAATCTACCAACAAAACATGAAACGCATGAAAACCTAAACTAACCAATAAGAACATAAACTTGAAGAACAAAACAAAGAGAATGAAATAAAACGAATTTAAACAAGTAAATAATATAAACTAAACAAGTAAATTAACAACAAAAACTAAACATATAAACTAACAACAAAAACTAAACATATAAACTAAACAAAGTAAATACAAGAATTAAGCTCAACAAAAACATAAATAACAAGAACATAAAAACAAATAGAGAAAGGAGGAGAAAACTTAGTCTTGAATTGATGAAGAAACTTGAAATCCAACGGTTGAATCCAAGAATACAATCTTCAATCCTAAACTAATCTCCTTCAATGGAGTTTTTATTCACTAAAACCTAAACTAAACTACCCTGAAAATCGCCTGGAAGAACTACCGAGCGACCCCCCCAACAAACGCCCGACCGAAGCTTAAATAGAAATCCGAGCAGACGGCAAAACTGGGGGGGGGATGACCGTGCCATGTGGCACGGTCAGGCCCTGCCACGTGGCACGGCCACACCATGCCACATTGCTGGCACGGTGGCCCTTTCCCCCGGTTTTGCCCCCTTTTGCCTATTTTCATCGGTTTTCGCTTCTTGATTTTGAGTTATTTCCTACAAAACATAAATAAAACAAGTAAAAATCCTAAAGATTAAGTTATTATACAAGCAAAAAGTGGGTGAAAGAGGCACGTAAAATGGGTAAATTTACCGTTTAACATGGTCTTAGTTTCCCAGCAAATTCATTATCTCCAAATGACCTTGTCTTTAAAGTCTGGGAATACAGGATGATACTTTACTTCATAAAAATCCTAGATCTAAAGTTCCCATTTTTCTTAAAACTAACAAGATTTCAGCAATGCATGTTTAGAAAGATCCATTGGATTCTTACATCTCCTAATGATCAAACAAAAGTCCCAGTCAGAAGATGCCGAAATTTGGAAGTGTATAGTGCATTAATCAAATATGAAAATAGAAAAACCAAACCAACTCATTATCTTACTCAGATCGTTGATTACGACAATCTCAATGATCAACGACGAGAATGGGTTCCGAACGATGAGAATTAGTTACTGATCCTACTTTAGCAAGGGCGATCGGATTTTTCAATATTTATCATCAATGTTGGGCATTAATTGAACGAGGAAAAACAATAATGTATTGTGGAAACACTACTTTCGCTTATGGTAACGACTTTAAAGACTACATGTAGGTGAAAGGAGCAATCTCAGAAGATATCCTTTATTATCACTTTGATGTTGAAGATGGAAAATTTTTATCAGAAAAAGGAAATAAATATCCTCTTCAGTTGTTTGAGAAATGGGATCTAGAGCATCTTCAATTAGATGAAGGATTTGATAATTATCCAGATAATGATGGTCTGAAAAATATAATTGGAGATGAAGACATATAGAATCTCAATAATGATGACTAGTCTCATCATCATTAAAGCACTGAAAAATGGTTGCTCCATTATTGAACTATTTTGATAAGTGTCTGGTCTGTAAAATAAAGCGGTGTACTGTAGCCATCAGTGTATACTGTAGCCATGTGAAAAATTATTGTGCACTGTAGCCATTAGGACATCCTATGTACCTTCAACCCTCAATAAAAGGAGACATCAAGTGCTGAGAAGGGACACAATCATTTGAGCATTCTTAAGCATAAGCGAAATCGGAATTCTCCATTTTTCTAAGAGCAAGCATCGCTAATGATCTGATCTTAGCTTAACTCCCTCTTCAAGATTTTTATTGTAATATGTCCACTTTTAAGTTTTCAATAAAAGAAGTTTCTCAGTAGGGAACGTTATTCAATCGAACCTATGTCTTAAATATTATAATTTCTTGATTAAAGATCCACTATCCTTTAAAAATATATAGAACTTGATTAATGACTATGGTTCGAGATAGGAAACGAAACGGATCTGTGCTGTGTCTAATCTAAGGAAGGTGTGATTGAGATTAGCAATCTTTGTAAACTAGAAGTTAGAGGAATACTGGAGTCCAGTGCCGACTAAGTTCAGGTAATGGTCAAAATTCTCTAATTAAGTTTAACTATTTTGCTAAGCATTATGGGCATATAACCATACAAAGTATAATATCTAAGATATAAGTAGTAGACTGTGATAACTAGTACTAATAAAGTCATTATAAGAAATTAAACACTTAAAACAACTATAAATAGGCTATTTGCATATTTTTCCCAACATTGAGGGTCTTTCTGCAATTTTTAAGAGTTTTAATTAAAAGCAAGAACGTGGAAGGGTGTTAAAAAATTAAAACGAGTTTCTGAAGGTAGTTAAAAAATAATATAAAAAAGTGAGGGGAATATAAATGGCTAACATAAAACTCAAGGGGGTGTACGATAATGGTTCATAAATAAAATGAGAAATCGAATAACAAATAAATTGAGGGAAGGATAACCCGAATAAAATTTTCAATCCATACTTCAATGAAATAGGTAAAATTTTGAAAAGAAATCATGGAGGAAGAATCTTCGTATTGACTTGGATCATGAGGGTCGGTCCATGTCACATGATTTCCCTATATTAAATTTCTGGAGTTTTACATACTACCACACCTTTGGTGGTTTTATTCATCATTACTTATATTAACAAATTCCCTAACTTGGAATAAGTCAAATTATTATGCCTCAAACATAATGATTTGAATTGTGGACATCAATCATCTCATAATGTGGCCTTCAAAATATGCAAATTATTATTTGATATCCCGTACATTTTATAGTTCAGTTAAACATTTTGTATTCTTGGGGTTTCTTTTACTATTATGCACTATGTAAATATTTTCTATAAATGTTAATCCTTTCGTCATGTTTTCATTACTTACCTCATATCTTTTGAATTGGATTAAAATCTTCATCATTTGCTTATATCAACGTATTGACATCAACCTAATAATTATTCAACGATACTTTTCAAATGCTATTTGCTTATTCAAACACATACTTCTCAGGCAATGAGCAGGTCTTAGCTAGTTGAACCTAAAAACAATGTATCAAAAAGCTTATTTCTTTTATATTTGTGAGATTGTGGACTTCAATTCTTTCATGCACGCAATTTATGCATAGCTTGTTGGCTGCCCATCAGAAGCTTTTGTTAACGCCTAATTTATGGGGGAGATTGCCACATAATTACATACCTCCACCAAAAACGAAAAAGAAAAAGAAAAATTAGTCCAACACATGAGATAAATGTATGGATCATGTCAAATTTTGAGATTTCATGAAAAAAAAACAGACTCTATTGATGATTGAGCATATGATTCACTAAAACGTTGGTTTAGATTATTTGAACACTTTTCTTTTTATATGATCTATTTTTGCAGAGGCCTCACCCCGTTTCCATTAATCGTCTACGATACATAACCCCTAATGTCATTAAAAAGAGAGGCATTAACTAGAGATTCGCACTCAGCAATACCCATTCTTTGCGCACTGTGCAAGGTTAAACACAGATATTATATTGAATTATCGACAACAGACGTTTAACTACATATATAATGTTGTCTTTATTCACATAGAAAGCAAACAAGTACAACAAACAATAATAACAACAAATCCACTCATACGATCATAATTCGGATGTAGTTAATCAATTTTTTAATAATAAACAAACAATAAATTAATAAGAATCATAAATAATATTCTAGTTTGCTTGTGCACAACTTAGTAGCCATATGGAGACGCCTTGTACTCAGCTGTTGGCTTGTAAACAAGTGATGGAGAGTAAACAGGAGACTTGTACATAGGTGCATGGTATACTGGTGATGGAGAGTAGGTCGATTTGTAGCAGATTGGTGAAGGAGAGTAAGTTGGTTTGTGGTAAACTGATGGGGTGTAGGTTCGTTTGTGGTAAACAGATGGGGTGCAAGTGGGTTTGTGGTAAACGGATGGGGTGGGTGCAGGCTTCTGATAAACAGGTGATGGGGAGTAACACACAGAGGACTTGTAGACGGGAGATGGTGAGTAGTAAACTGGTTTCTTGTAAACTGGTGATGAGGAGTAGTACATAGGGGACTTGTAAATGGGAGATGGTGAGTAGTAAACTGGTTTCTTGTAAACTGGTGACGGGGAGTAGTTTACGAGAGACTTGTAGACGGAAGAAGGTGAGTAGTAAACTGCCTTCTTATAGACTGAGGATGGGAAGTAGTACACAGGGGAGTTGTAGACGGGTGAAGGAAAGTCGTAAACTGGCTTCTTGTAGACTGGTGATGGAGAGTAGTAAGCAGGTTTCTAGTAGACTGGTTATGGAGAATAGTATGATGAAGACTTGTAATCAGATGATGGAGAACAGTATGATGGAAACTTATATGGTGAAGATGGGGTGTAGCTGCTGTAGTATTCACTGGCAGAAGCAATGCCGACTACGGACAAGAGAATGCACAAGGCAATGAAAGAGCGGTTGAGAGCATTTTTGGTTTAAGGTGAATTAGGTAAAAGGAGGATGAGTGGATGGGTATGTAGCATGCGTCTTGGCCTATTTATAATGTTGCTTGTAACATCATTTTATGATTTAATAATTCAAGACTAATGGAGCATAATTTCGATGAATATTCGTCACTAGCAATAACAAAATACGTGCTTGGACACGAAGTAGTCGAGTGCACGATCGTAAGAAATAGTGAAAGGAGTTGACTTGCCTGATTTATGAGATTTTTGGCCTTCATGCTTGCGACAATTTTTTCCACTCTTTGAAGACGGCATAACCTTTTTATTCTTATGTAACATTTGACATGTTGGAGTTTACAATGAAATTATGAGTAGATAATAAAGTTATAATTAAATTTTCCATTTTGGCATATAGAAATCAGTATAAGTGCAGTCTTATGGATCTAGACCCATCATTTTTGAATTCAACAGATCTTATAAAAAGACTCTAAATCTTAAAAGGATCTGAATACGGGTAAAACTTTTAGATAAAACTTTCTAGGCTACCCAGCAAGTGAATACTTGGAATCTTCTTATTAGTAAAACTTTTAGATAAAACTTTCTAGGCTACCGAGCAAGTGAACACTTGGAATCTTCTTATTATCTAGTCAAGCATCCTCAAGTATGCTTTGCTACTATATTTGTCTTTCATATGCATTAATTAGGTCAGTGAACTCATTTTGAAAATTTAACAGAAGGAGAAACAAAGTCAATGTTAGGGGTGAGCAAGGTTCTCGGATACCCTGAAACTTGTTCAGAATCGATTAAATAGTTCCGGTTTCAGTTCCTAAAAAAGAGGAACTGGTCTCATCCATTCCCGTTTCGGTTCTCAAAAAAATACCCGGAATCGGAATCCAAAACCTATTTAGAGAGATGAAATTGAATAATCTTTTTTATTTTTTATTGCTTTTCTATCGTTTCTCTTTGCTGTTTCTATTTGACTTTTTTCCCTTACAAAAATTGACTCTTTTAATAGCGAATTCAATGTAATATCAGTTAATTTTCTATTGATAATTGAAGAATGATTCATAATATTCTTCAAGTAGCTAAGATTAAAAAAATACAAAATTAATAAATTAACTTTCTTTCTTGTATAAACATAGAAGATGAAGGTAGGAAAAGATCAAACATTCCCTTCCCCTCCAAAGAAGTAAGAAAATTTAATTTATTAGGTTCTAAAATTTGAACATTAGGTTTGGCGAGTACCCTAGAAATAGAACCGAACCTGAGGTTCCGGTTTCGGTTCCCAAACTTTAGGAACCTATTTGACCGATTCCAGTTTTCAATTTTTAACGTGGGTACCCGGAACCGCCCACCCCTAGTTAGTGATGTCTTGGGAACGGCTGGGCTTGACTTAAGCATGAGAACACAAGCTTTCATTGAAAGCTTTCCTTTCAAGGTCTGATCTTTCTTAATTCCTACCCATACTTAGGCCATGTTCTTTTTTGCAATAGTGAGCATTTAGGACACAGCTTGTATCCCTTTACAGTTTTTTACAAGTCTTTGCAACTCCTTACATCCTTAACAAAATTTTTACATTTTCTTACATCTCGTTACATGATGTTACATCTTCTTACATAGTTTTTGTAGCACTCAACTTGCCATTTATTTTTTTTTTCTTGCATGTATAAAAATGTGCGTATATTTTTTTATATACTTCCAATATGAAAAGTCTATACATATTTTTATGAACATAATATTTCTATAGACGTAAAACCAAACTTTGGCGACGTGATTCATATTTGAGTTTCGACGTGAATGATGTACGCCATTATAGTGAAAATAAGTTCACATGTTTTTAAAACTATAATGCAAAAATTACATTTATGTTTAACTTTTGATATATATAAAAATATACAAACTATAGGTGACAAAAATGTTTCAAATATTTCATCCCATGTTTATCCATGCCTAATTGGTTGATATAGCGTATAATTAAACATTGCGTGCTCCATCCACATTTGGGTCTCTTGCTAAGATTGTCATACCCCCTTTTTTTTGCAGAATAATAAAACTATGGAAACAACAACTAGTAAAGATTATCTGAAGCCATTATACCCACTATATTGTTGATACTCAAACAACATAATTTTCACAAGACTCAAGCCTTTACTAGATTTGTGATCTCTCCATACATATATATTTTGGAATCTATTTAAATATATATAACTATCTACATAATTATTTTTGTTGCTAGAGAGATACAATACACGCAAAAGCTGACCAAAAATATGTATGTACACAAAAATATAAACCTTTAAATATATTTAATTATTTCTGCAATTATCTTTGAATTCAAAACATGCCAACATAAATATATATAGTTATTTTTAGCATTGAAAATCATTCATTTGGCAACATTTTGACTTTTGATTAATCCTTGGCTTAATTGTTAAAAACTAATTGACGCTACGCATGGGGATGATAACTTTCATGCATGTTGTTGAAGAATTCTACTAGGCATCCGGTAATGTCTAACGTTTGCATTATCTATGGTGTTAACGTTAAGTTTGACGGTCATTATTCATTTGTCAATGCTTATGTGAGAAGCCTTTGTAATTTGTATAAATATTCCTTTCCAATCACAAAGCTAGCCTCGCAGAGTTTTATTAACCATTGATCTTATTTATCCTCGCAAAACAAAATAATGTTGTGCAATCGTCCTGCATCGTAATTTGTATAAATACTCCTCTCTAATCACAAAGGTGGCCTTTTGAAGTTGTATTAACCATTAATTCTACATAGCAAAATAATGTTCGACAATCCTCCCGCTGTTACTTTTTCAAGTTTTTTTTATTTTACACTTTATTTTCATCATGAGTAAATAGTTGGTCCAATAAATTCTTTCATTGCATTTGAAGAAATTTAGTGGGTTATTGTAACTTGAGATTGAATTTCAATCATTGAATAGGGGAAGCTCTTTTCTTATGAAAGTATAAATCTAACATGGTTGGCCTGCATCATCTCTAAACCTTAATTGCAATCAACTCATTCTACCTCACTTTACATATCTAGGATTATTGTATATATTTTTAATGATTTATGTTGCATATATATTTCATGTAAGAACAGTAGATCTTATTTGAATTTAATTGATACAAACTGATGTAATTCTGACTTCATATTGCTCCCATGAGAATGACAATATTTTCATTGAAGTTAACTATGACATATTTTTATTTGATGTATACAACAAACATGAATAATTCCGAATAAAGAAATTACATCAGGTAGCTCTCCAATACAGATGGGAACCTCACCATCTTTAATACTCTCTAATAAATCCTTTGGAAATTATATTCAATCATAAATTGATGCCAAAACACTATATTCAACCTTTTTTTCTA
Organism: Carnegiea gigantea; assembly: GCA_029747015.1. Taxonomy (NCBI): domain Eukaryota; kingdom Viridiplantae; phylum Streptophyta; class Magnoliopsida; order Caryophyllales; family Cactaceae; genus Carnegiea; species Carnegiea gigantea. Next base: position 301,080 of record JAKOGI010000302.1, on the reverse strand, counting down.
AACCATTCATTATGAGCAAATAAAAAAACTTACCATTCTCATAATACATTTTGTTTATTTCTTTTTTTATTTCATCACATTTTATACACATTGCCGTACATTTTAGATGTGATGAGTACCGCTACTTACTTTGAGTTTTATTTTATATATTATAAAATAAAACCTATTCCTTGCTTATACATTGTTCTTATTAAATATTTATCTTTTCAAAGTTTCTTTTTTATATATTGCAAATTTATTAGCTAAGATAAATGCATAAATTACATAACCTACAAAATTGGAGAGAAATAACATAACAGCAGTACATTTAAATTGTTGGGAAAGATTGGGATGTCCTTATACAATTTAACATCATGAGCCATATGAATATCACAAATATATTTTGAAGAAAAAAATGTTGAATGATTGTGATTTAAGATTTCCATTGAAAATTCTTTAACAAATATTATAATGTAAGGATTTCATGAATGTTTTAGTAATTATAATTTTGAACATGCATACCATTCAATATCAATTAGCTAACAACCCAAATATCAAACAAAGTTTAACACATGCCCATGCAAAACACGAAATGTACACTAGTAGAAATAGAAAAGGACATCTCAAAAAGTGCAACTAATCGACGAGCTATTCGTGAAACACACAGTCTTGCCATGTTGTTTAATGAAAACAAATGAGAGGTCAATAGCTTTTCTTGAGATACCAACATTAGTGAAACATTTTTTCCTTGACCTTCAGCATTTTAGAAATAATTTTCAGTACTTCCATCTTTGCCCTAAACAATTAATTTTAAGTCCCTAATTTACAAAAGTAACCTACATTATTGTAGATTAAGAATTTTAAATAAAGAAAGTGGGAAAACCCTAGGCCAAAATAACCCTAGGTGATGACAGTGCGTGAGGGAAAATGCAGGGGGGCGGCGGTGCTGGAGAGAGGCGTCGCAGCGCCGTCGGTAGGCTCATGGGGGGTGAAACCCTGAGCGCAATTTAGATCGATGGGAATGAGATCCGCACTCAACAACACCCATTCTGAGCAAAGTTGTTTTCCAATAAAGAAAACAAACCGTAGCACTTCGTTGCACACTGTATAAAGTTAAACACAGATATCACACTGAATTATCGACAACAGACATTTAACTACATGTATAGTGTTGCCTTTATTCATATAGAAAAGAAACAAGTACAACAAACAATAATAATGGCAAATCCATTCATCCAATTATAATTCGGACGTAATTAATCAACTTTTTAATAATCAACCAACAATAAATTAACAAGAATCATAAATAATCTTCCACTTTGCTTGTGCTCAACTTAGTAGCCATATGGAGAGGCCTTGTACTCAGCTGTTGGCTTGTAAACGGGTGATGGAGAGTAAACAGGAGACTTGTACACAGGTGCATGGTATACCGGTGATGGAGAGTAGGTCGGTTTGTAGTAGACCGGTGAAGGAGAGTAAGTTGGTTTGTGGTAAACTGATGGGGTGTAGGTTGGTTTGTGGTAAACGGATGGGGTGTTTGCAGGCTTCTTATAAACAGGTGATGGGGAGTAATACATAGGGGACTTGTAGACGGGGGATGGTGAGTAGTAAACTGGTTTCTTGTAAACTGGTGATGGGGAGTAGTACTCAGGGGACTTGTAGACGGGAGATGGGGAGTAGAAAACTGGCTTCTTGTAAACTGGTGATCGGGAGTAGTATACGGGGGACTTGTAGACGGGAGAAGGTGAGTAGTAAACTGGCTTCTTATAGATTGGTGATGGGGAGTAGTACACGGGGGACTTGTAGACTGGGGAAGGTGAGTAGTAAACTGGCTTCTTATAAACTAGTGATGGGGAGTAGTACACAGGAGACTTGGAGACGGGAGAAGGGGAGTAGTAAACTGGCTTCTTGTAGACTGGTGATGGGGAGTAGTAAACAGGCTTCTTGTAGACTGGTAATGGAGAATAGTATGATGGAGACTTGTAAACAGGTGATGGAGAATAGTATGATGGAGACTTATATGGTGAAGATGGGGTGTAGCTGCTGTAGTATTCACTAGCAGAAGCAATGCCGACTACTGACAAGAGAATGCACAAGGCAATGAAAGAGCGGTTGAGAGCCATTTTTGGTTTAAGGTGAATTAGGTAAAAGGAAGATGAGTGGATGGGTATGTAGCATGCGTCTTGGCCTATTTATAATGTTGCTTGTAACATCATTTTATGATTTAATAATTCAAGACTAATGGAGCATAATTTCGATGAAGATTCGTCACCAGCAATAACAAAATACGTGCCTGGACACGAAGGACTCAAGAGCACGACCGTAAGAAATAGTAAAAGGAGTTGACTTGCCTGATTTATGAGATTTTTGGCCTTCGTGCTTGCAGCAATTTTTTGCAGTCTTTCAAGATGGCATAACCTTTTTATTCTTATGTAACATTTGACATGCTGGAGTTTACAATGAAATTATGATTAGATAATAAAGTTATAATTAAATTTTCCATTTTGGAACATAGAAATCAGTATAAGTGCAGTCTTATGGATCTAGACCCATCATTTTTGGATTCAACAGAAAGGATCTGAATACAGGTAAAACTTTTAGATAAAACTTTCTAGGCTACCCAGCAAGTGAATACTTGGAATCTTCCTACTAGTAAAACTTTTAGATAAAACTTTCTGGGCTACCCAGCAAGTGAATACTTGGAATCTTCTAATTATCTGGTCAAGCATCCTCAAGTTTGCTTTGCTACTATATTTGTCTTTCATACGTATTAATTAAGTCAGTGAACTCATTTTGAAAATTAAACAGAAGCAGAAACAAAGTCAATGTTAGGGGTGAGCAAGGTTCTCGGTTGCCATGAAACCTGTTCAGAATAGATTAAATAGTTTCGGTTTCAGTTCCTGAAAAAGAGGAACTGGTCTAGTCCATTCCCGTTTCGGTTCTCAAAAAAATACCCGGAATCGAAATCCGAAACCTGTTTAGAGAGATGAAATTGAATAATTTTTTTTTATTTTTTTACTGCTTTTCTTTCGTTTCTCTGTGCTGTTTCTAATCAATTCCCATTTCGGTTCTCAAAAAAATACCCGGAATCAGAATCCGAAACCTGTTTAATTAGGGAGATGAAATTGAATAATTGTTTTTAATTTTAACTGTTTTTCGTTCATTTCTCTGTGCTGTTTCTATTTGATTTTTTTCCTTACAAAAATTGACACTTGAAATAGCGAATTCAATGTAATATCAGTTATTTTTCTATTGATAATTGAGGAATGATTCGTAATATTTTTCAAGTAGCTAAGATAAAAAAAATACAAAATTAATAAATTAACTTTCTTTCTTGTACAAATATAGAAGATGAAGATAGAAAAAGATCAAACATTCCCTTCCCCTCCAAAGAAGTAAGAAAATTTAATTTATTTGGTTCTAAAATTTGAACATTAGGTTTGACGAGTACCCTGAAAATAGAACCGAACCTGAGGTTCCGGTTTCGGTTCCCAAACTTTAGGAACCTGTTTAACCGATTTTAGTTTTCAATTTTTAACGTGGGTACTTGGAACCGCCCACCCCTAGTTAGTGATGTCTTGGGGACTGCTGGGCTCAAGTTAAGCATGAGAACACAAGCTTTCATTGAAAGCTTTCCTTTCAAGGTCTGATCTTTCTTAATTCCTACCCATACTTGGGCCATGTTCTTTTTGCCAATAGTGAGCATTTAGGACACAGCTTGCATCCCTTTACAGTTTTTTACTGGTCTTTGCAACTCCTTACATCCTTAACAAAATTTTTATATTTTCTTACATCTCCTTACATGATGTTACATCTTCTTACATACACTCAACTTGCCATTTTTTTTTTTCGTGTATGTATAAAAATGTGTGTATATTTTTTTATGCACTTCCAATATGAAAAGTCTATACATATTTTTATGAACGTAGTATTTCTATAAACATAAAACCAAAACTTGGCGACGTGAATCATATTCAAGTTTCTACGTGAATGATTTATGCCATTATAGTGAAAATAAGTTCACATGTTTTTAAAACTATAATACAAAAATTACATTTATTTTGAACTTTTGATATATATAAAAATATTCAAACTACAGGTGACAAAAATGCTTCAAATATTTCATCCCATGTTTATCCATGGCTGTTTAGTTGATATAGCGTATAATTAAACATTGCATGCTCCATCCACATTTGGGTCTCTTGCTAGGATTGTCATACCCCTTTTTTTTTTGCAGAATAATAAAACTGTGGAAACTACAACTAGTAAAGATTATCTGAAGCCATTATACTCACTATATTGTTCATACTCAAACAATATAATTTTCACAAGACTCAAACCTTTACTAGATTTGTGATCTCTCCATACATATATATTCTGGAATCTATTTAAATATATATGACTATCTACGTAATTATTTTTGTTGCTAGAGAGATACAATATACGCAAAAACTGACAAAAAATATTTATATACACAAAAATATAAACCTTTAAATATATTTAATTATTTCTGCAATTATCTTTGAATTCAAAACATGCCAACATGAATACATATAGTTATTTTTAGCATTGAAAATCATTCATTTGGCAACATTTTGACTTTTGGTTAATCCTTGACTTAATTGTTAAAAATTAATTGACGCTATGCATGCGGATGATAACTTTCATGCATATTGTTGAAGAATTCTACTAGGCATCCAGTAATGTCTAACGTTTGCATTATCTATGGTGTTAATGTTAAGTTTGACTGTCATTATTAATTTGTCAATGCTTATGTGAGAAACGTTGTAATTTGTATGAATATTCCTTTCCAATCACAAAGCTAGCCTCGCAGAGTTTTATTAACCATTGATCTTATTTATCCTCGCAAAACAAAATAATGTTGTGCAATCGTCCTGCATCGTAATCTGTATAAATACTCCACTCCAGTCACAAAGGTGGCCTTTTGAAGTTGTATTAACCATTAATCCGACATAGCAAAATAATGTTCGACAATCCTCCGCCTACTTTTTCAATTTTTTTTTATTTTACACTTTATTTTCATCATGAGTAAATAGTTGGTTCAACAAATTCTTTCATTGCATTTGAAGAAATTTAGTGGGTTATTGTAACTTGAGATTGAATTTCAACCATTGAATAGGGGATGCTCTTTTCTCATGAAAGTATATATCTAACATGGTTGGCCTCCATCATCTGTAAACCTTAATCACAATTAACTCATTCTACATCATTTTATATATCTCTGATATTATCGTATATATTTTTAATGATTTATGTTGCATATATATTTCATGTAAGAACAGTAGATCTTATTTGAATTTAGTTGATACAAACTGATGTAATTCTAACTTCGTATTGCTCCCATGAGAATGTCAATATTTTCATTGAAGTTAACTATGACATATTTTTATTTGATGTATACAACAAAAAAGAATAATTGCAAATAAAGAAATTACATCAGTTAACTCTACAATACGGATGGCAACCCTACCATCTTTAATACTCTCTAATAAATCCTTTGGAAATTACATTCAATCATAGAATTAATGCTCAAACACTATAATCAACCTTTTTTAAACCATTCATTATGAGCAAATAAAAAAACTTACCATTCTCATAATACATTTTGTTTATTTCTTTCTTTATTTCATCACATTTTACAGAAATTGTCGTACATTTTAGATGTGATGAGTACCGCTACTTACTTTGAGTTTTATCTTATATATTATAAAATAAAACCTATTTTTTGCTTATACATTGTTCCTATTAAATATTTATCTTTTCAAAGTTTCTTTTTTATATATTGCAAATTTATTAGCTAAGATAAATGTATAAATTACATAACCCACAAAATTGGAGAGAAATAACATAACAGCAGTACATTTAAATTGTTGGGAAAGATTGGGATGTCCTTATACGATTTAACATCATGAGCCATATGAATATCATAGATATAATTTGAAGAAAAAAATGTTGAATGATTGTGATTTAAGATTTCCATTGAAAATTCTTTAACAAATATTATAATGTAAGGATTTCATGAATGTTTTAGTAATTATAATTTTGAACATGCATACCATTCAATATCAATTAGCTAACAACCCAAATATCAAACAAAGTTTAACACATGCCCATGCAAAACACGAAATGTACACTAGTAGAAATAGAAAAGGACATCTCAAAAAGTGCAACTAATCGACGAGCTATTCGTGAAATACACAGTCTTGCCATGTTGTTTAATGAAAACAAATGAGAGGTCAATAGCTTTTCTTGAGATACCAACATTAGTAAAACATTTTTTCCTTGACCTTCAACATTTTAGAAATAATTTTTAGTACTTCCATCTTTGCCCTAAACAATTAATTTTAAATCTCTAATTTACAAAAGTAACCTACATTATTGTAGATTAAGAATTTTAAACAAAGAAAGTGGGAAAACCCTAGGCCAAAATAACCCTAGGCGATGACAGTGCGTGAGGGAAAATGCAGGGGGGCGGCGGTGCTGGAGAGAGGCCGGGCAGCGCCATCGGTAGGCTCATGGGGGGGAAGCCCTGGGTGCAATTCAGATCGATGGGAATGAGATCCGCACTCAGCAGCACCCTTCTAGGCAAAGTTTTTTTCCAATAAAGAAAACAAACCGTAGCACTTCTTTGCGCACTGTATAAGGTTAAACACAGATATCACACTGAATTATCGACAAAAGACATTTAACTACATGTATAGTGTTGCCTTTATTCATATAGAAAAGAAACAAGTACAACACACAATAATAATGGCAAATCCATTCATCCAATTATAATTCGGACGTAATTAATCAACTTTTTAATAATCAACCAACAATAAATTAACAAGAATCATAAATAATCTTCCACTTTGCTTGTGCTCAACTTAGTAGCCATATGGAGAGGCCTTGTACTCAGCTGTTGGCTTGTAAACGGGTGATGGAGAGTAAACAGGAGACTTGTACACAGGTGCATGGTATACTGGTGATGGAGAGTAGGTCGGTTTGTAGTAGACTGGTGAAGGAGAGTAAGTTGGTTTGTGGTAAATTGATGGGGTGTAGGTTGGTTTGTGGTAAACTGATGGGGTGTAAGTGGGTTTGTGGTAAACGGATGGGGTGTATGCAGGTTTCTTATAAATAGGTGATGGGGAGTAATACATAGGGGACTTGTAGACGGGAGATGGTGAGTAGTAAACTGGTTTCTTGTAAACCGGTGATGGGGAGTAGTACTCAGGGGACTTGTAGACGGGAGATGGGGAGTAGTAAACTGGCTTCTTGTAAACTGGTGATGGGGAGTAGTATACAGGGGACTTGTAGACGGGAGAAGGTGAGTAGTAAACTGGCTTCTTATAGACTGGTGATGGGGAGTAGTACACGGGGGACTTGTAGACGGGGGAAGGTGAGTAGTAAACTGACTTCTTATAAACTGGTGATGGGGAGTAGTACACAGGGGACTTGTAGACGGGAGAAGGGGAGTAGTAAACTGGCTTCTTGTAGATTGGTGATGGGGACTAGTAAACAGGCTTCTTGTAGACTGCTGATGGAGAATAGTATGATGGAGACTTGTAAACAGGTGATGGAGAATAGTATGATGGAGACTTATATGGTGAAGATGGGGTGTAGCTGCTGTCGTATTCACTAGCAGAAGCAATGCCGACTACTGACAAGAGAATGCACAAAGCAATGAAAGAGCGGTTGAGAGCCATTTTTGGTTTAAGGTGAATTAGGTAAAAGGAGGATGAGTGGATGGGTATGTAGCATGCGTCTTGGCCTATTTATAATGTTGCTTGTAACATCATTTTATGATTTAATAATTCAAGACTACTGGAGCATAATTTCGATGAAGATTCGTCACCAGCAATAACAAAATATGTGCCTGGACACGAAGGACTCGGGAGCACGACCGTAAGAAATAGTAAAAGGAGTTGACTTGCCTGATTTATGAGATTTTTGGCCTTCGTGCTTGCAGCAATTTTTTGCACTCTTTGAAGATGGCATAACCTTTTTATTCTTATGTAACATTTGACATGCTGGAGTTTACAATGAAATTATGAGTAGATAATAAAGTTATAATTAAATTTTCCATTTTGGAACATAGAAATCAGTATAAGTGCAGTCTTATGGATCTAGACCCATCATTTTTGGATTCAACAGATCTTATAAAAAGACTCTAAATCTTAAAAGGATCTAAATACAGGTAAAACTTTTAGATAAAACTTTCTAGGCTACCCAGCAAGTGAATACTTGGCATCTTCTTACTAGTAAAACTTTTAGATAAAACTTTCTGGGCTACCCAGCAAGTGAATACTTGGAATCTTCTAATTATCTGGTCAAGCATCCTCAAGTATGCTTTGCTACTATATTTGTCTTTCATACGTATTAATTAGGTCAGTGCACTCATTTTGAAAATTTAATAGAAGGAGAAACAAAGTCAATGTTAGGGGTGAGCAAGGTTCTCGGATGCCATGAAACCTGTTCAGAATAGATTAAATAGTTTCGGTTTCAGTTCCTAAAAAAGAGGAACTGGTCTAACCCATTCTCGTTTCGGTTCTCAAAAAAATACCCGGAATCGAAATCCGAAACCTGTTTAGAGAGATGAAATTGAATAATTTTTTTTTTTTACTGCTTTCCTTTCGTTTCTCTGTGCTGTTTCTATTTGATTTTTTTCCTTACAAAAATTGGCTCTTCAATTAGCGAATTCAATGTAATATCGGTTAATTTTTTATTGATAATTGAAGAATGATTTATAATATTGTTCAAGTATCTAAGATTTAAAAAAATGCAAAATTAATAAATTGACTTTCTTTCTTGTATAAGTATAGGAGATGAAGGTAGGAAAAGATCAAACATTCCCTTCCCCTCCAAAGAAATAAGAAAATTTAATTTATTAGGTTCAAAAATTTGAACATTAGGTTTGGCGAGTACCCTGGAAATAGAACCGAACCTGAGGTTTCGGTTTCGGTTCCCAAACTTTAGGAACCTATTTGATCGATTCTAGTTTTCAATTTTTAACGTGGGTACTTGGAACCGCCCACCCCTAGTTAGTGATGTCTTGGGGACTGCTGGGCTCGAGTTAAGACATGAGAACACAAGCTTTCATTGAAAGCTTTCCTTTCAAGGTCTGATCTTTCTTAATTCCTACCCAGACTTAGGCCATGTTCTTTTTTGCAATAGCGAGCATTTAGGACACATCTTGTATCCCTTTACAGTTTTTTACTGGTCTTTGCAACTCCTTACATCCTTAACAAAATTTTTACATTTTCTTACATCTCCTTACATGATGTTACATCTTCTTACATACACTCAACTTGCCCTTTTTTTTTCCTTGTACGTATAAAAATGTGTGTATATTTTTTTATGCACTTCCAATATGAAAAGTCTATACATATTTTTGTGAACGTAATATTTCTATATACATAAAACCAAAATTTGGCGACGTGAATCATATTCGAGTTTCTACGTGAATGATTTATGCCATTATAGTGAAAATAAGTTCACATGTTTTTAAAACTATTATACAAAAATTACATTTATGTTCAACTTTTGATATATATAAAAATATTCAAACTATAGGTGACAAAAATGCTTCAAATATTTCATCCCATGTTTATCCATGGCTGTTTGGTTGATATAGTGTATAATTAAACATTGCGTGCTCCATCCATGTTTGGGTCTCTGGCTCGGATTGTCATACCCCTTTTTTTGGCAGAATAATAAAACTGTGGAAACAACAACTAGTAAAGATTATCTGAAGCCATTATACTCACTATATTGTTCATACTAAAACAATATAATTTTCACAAGACTCAAACCTTTACTAGATCTGTGATCTCTCCATATATATATATTTTGGAAACAATTTAAATATATATGACTATCGACGTAATTATTTTTTTTGCTACAGAGATACAATATACGCAAAGACTAACAAAAAATATGTATATACACAAAAATATAAACCTTTAAATATATTTAATTATTTCTGCAATTATCTTTGAATTCAAAACATGCCAACATGAATACATATAGTTATTTTTAGCATTGAAAATCATTCATTTGGCAACATTTTGACTTTTGATTAATCCTAGGCTTAATTGTTAAAAATTAATTGACGCTATGCATGCGGATGATAACTTTCATGCATATTGTTGAAGAATTCTACTAGGCATCCAGTAATGTCTAACGTTTGCATTATCTATGGTGTTAATGTTAAGTTTGACTGTCATTATTAATTTGTCAATGCTTATGTGAGAAACCTTTGTAATTTGTATGAATATTCCTTTCCAATCACAAAGCTTGCCTCGCAGAGTTTTATTAACCATTGATCTCATTTATCCTCGCAAAACAAAATAATGTTGTGCAATCGTCCTGCATCGTAATCTGTATAAATACTCCTCTCCAATCACAAAGGTGGCCTTTTGAAGTTGTATTAACCATTAATCCGACATAGCAAAATAATGTTCGACAATCCTCCCCCTACTTTTTCAAGTTTTTTTTTTTAATTTTACACTTTATTTTCATCATGAGTAAATAGTTGGTTCAACAAATTCTTTCATTGCATTTGAAGAAATTTAGTGGGTTATTGTAACTTGAGATTGAATTTCAACCATTGAATAGGGGACGTTCTTTTCTTATAAAAGTATATATCTAACATGGTTGGCCTCCATCATCTGTAAACCTTAATCACAATTAACTCATTCTACATCATTTTATATATCTCTGATATTATCGTATATATTTTTAATGATTTATGTTGCATATATATTTCATGTAAGAACAGTAGATCTTATTTGAATTTAGTTGATACAAACTGATGTAATTCTAACTTCGTATTGCTCCCATGAGAATGTCAATATTTTCATTGAAGTTAACTATGACATATTTTTATTTGATGTATACAACAAAAAAGAATAATTGCAAATAAAGAAATTACATCAGTTAACTCTACAATACGGATGACAACCCCACCATCTTTAATACTCTCTAATAAATCCTTTGGAAATTATATTCAATCATAGAATTAATGCTAAAACACTATAATCAACCTTTTTTTAACCATTCATTATGAGCAAATAAAAAAACTTACCATTCTCATAACACATTTTGTTTATTTCTTTCTTTATTTCATCACATTTTACAGAAATTGTCGTACATTTTAGATGTGATGAGTACCGCTACTTACTTTGAGTTTTATCTTATATATTATAAAATAAAACCTATTTTTTGCTTATACATTGTTCCTATTAAATATTTATCTTTTCAAAGTTTCTTTTTTATATATCGCAAATTTATTAGCTAAGATAAATGTATAAATTACATAACCTACAAAATTGGAGAGAAATAACATAACAGCAGTACATTTAAATTGTTGGGAAAGATTGGGATGTCCTTATACGATTTAACATCATGAGCCATATGAATATCACAAATATATTTTGAAGAAAAAAATGTTGAATGATTGTGATTTAAGATTTCCATTGAAAATTCTTTAACAAATATTATAATGTAAGGATTTCATGAATGTTTTAGTAATTATAATTTTGAACATGCATACCATTCAATATCAATTAGCTAACAACCCAAATATCAAACAAAGTTTAACACATGCCCATGCAAAACACGAAATGTACACTAGTAGAAATAGAAAAGGACATCTCAAAAAGTGCAACTAATCGACGAGCTATTCGTGAAATACACAGTCTTGCCATGTTGTTTAATGAAAACAAATGAGAGGTCAATAGCTTTTCTTGAGATACCAACATTAGTAAAACATTTTTTCCTTGACCTTCAACATTTTAGAAATAATTTTTAGTACTTCCATCTTTGCCCTAAACAATTAATTTTAAATCTCTAATTTACAAAAGTAACCTACATTATTGTAGATTAAGAATTTTAAACAAAGAAAGTGGGAAAACCCTAGGCCAAAATAACCCTAGGCGATGACAGTGCGTGAGGGAAAATGCAGGGGGGCGGCGGTGCTGGAGAGAGGCCGGGCAGCGCCATCGGTAGGCTCATGGGGGGGAAGCCCTGGGTGCAATTCAGATCGATGGGAATGAGATCCGCACTCAACAGCACCCTTCTGAGCAAAGTTTTTTTCCAATAAAGAAAACAAACCGTAGCACTTCTTTGCGCACTGTATAAGGTTAAACACAGATATCACACTGAATTATCGACAAAAGACATTTAACTACATGTATAGTGTTGCCTTTATTCATATAGAAAAGAAACAAGTACAACACACAATAATAATGGCAAATCCATTCATCCAATTATAATTCGGACGTAATTAATCAACTTTTTAATAATCAACCAACAATAAATTAACAAGAATCATAAATAATCTTCCACTTTGCTTGTGCTCAACTTAGTAGCCATATGGAGAGGCCTTGTACTCAGCTGTTGGCTTGTAAACGGGTGATGGAGAGTAAACAGGAGACTTGTACACAGGTGCATGGTATACTGGTGATGGAGAGTAGGTCGGTTTGTAGTAGACTGGTGAAGGAGAGTAAGTTGGTTTGTGGTAAATTGATGGGGTGTAGGTTGGTTTGTGGTAAACTGATGGGGTGTAAGTGGGTTTGTGGTAAACGGATGGGGTGTATGCAGGCTTCTTATAAACAGGTGATGGGGAGTAATACATAGGGGACTTGTAGACGGGACATGGTGAGTAGTAAACTGGTTTCTTGTATGATGGGGAGTAGTACTCAGGGGACTTGTAGACGGGAGATGGGGAGTAGTAAACTGGCTTCTTGTAAACTGGTGATGGGGAGTAGTATACGGGGGACTTGTAGACGGGAGAAGGTGAGTAGTAAACTGGCTTCTTATAGACTGGTGATGGGGAGTAGTACACGGGGGACTTGTAGACAGGGGAAGGTGAGTAGTAAACTGGCTTCTTATAAACTGGTGATGGGGAGTAGTACACAGGGGACTTGTAGACGGGAGAAGGGGAGTAGTAAACTGGCTTCTTGTAGACTGGTGATGGGGAGTAGTAAACAGGCTTCTTGTAGACTGGTAATGGAGAATAGTATGATGGAGACTTGTAAACAGGTGATGGAGAATAGTATGATAGAGACTTATATGGTGAAGATGGGGTGTAGCTGCTGTAGTATTCACTAGCAGAAGCAATGCCGACTACTGACAAGAGAATGCACAAGGCAATGAAAGAGCGGTTGAGTGTCATTTTTGGTTTAAGGTGAATTAGGTAAAAGGAGGATGAGTGGATGGGTATGTAGCATGCGTCTTGGCCTATTTATAATGTTGCTTGTAACATCATTTTATGATTTAATAATTCAAGACTACTGGAGCATAATTTCGATGAAGATTCGTCACCAGCAATAACAAAATATGTGCCTGGACACGAAGGACTCGGGAGCACGACCGTAAGAAATAGTAAAAGGAGTTGACTTGCCTGATTTATGAGATTTTTGGCCTTCGTGCTTGCAGCAATTTTTTGCACTCTTTGAAGATGGCATAACCTTTTTATTCTTATGTAACATTTGACATGCTGGAGTTTACAATGAAATTATGAGTAGATAATAAAGTTATAATTAAATTTTCCATTTTGGAACATAGAAATCAGTATAAGTGCAGTCTTATGGATCTAGACCCATCATTTTTGGATTCAACAGATCTTATAAAAAGACTCTAAATCTTAAAAGGATCTAAATACAGGTAAAACTTTTAGATAAAACTTTCTAGGCTACCCAGCAAGTGAATACTTGGCATCTTCTTACTAGTAAAACTTTTAGATAAAACTTTCTGGGCTACCCAGCAAGTGAATACTTGGAATCTTCTAATTATCTGGTCAAGCATCCTCAAGTATGCTTTGCTACTATATTTGTCTTTCATACGTATTAATTAGGTCAGTGCACTCATTTTGAAAATTTAATAGAAGGAGAAACAAAGTCAATGTTAGGGGTGAGCAAGGTTCTCGGATGCCATGAAACCTGTTCAGAATAGATTAAATAGTTTCGGTTTCAGTTCCTAAAAAAGAGGAACTGGTCTAATCCATTCCCGTTTCGGTTCTCAAAAAAATTCACGGAATCGAAATCCGAAACCTGTTTAGAGAGATAAAATTGAATAATTTTTTTTATTTTTTTACTTCTTTTCTTTCGTTTCTCTGTGCTGTTTCTATTTGATTTTTTTCCTTACAAAAATTGGCTCTTCAAATAGCGAATTCAATGTAATATCGGTTAATTTTCTATTAATAATTGAAGAATGATTTATAATATTGTTCAAGTATCTAGGATAAAAAAAATACAAAATTAATAAATTGACTTTCTTTCTTGTATAAGTATAGAAGATGAAGGTAGGAAAAGATCAAACATTCCCTTCCCCTCCAAAGAAATAAGAAAATTTAATTTATTAGGTTCAAAAATTTGAACATTAGGTTTGGCGAGTACTCTGACAATAGAACCGAACCTGAGGTTTCGGTTTCGGTTCCCAAACTTTAGGAACCTATTTGATCGATTCTAGTTTTCAATTTTTAACGTGGGTACTTGGAACCGCCCACCCCTGGTTAGTGATGTCTTGGGGACTGCTGGGCTCGAGTTAAGCATGAGAACACAAGCTTTCATTGAAAGCTTTCCTTTCAAGGTCTGATCTTTCTTAATTCCTACCCAGACTTAGGCCATGTTCTTTTTTGCAATAGCGAGCATTCAGGGCACAGCTTGTATCCCTTTACAGTTTTTTACTGGTATTTGCAACTCCTTACATCCTTAACAAAATTTTTACATTTTCTTACATTTCCTTACATAATGTTACATCTTCTTACATACACTCAATTTGCCATTTTTTTTTCCTTGTACGTATAAAAATGTGTGTATATTTTTTTATGCACTTCCAATATAAAAAGTCTATACATATTTTTGTGAATGTAATATTTCTATAAACATAAAACCAAAATTTGGCGACGTGAATCATATTCGAGTTTCTACGTGAATGATTTATGCCATTATAGTGAAAATAAGTTCACATGTTTTTAAAACTATTATACAAAAATTACATTTATGTTCAACTTTTGATATATGTAAAAATATTCAAACTATAGTTGACAAAAATGTTTCAAATATTTCATCCCATGTTTGTCCATGGCTGTTTGGTTGATATAGCGTATAATTAAACATTGCGTGCTCCATCCATATTTGGGTCTCTGGCTGGGATTGTCATACCCCTTTCTTTGCAGAATAATAAAACTATGGAAACTACAACTAGTAAAGATTATCTGAAGCCATTATACTCACTACATTGTTCATACTCAAACAATATAATTTTCACAAGACTCAAACCTTTACTAGATTTGTGGTCCTCCATACATATATATTTTGGAATCAATTTAAATATATATGACTATCTATGTAATTATTTTTTTGCTAGAGAGATACAATATACGCAAAGACTGACAAAAGATATGTATATACACCAAAATATAAACCTTTAAATATATTTAATTATTTCTGCAATTATCTTTGAATTCAAAACATGCCAACATGAATACATATAGTTATTTTTAGCATTGAAAATCATTCATTTGGCAACATTTTGACTTTTGATTAATCCTTGGCTTAATTGTTAAAAATTAATTGATGCTATGCATGCGGATGATAACTTTCACGCATATTGTTGATGAATTGTACTAGGCATCCAGTAATGTCTAACGTTTGCATTATCTATGGTGTTAATGTTAACTTTGACTGTCATTATTAATTTGTCAATGCTTATGTGAGAAACCTTGGTAATTTGTGTAAATATTCCTTTCCAATCACAAAGCTAGCCTCGCAGAGTTTTATTATCCATTATTCATCCTCGCATAACAAAATAATGTTGTGCAATCGTCCTGCATCGTAATTTGTATAAATACTCCTCTCCAATCACAAAGGTGGCCTTTTGAAGTTGTATTAACCATTAATCCGACATAGCAAAATAATGTTCGACAATCCTCCCCCTACTTTTTCAAGTTTTTTTTTTATTTTACACTTCATTTTCATCATGAGTAAATAGTTGGTTCAACAAATTCTTTCATTGCATTTGAAGAAATTTAGTGGGTTATTGTAACTTGAGATTGAATTTCAACCATTGAATAGGGGACGCTCTTTTCTTATGAAAGTATATATCTAACATGGTTGGCCTCCATCATCTCTAAACCTTAATCACAATTAACTCATTCTACATCATTTTATATATCTCTGATATTATCGTATATATTTTCAATGATTTATGTTGCATATATATTTCATGTCAGAACAGTAGATCTTATTTGAATTTAGTTGATACAAACTGATGTAATTCTAACTTCATATTGCTCCCACGAGAATGTCAATATTTTCATTGAAGTTAACTATGACATATTTTTATTTGATGTATACAACAAAAAAGAATAATTGCAAATAAAGAAATTACATCAGTTAACTCTACAATACGGATGGCAACCCCACCATCTTTAATACTCTCTAATAAATTCTTTGGAAATTATATTCAATCATAGATTAATGCTAAAACACTATAATCAACCTTTTTTTAACCATTCATTATGAGCAAATAAAAAAACTTACCATTCTCATAATACATTTTGTTTATTTCTTTCTTTATTTCATCACATTTTACAGAAATTGTCGTACGTTTTAGATGTGATGAGTACCACTACTTACTTTGAGTTTTATCTTATATATTATAAAATAAAACCTATTTTTTGCTTATACATTGTTCCTATTAAATATTTATCTTTTCAAAGTTTCTTTTTTATATATCGCAAATTTATTAGCTAAGATAAATGTATAAATTACATAACCTACAAAATTGGAGAGAAATAACATAACAGCAGTACATTTAAATTGTTGGGAAAGATTGGGACGTCCTTATACGATTTAACATCATGAGCCATATGAATATCACAAATATATTTTGAAGAAAAAAATGTTGAATGATTGTGATTTAAGATTTCCATTGAAAATTCTTTAACAAATATTATAATGTAAAGATTTCATGAATGTTTTAGTAATTATAATTTTGAACGTGCATACCATTCAATATCAATTAGCTAACAACCCAAATATCAAACAAAGTTTAACACATGCCCATGCAAAGCACGAAATGTACACCAGTAGAAATAGAAAAGGACATCTCAAAAAGTGCAACTAATCGATGAGCTATTCGTGAAATACACAGTCTTGCCATGTTGTTTACTGAAAACAAATGAGAGGTCAATAGCCTTTCTTGAGATACCAACATTAGTAAAACATTTTTTCCTTGACCTTCAACATTTTAGAAATAATTTTTAGTACTTCCATCTTTGCCCTAAACAATTAATTTTAAATCTCTAGTTCACAAAAGTAACCTACATTATTGTAGATTAAGAATTTTAAATAAAGAAAGTGGGAAAACCCTAGGCCAAAATAACCCTAGGCGATGACAATGCGTGAGGGAAAATGCAGAGGGGCGGCGGCGCTGGAGAGAGGCCGGGCAGCGCCGTCGGTAGGCTCATGGGGGGTGAAGCCCTGGGTGCAATTCAAATCGATGGGAATGAGATCCGCACTCAACAGCACCCTTCTGAGCAAAGTTTTTTTCCAATAAAGAAAACAAACCGTAGCACTTCTTTGCGCACTGTATAAGGTTAAACACAGATATCACACTGAATTATTGACAAAAGACATTTAATTACATGTATAGTGTTGCCTTTATTCATATAGAAAAGAAACAAGTACGACACACAATAATAATGGCAAATCCATTCATCCAATTATAATTCGGACGTAATTAATCAACTTTTTAATAATCAACCAACAATAAATTAACAAGAATCATAAATAATCTTCCACTTTGCTTGTGCTCAACTTAGTAGCCATATGGAGAGGCCTTGTACTCAGCTGTTGGCTTGTAAACGGGTGATGGAGAGTAAATAGGAGACTTGTACACAGGTGCATGGTATACTGGTGATGGAGAGTAGGTCGGTTTGTAGTAGACTGGTGAAGGAGAGTAAGTTGGTTTGTGGTAAATTGATGGGGTGTAGGTTGGTTTGTGGTAAACTGATGGGGTGTAAGTGGGTTTGTGGTAAACGGATGGGGTGTATGCAGGCTTCTTATAAACAGGTGGTGGGGAGTAATACATAGGGGACTTGTAGACGGGAGATGGTGAGTAGTAAACTGGTTTCTTGTAAACTGGTGATGGGGAGTAGTACTCACGGGACTTGTAGACGGGAGATGGGGAGTAGTAAACTGGCTTCTTATAAACTGGTGATGGGGAGTAGTATACGGGGGACTTGTAGACGGGAGAAGGTGAGTAGTAAACTGGCTTCTTATAGACTAGTGATGGGGAGTAGTACACGGGGGACTTGTAGACGGGGGAAGGTGAGTAGTAAACTGGCTTCTTATAAACTGGTGATGGGGAGTAGTACACAGGGGACTTGTAGACGGGAGAAGAAGAGTAGTAAACTGGCTTCTTGTAGATTGGTGATGGGGAGTAGTAAACAGGCTTCTTGTAGACTGGTGATGGAGAATAGTATGATGGAGACTTGTAAACAAGTGATGGAGAATAGTATGATGGAGACTTATATGGTGAAGATGGGGTGTAGCTGCTGTAGTATTCACTAGCAGAAGCAATGCCGACTACTGACAAGAGAATGCACATGGCAATGAAAGAGCGGTTAAGAGCCATTTTTGGTTTAAGGTGAATTAGGTAAAAGGAGGATGAGTGGATGGGTATGTAGCATGCGTCTTGGCCTATTTATAATGTTGCTTGTGACATCATTTTATGATTTAATAATTCAAGACTAATGGAGCATAATTTCGATGAAGATTCGTCACCAGCAATAACAAAATACGTGCCTGGACATGAAGGACTCGAGAGCACGACCGTAAGAAATAGTAAAAGGAGTTGACTTGCCTGATTTATGAGATTTTTGGCCTTCGTGCTTGCAGCAATTTTTTGCACTCTTTGAAGATGGCATAACCCTTTTATTCTTATGTAACATTTGACATGCTGGAGTTTACAATGAAATTATGAGTAGATAATAAAGTTATGATTAAATTTTCCATTATGGAACATAGAAATCAGTATAAGTGTAGTCTTATGGATCTGGACCCACCATTTTTGAATTCAACAGATCTTATAAAAAGACTCTGAATCTTAAAAGGATCTGAATACAGGTAAAACTTTTAGATAAAACTTTCTAGGCTACCCAGCAAGTGAATACTTGGAATCTTCTTACTAGTAAAACTTTTAGATAAAGCTTTCTGGGCTACCCAGCAAGTGAATACTTGGAATCTTCTAATTATCTGGTCAAGCATCCTCAAGTATGCTTTGCTACTATATTTGTCTTTCATACGTATTAATTAGGTCAGTGAACTCATTTTGAAAATTTAACAGAAGGAGAAACAAAGTCAATGTTAGGGGTGAGCAAGGTTCTCGGATGCCATGAAACCTGTTCAGAATAGATTAAATAGTTTCGGTTTCAGTTCCCAAAAAAGAGGAACTGGTCTAATCCATTCCCGTTTCGGTTCTCAAAAAAATACCCGGAGTCGAAATTCGAAACTTGTTTAGAGAGATGAAATTGAATAATTTTTTTTATTTTTTTACTGCTTTTCTTTCGTTTCTCTGTGCTGTTTCTATTTGATTTTTTTCCTTACAAAAATTGGCTCTTCAAATAGCGAATTCAATGTAATATCGGTTAATTTTCTATTAATAATTGAAGAATGATTTATAATATTGTTCAAGTATCTAAGATAAAAAAAATACAAAATTAATAAATTGACTTTCTTTCTTGTATAAGTATAGAAGATGAAGGTAGGAAAAGATCAAACATTCCCTTCCCCTCCAAAGAAATAAGAAAATTTAATTTATTAGGTTCAAAAATTTGAACATTAGGGTTGGCGAGTACCCTGGAATTAGAACCGAACCTGAGGTTTCGGTTTCGGTTCCCAAACTTTAGGAACCTATTTGATCGATTCTAGTTTTCAATTTTTAACGTGGGTACTTGAAACCAACCGCCCCTAGTTAGTGATGTCTTGGGGACTGCTGGGCTCGAGTTAAGCATGACAACACAAGCTTTCATTGAAAGCTTTCCTTTCAAGTCTAATCTTTCTTAATTCCTATCCAGACTTAGGCCATGTTCTTTTTTGCAATCGCGAGCATTTAGGACACAGCTTGTATCCCTTTACAGTTTTTTACTGGTCTTTGCAACTCCTTACATCCTTAACAAAATTTTTACATTTTCTTAAATCTCCTTACATGATGTTACATCTTCTTACATACACTCAACTTGCCCTTTTTTTTTCCTTGTACGTATAAAAATGTGTGTATATTTTTTTATGCACTGCCAATATGAAAAGTCTATACATATTTTTGTGAACGTAATAGTTCTATAAACATAAAATCAAAATTTGGCGACGTGAATCATATTCGAGTTTCTACGTGTATGATTTATGCCATTATAGTGAAAATAAGTTCATATGTTTTTAAAACTATTATACAAAAATTACATTTATGTTCAACTTTTGATATATATAAAAATATTCAAACTATAGGTGACAAAAATGTTTCAAATATTTCATCCCATGTTTATCCATGGCTGTTTGGTTGATATAGCGTATAATTAAACATTGCATGCTCCATCCACATTTGGGTCTCTGGCTAGGATTGTCATGCCCCTTTTTTTTGCAGAATAATAAAACTGTGGAAACTACAACTAGTAAAGATTATCTGAAGCCATTATACTCACTATATTGTTCATACTCAAACAATATAACTTTCACAAGATTCAAACCTTTACTAGATTTGTGATCTCTCCATACATATATATTTTGGAATCAATTTAAATATATATGACTATCTACGTAATTATTTTTTTGCTAGAGAGATACAATATACGCAAAGACTAACAAAAAATATGTATATACACAAAAATATAAACCTTTAAATATATTTAATTATTTCTGTAATTATCTTTGAATTCAAAACATGCCAACATGAATACATAGAGTTATTTTTAGCATTGAAAATCATTCATTTGGCAACATTTTGACTTTTGATTAATCCTTGGCTTAATTGTTAAAAATTAATTGACGCTATGCATGCGGATGATAACTTTCACGCATATTGTTGATGAATTGTACTAGGCATCCAGTAATGTCTAACGTTTGCATTATCTATGGTGTTAATGTCAACTTTGACTGTCATTATTAATTTGTCAATGCTTATGCGAGAAACCTTTGTAATTTGTGTAAATATTCCTTTCCAATCACAAAGCTAGACTCGCAGAGTTTTATTAACCATTGATCTTATTCATTCACGCATAACAAAATAATGTTGTGCAATCGTCCTGCATCGTAATTTGTATAAATACTCCTCTCCAATCACAAAGGTGGCCTTTTGAAGTTGTATTAACCATTAATCCTGCATAGCAAAATAATGTCCGACAATCCTCCCGCGGTTACTTTTTCAATTTTTCTTTATTTTACACTTTATTTTCATCTTGAGTAAATAGTTGGTTATTCTTTCATTGCATTTGAAGAAATTTAGTGGGTTATTGTAACTTGAGATTGAATTTCAACCATTGAATAGGGGAAGCTCTTTTCTTATGAAAGTATATATCTAACATGGTTGGCCTACATCATCTCTAAACCTTAATTGCAATCAACTCATTCTACCTCACTTTACATATCTAGGATATTATTGTATATATTTTTAATGATTTATGTTGCATATATATTTCATGTAAGAACAGTAGATCTTGTTTGAATTTAGTTGATACAAACTGATGTAATTCTGACTTCATATTGCTCCCATGAGAATGTCAACATTTTCATTGAAGTTAACTATGACATATTTTTATTTGATGTATACAACAAACATGAATAATTCCGAATAAAGAAATTACATCAGGTAGCTCTCCAATACAGATGGGAACCTCACCATCTTTAATACTCTCTAATAAATCCTTTGGAAATTATATTCAATCATAAATTGATGCTAAAACACTATATTAAAACTTTTTTTCTAAACCATTCATTATGAGCAAATAAAAAAACTTGCCATTCTCATAATACATTTTGTTTATTTCTTTTTTTATTTCATCACATTTTATACACATTGCCGTACATTTTAGATGTGATGAGTACCGCTACTTACTTTGAGTTTTATTTTATATATTAAAAAATAAAACCTATTCCTTGCTTATACATTGTTCTTATTAAATATTTATCTTTTCAAAGTTTCTTTTTTATATATTGCAAATTTATTAGCTAAGATAAATGTATAAATTACATAACCTACAAAATTGGAGAGAAATAACATAACAGTAATACATTTAAATTGTTGGGAAAGATTGGGATGTCCTTATACAATTTAACATCATGAGCCATATGAATATCACAAATATATTTTGAAGAAAAAAATGTTGAATGATTGTGATTTAAGATTTCCATTGAAAATTCTTTAACAAATATTATAATGTAAGGATTTCATGAATGTTTTAGTAATTATAATTTTGAACGTGCGTACCATTCAATATCAATTAGCTAACAACCCAAATATCAAACAAAGTTTAACACATGCCCATGCAAAACACGAAATGTACACTAGTAGAAATAGAAAAGGACATCTCAAAAAGTGCAACTAAATGACGAGCTATTCGTGAAATACACAGTCTTGCCATGTTGTTCAATGAAAACAAATGAGAGGTCAATAGCTTTTCTTGAGATACCTACATTAGTAAAGCATTTTTTCCTTGACCTTCAACATTTTAGAAATAATTTTCAGTACTTCCATCTTTGCCCTAAACAATTAATTTTAAATCCCTAATTTACAAAAGTAACCCACATTATTGTAGATTAAGAATTTTAAATAAAGAAAGTGGGAAAACCCTTGGCGAAAATAACCCTAGGCGATGATAGTGCGTGAGGGAAAATGCAAGGGGCGGGATGCTGGAGAGAGGCCTGGCAGCGCCGTCGGTGGGCTCATGGCGGGGTGAAACCCTGGTTGCAATTCAGATCGATGGAAATGAGATCCGCACTCAACAACACCCATTCTGAGCAAAGTTGTTTTCCAATAAAGAAAACAAACCGTAACACTTCTTCGCGCACTGTATAAGGTTAAACGCAGATATCACATTGAATTATCGGCAACAGACGTTTAACTACATGTATAATGCTGCCTTTATTCATATAGAAAAGAAACAAGTACAACAAACAATAATAATGGCAAATCCATTCATCCAATTATAATTCGGATGTAATTAATCAACTTTTTAATAATCAACCGACAATAAATTAACAACAATCATAAATAATCTTCCAGTTTGCTTGTGCTCAACTTAGTAGCCATATGGAGAGGCCTTGTACTCAGCTGTTGGCTTGTAAACGGGTGATGAAGAGTAAACAGGAGACTTGTACACAGGTGCATGGTATACTGGTGATGGAGAGTGGGTCGGTTTGTAGTAGACTGGTGAAGGAGAGTAAGTTGGTTTGTGGTAAACTTATGGGGTGTAGGTTGGTTTGTGGTAAACTGATGGGGTGTAAGTGGGTTTGTCGCAAACGGATGGGGTGTATGCAGGCTTCTTATAAACAGGTGATAGGAAGTAATACATAGGGGACTTGTTGACGGGAGATGGTGAGTAGTAAACTGATTTCTTGTAAACTGGTGATGGGGAGTAGTACTCAGGGGACTTGTAGACGGGAGATGGGGAGTAGTAAACTGGCTTCTTGTAAACTGGTGATGGGGAGTAGTATACGGGGGACTTGTAGACGGGAGAAGGTGAGTAGTAAACTAGCTTCTTATAGACTGGTGATGGGGAGTAGTACACGGGGGACTTGTAGACGAGGGAAGGTGAGTAGTAAACTAGCTTCTTATAAACTGGTGATGGGGAGTAGTACACAGGGGACTTGTAGACAGGAGAAGGAGAGTAGTAAACTGGCTTCTTGTAGACTGGTGATGGAGAATGGTATGATGGAGACTTGTAAACAGGTGATGGAGAATAGTATGATGGAGACTTATATGGTGAAGATGGGGTGTAGCTGCTGTAGTATTCACTAGCAGAAGCAATGCCGACTACTGATAAGAGAATGCACAAGGCAATGAAAGAGCGGTTGAGAGCCATTTTTGGTTTAAGGTGAATTAGGTAAAAGGAGGGTGAGTGGATGGGTATGTAGCATGCGTCTTGGCCTATTTATAATGTTGCTTGTAACATCATTTTATGATTTAATAATTCAAGACTAATGGAGCATAATTTCGATGAATATTCGTCACCAGCAATAACTGTTAGGATTAATATCAGAGTAACAGTATAGCAGAAGCGATATGATGCAATAGAAAATCAGAAATTCAATCAACAAAACAACAGAATAGTAGGAAGAGAACAAGAATACAGGAATTTAACGTGGAAAACCCAATGCGGGAAAGACCACGGACGGCAACAGCACCAGAACAATTCACTATGAGCATGAAGAATATAACACGATCACAATCACCACAGTGATTTGATCTAAGAGCAGAATTACAACCTCTCTATTGTAATCTCTCATAAAGTACTTCTACCTCTCAATGTATGTATGAGGACTGGAGTTATTTAGATCCTAGGCTTGACCCTCTTTATATAGGGTCTAAACAGTAGGGTTTTCCCCCTTAGCATGCAACCCGAGCCGCCAGGTGGAACCCCCCCTCGAACAGAATCCTAACCGCCTTCCGAAAGAGGCGGCGTAACAACACGGGGCACGACCGTGCCACGTGGCACGGTCACCCAGTGCCACATGGCACGGCCGTGCCACATGGCATGGCACCCCCGTGCCGTTTTTCTGTCCTCTTCGATTGGACGTTCTTCATCTTGACACGCCCGTGTCTTGTGTAGCACGGTCCCACCGTGCCGGTACTTGGATTTTGGGCCACGAAACCCGACAATCTCCACCTTGGACCAAAATCCAACACTATCTCTCGATCACCGTCATCGCACCCCGAAGGGTGACGCCCCTTCCAAGGGGCAATGCCCCGAAGGGCGCTCAAATACTGCAAATACCAACTAAGTCCAAGCAATGCTTGAACTTAGCTCTGGGAGATGACTTATATAAACTTTCCTTCATATAACCTGTCACAGTAGATGCCTGCAAGACATAGAGGCCTCCTTGCCTCAAACCCTTCAGCAGAATCCTACTGCCCTTTGAGACCTTCAGAACTCCACCTTCAGCTGAATATTTGCACCCTTTGGATTCAAGGGTGCCCAACGAGATGAGGTTACGCTTCAAGTTAGGAACGTGACGAACATTCGATAAAGTCCTGACAACACCATCATGAGTCTTGATTTTAACAGTACCAATTCCAGTTACATTACATTGGGCATTATTGCCCATGTGAACAACAGTTGAGTCAACTGGATCATATGTTGAAAACCAATCCTTGTGAGGACACATATGATAGGTACACCCAGAATCAAGAATCCAATCAGAATCGCTCCCCCCTTCAGTAGAGGTAGCAAACAGAACGTCACCATCAGAATCAGATTCAGCAAATGAAGCTTCAGCAGGCTCCTGAGAATTATCTTCCTCTTTCTCGTTCTTCTTTTGCAGTTTCCAGCAGTTAGCAATAATATGACCCAATTTACCACAGTAATTGCAGGTCTTACCAGTATGAGGATTTTTAGACTTAGAACGGTTGTTACTCCTATTACCGTTTCCCTTTTCAGTTGCTGTACCCCTTACTGCTAATCCCTCAGCAGAATCAGCATGAATGTCAAGATCAAACTTCTCCTTAGACAACAGGTTTGACTTAACATCTTCAAACGATATAGTATTAGAATTACTATATAGCATAATCTCCTTAAAGTGTTTATAAGAAGGGGGTAACGACACAACAAGCAAAATAGCCTTATCCTCATCCTCAACTTTCACATCTAGACTCTCTAAGTCAACAAGAATAGAGTTAAACTCATTCAAATGCTTTTGGACAGGGGTACCTTCAGCCATACGAAAGGTATACAACCTTTCCTTCAAACGGATCTTGTTGGCGAGACTCTTCGTCATGTAGAGTTCCTCCAGCCGAGCCCAAAGATCCACCGCAGTTGTCTTATCAAGCACCTCTCGCAGGTTATGTGATGCCAAGCACAACTGTATGGCTGAAACCGCTTTCAGCTCCAGTTCCTCCCATTCGTCCTCCGTTAACGACCCACGTCTTTTCTTCACATCTTCAGCCCAATGTTCTTTTGTCATCTTTGCAGGTTTAATGTGAGGTCCCTTCAGAACCTTCCACAACCCGTGCTGAATGAGAACTGCTCTCATCTGCACCTTTCAGAGATTAAAACTAATCTCCCTATCGAATTTCTGAATATCTACCTTCATGATAGAAGACATCCTATAACCAAAGCTCTGATACCACTTGTTAGGATTAATATCAGAGTAACAGTATAGCGGAAGCGATAGGATCCAATAGAAAATCAGAAATTCAATCAACAAAACAACAGAATAGTAGGAAGAGAACAAGAACACAGGAATTTAACGTGGAAAACCCAATGCGGGAAAAACCACGGACGGCGACAGCACCAGAACAATTCACTATGAGCAGGAAGAATACAACACGATCACAATCACCACAGTGATTTGATCTAATAGCAGAATTACAACCTCTCTATTGTAATCTCTCACAAAGTACTTCTACCTCTCAATGTATGTATGAGTACTGGAGTTATTTAGATCCTAGGCTTGACCCTTTTATGTAGGGTCTAAACAGTAGGGTTTTCCCCCTTAGCATGCAACCCTAGCCGCCAGGTGGAATCGCCCCTCGAACAGAACCCTAACCGCCTTCCGAAAGAGGTGGCGTAACAACACGGGGCATGACCGTGCCACGTGGCACGATCACCCAGTGCCACATGGCACGGCCGCGCCACACGACACGGCACCACTGTGTCGTTTTTCTGTCCTCTTCAACTGGACGTTCTTCGTCTTGACACGCCCGTGTCTTGTGTAGCACGGTCCCACCGTGCCGGTACTTGGATTTTGGGCCACGAAACCCAACAATAACAAAATACGTGCCTGGACACGAAGGACTCGAGAGCACGACCGTAAGAAATATTAAAAGGAGTTGACTTGCCTGATTTATGAGATTTTTGGCCTTCGTGCTTGCAGCAATTTTTTGCACTCTTTGAAGATGGCATAACCTTTTTATTCTTATGTAACATTTGACATGCTGGAGTTTACAATGAAATTATGAGTAGATAATAAAGTTATAATTAAATTTTCCATTTTGGAACATAGAAATCAGTATAAGTGCAGTCTTATGGATCTAGACCCATCATTTTTGAATTCAACAGATCTTATAAAAAGACTCTGAATCTTAAAAGGATCTGAATACAGGTAAAACTTTTAGATAAAACTTTCTAGGCTACCCAGCAAGTGAATACTTGGAATCTTATTATCTGGTCAAGCATCCTCAAGTATGCTTTGCTACTATATTTGTCTTTCATATGTATTAATTAGGTCAGTGAACTCGTTTTGAAAATTTAACAGAAGGAGAAACAAAGTCAATGTTAGGGTTGAGCAAGGTTTTCGGATACCCTGAAACTTGTTCAGAATCGATTAAATAGTTCCAGTTTCAGTTCCTAAAAAAAAGGAACTGGTCTAATCTATTCCCGCTTTGGTTCTCAAAAAAAATTCCCGGAATCGGAATCCGTAACCTGTTTAGAGAGATGAAATTGAATGATTTTTTTAATTTTTTTTACTGCTTTTCTTTCGTTTCTCTGTGCTGTTTCTATTTGATTTTTTTCCTTACAAAAATTGGCTCTTCAAATAGCGAATTCAATATAATATCAATTAATTTTCTATTAATAATTGAAGAATGATTTATAATATTGTTCAAGTATCTAAGATTAAAAAAATACAAAATTAATAAATTGACTTTCTTTCTTGTATAAGTATAGAAGATGAAGGTAGGAAAATATCAGACATTCCCTTCCCCTCTAAAGAAATAAGAAAATTTAATTTATTATGTTCTAAAATTTGAACATTAGATTTGGCGAGTACCCTGGAAATAGAACCAAACCTGAGGTTCCTGTTTCGGTTCCCAAACGTTAGGAACCTGTTTGACCGATTCCAGTTTTCAATTTTTAACGTGGGTACCCGGAACCGCACACTCCTAGTTAGTGATGTCTTGGGGACTGCTGGGCTCGAGTTAAGCATGAGAACACAAGCTTTCATTGAAAGCTTTCCTTTCAAGGTCTGATCTTTCTTAATTCATATTCGGACTTAGGCCGTGTTCGTTTTTGCAATAGTGAGCATTTAGGACACAGCTTGCACCCCTTTACAGTTTTTTACAGGTCTTTACAACTCCTTACATCCTTAATAAAATTTTTACATTTTCTTACATCTCCTTACATGATGTTATATCTTCTTACATAGTTTTTGTAGCACTCTGCTTGCCATTTATTTTTTTTCTTGTATGTATAAAAATGTGTGTATATTTTTCTATATACTTCCAATACGAAAAGTCTATACATATTTTTATGAACATAATATTTCTATAGACATAAAACCAAAATTTGGCGACGTGAATCACATTTGAGTTTCAACCTGAATGATGTACACCATTATAGTGAAAATAAGTTCACATGTTTTTAAAACTATAATACAAAAATTACATTTATGTTTAACTTTGATATTTATAAAAATATTCAAACTGTAGGTGACAAACATGTTTCAAATATTTCATCCCACGTTTATCCCTGCCATTTGGTTGATATAGCGTATAATTAAACATTGCGTGCTCCATCCACATTTGGGTCTCTATAATAAAACTGTGGAAACTACAACTAGTACAGATTATCTGAAGCCATTATACTCACTATATTGTTGATACTCAAACAATATAATTTTCACAAGACTCAAACCTTTGCTAGATTTGTGATCTCTCCATACGTATATATTTTGGAATTTATTTAAATATATATAACTATCTACGTAATTAGTTTTGTTGCTAGAGAGATACAATATACGCAAAAACTGACAAAAAATATGCATATACATAAAAATATAAACCTTTAAATATATTTAATTATTTCTGCAATTATCTTTGACTTCAAAACATGGCAACATAAATATATATAGTTATTTTTAGCATTGAAAATCATTCATTTGGCAACATTTTGGCTTTTGATTAATCCTTGGCTTAATTGTTAAAAATTAATTGACACTATCCATGGGGATGATAACTTTCACGCATGTTGTTGAAGAACTCTACCAGGCATCCAGTAATGTCTAACGTGTGCATTATCTATGGTCTTAATGTTAAGTTTGACTGTCATTATTCAATTGTCAGTGCTTATGTGAGAAACCTTTGTAATTTGTATAAGTATTCCTTTCCAACCACAAAGCTAGCCTCGCAGAGTTTTATTAACCATTGATCTTATTTATCCTCACAAAACTAAATAATGTTATGCAATCGTCCTGCATCATAATTGGTATAAATACTCCTCTCCAATCACAAAGGCGGCCTTTTGAAGTTGTATTAACCATTAATCCTACATAGCAAAATAATGTCCGACAATCCTCCCGTTGTTACTTTTTCAAGTGTTTTTTCTATTTTACACTTTATTTTCATCATGAGTAAACAGTTGGTTCAATAAATTCTTTTATTGCATTTGAAAAAATTTAGTGGGTTATTGAAACTTGAGATTGAATTTCAACCATTGAATAGGGGATGCGCTTTTCTTATCAAAGTATATATCTAACATGGTTGGCCTACACCATCTCTAAACCTTAATCGCAATTAACTCATTCTACCTCATTTTATATATCTCTGATATTATTGTATATATTTTTAATGATTTATGTCGCATATATATTTCATGTAAGAACAATAGATCTTATTTGAATTTAGTTGATACAAACTGATGTAATTCTAACTTCATATTGCTCCCATGAATATGTCAATATTTTCATTGAAGTTAACTATGGCATATTTTTATTTGATGTATACAACAAATATGAATAATTGCGAATAAAGAAATTACATCAGTTAACTCTACAACACAGATGGCAACCCCACCATCTTTAATACTCTCTAATAAATCCTTTGGAAATTATATTCAATCATAAATTCATGGTAAAACACTATATTCAACCTTTTTTTCCAAACCGTTCATTATGAGCAAATAAAAAAACTTACCATTCTCATAATACATTTTGTTTATTTCTTTTTTTATTTCATCACATCTTATACACATTGTTGTACATTTTAGATGTGATGAGTACCGCTACTTACTTTGAGTTTTATTTTATATATTATAAAATAAAACCTATTTCTTGCTTATTCATTATTCTTATTAAATATTTATCTTTTCAAAGTTTCTTTTTTATATATTGCAAATTTATTGGCTAAGATAAATGTATAAATTACATGACCTACAAAATTGAAGAAAAATAACATAGCAGCAATACATTTAAATTGTTGGGAAAGATTAGGATCTCCTTATACAATTTAACATCATGAGCCATATGAATATCACAAATATATTTTGAACAAAAAAATGTTGAATGATTGTGATTTAAGATTTCCATTGAAAATTCTTTAACAAATATTATAATATAAGGATTTCATGAATGTTTTAGTAATTATAATTTTGAACGTGCGTACCATTCAATATCAATTAGCTAACAACCCAATTATCAAACAAAGTTTAACACATGCCCATGCAAAACACGAAATGTACACTAGTAGAAATAGAAAATGACATCTCAAAAAGTGCAACTAAATGATGAGCTATTCGTGAAATACACAGTCTTGCCATGTTGTTTAATGAAAACAAATGAGAGGTCAATAGCTTTTCTTGAGATACCTACATTAGTAAAACATTTTTTCCTTGACCTTCAACATTTTAGAAATAATTTTCAGTACTTCCATCTTTGCCCTAAACAATTAATTTTAAATCCCTAATTTACAAAAGTAACCTACATTATTGTAGATTAAGAATTTTAAATAAAGAAAGTGGGAAAACCCTAGGCAAAAGTAACCCTAGGTGATGACAGTGCGTGAGGGAAAATGCAGGGAGGCAGCTGTGCTGGAGAGAGGCCTGGCAGTGCCATCGGTATGTTCATGGGGGGTGAAACCCTGGGTGCAATTCAGATCGATGGGAATGAGATCCGCACTCAACAACACCCATTCTGAGCAAAGTTGTTTTCTAATAAAGAAAACAAACTGTAACACTTCTTTGCGCACTGTATAAGGTTGAACACAGATATCACATTGAATTATCGACAACAGACATACGTTTAACTACATGTATAATGTTGCCTTTATTCATATAGAAAAGAAACAAATACAACAAACAATAATAATGGCAAATCCATTCATCCAATTATAATTCGGATGTAATTAATCAACTTTTTAATAATCAACCAACAATAAATTAACAAGAATCATAAATAATCTTCCAATTTGCTTGTGCTCAACTTGGTAGCCATATGGAGAGGCCTTGTACTCAGCTATTGGCTTGCAAACAGGTGATGGAGAGTAAACAGGAGACTTGTACACAGGGGCATGGCATACTGGTGATGGAGAGTAGGCCGGTTTGTAGTAGACTGGTGAAGGAGAGTAAGTTGATTTGTGGTCAACTGATGGGGTGTAGGTTGGTTTGTGGTAAACTGATGGGGTGTAAGCGGGTTTGTGGTAAACGGATGGGGTGTATGCAAGCTTCTTATAAACAGGTGATGGGGAGTAATACATAGCCGACTTGTAGACGGCAGATGGTGAGTAGTAAACTAGTGTCAGAATTAATCGCACAAGGACGCAAGAGGGTGGTGAACTGTATCTACCGACTTTTCTGATTATTTCAGAACACTTGTGAAAACTGTTTGGACTGAATGTTTAGAGTGAAGCGGAAACAAAACTAATTGTGAAAATAATAAAGGAGACACAATATTTTTACGTGGAAAACTACCTCTGACCCAACTGAGGTGTAAAAACTACGACCTACCGCTGTAGGATTTCAACGCACTTTTCACTAAACTTGCTGAACACGTTACAACTGTAACGCACGTGACTCAGTCACACATGTAACTTGCTCTGCTCTAAGACCTTCATTACGAACACCACGTGACTTAATCTACCCCGAGACCCTTGTTACAACCACGTCCAATATATCCCAAGACTTGAACACCCTCTTATCTCACTGATGGAAAAGGGAAAAAGAAGAACACCTCACTTGAATGCTTCTAAACAAGCTGAATGTAAGGTACAATTCAATCCCTATTATGCCTATATTGAATACTCAATTTAGCATTCTCTTTGAAGGTTTTCTCTCAGAAAATTCAGACTCACAAAGACAATTGTAAACCCTTGGAAAACCTTGAAAAAAACTAAAGAAGGAGGCGACTTAAATAGTGGGCTTGTGCTGTAGGGTTAGGACGATTTCCTTCCTTCAATAACTCTAACACTCATCCTCCTAAAATATTTCCTCTTGATATTCTTCCCTTAAAAGATAGGATAAAATCTTTCAAAAATCTTTCAATAGTATCTTTTAAGGAAAGAAACCTTTTTAGACTCTACTACTAAAAATCTCTCAGCATTATCTTCAAAGAAAAAATCTTTTTAGACTCAACTGACACAGGAAAATTAGTCCTAATTATTTCAAGAAAATCGTCAGGAAAAAAACATTCTAAAATCTTGAAATTCGTTTTTTCTCCTTGACGTCAGAATACCGTAGACCTGACTTCTCAGAACTGTTATGAGGCAGTGTTCTGAAGTACTTAAAAACATTTCAAAGCAAACGCCAAGTCAAGACCTTCTAATTGGCATATTAACAAGAATCTAAAAAATAAAACCCATACTAATCCTAAGACTCTTGTTATCATCTAGACTCCTTGCAAATGATTTTGATGTTCCATGCGATACTCCATGCTTTATGTTCAGAACTGTTCTGAGGCAATGTTCTCAGACTTTTGTTATCAGCTGGGCTCCTTGTACATGTATCGACTTTGATGCTCCATGCTCATTCGAACTGCTCTAAGCATTTTTCGGATCCTATCTTAACGCATAATTTAAGCACAGCATATTGACTAGTACATTTGGATTGTTGTCATCAAACCTTACACATTAATTGGGTCAACAATTTCCCCCTTTTTGATGATGATAAACCAAATGATCATGAGTCATCAATAACAATTAATAGTGAGACAGGGCAAATATACATTAGTGCCAAAATAGGTTTCCACCCTCACACTAGAGAGAAAATAAGAGTTAAGAGGTCAACTTACACTAGTCAAATCAATCGAAACAAGGTCATACTCATCTTTCCCCTTTTAACATCATCGAAAAGGGTGAGGAGATCAGAAACAAAAATCCAATGTGGATGCAATCACCATCAAAACGGTAATGCCGGAAGTAACAGCGATACACTCAAGTATATGGTACAGCAATGATATTGGCCATCCGATTCACGCACAAATAAATAACACATGCAACAAGTAAAGTTATAGCATAAATGCATTAACCGTCCAAAAACAGCCATAAACCATTAGCAGTCACATACGTAACCAAGTGCTTGAAAACCAGTGTTGGAAATAGGGAAAGGAATAGGTTTAGGTAGAGAAAGATGGATGAGGGAATTTGACCGTGAGAGCAAGAAGGGCACTCAGCAAATCCTCGTGACATTTTGCATTGAGCGCCTTTTCCTCTGTAAGCGCTTGCTTAACTTCAGCTATTTCCCCCTTCAATGTAATCTGGTCCTGCAACCATATATCAATTATGGGAGCACTGGATGTGGAGGCTTCACTGGGGACAGGTCCAACTGGTATTTGGAGCCCCTGTTCTGAATTGCACTGCCGCCTTTTGTCACTTTGAAACCACACCCAATCAACGTACTGTTATCAATCTCATCACTAACCTGAAAGCCTATTCTCTTCTACAAGGGAATCCCAGGCTTCTCAAACACTGATGTCAGTAAGAACCCATACCCATGTCATGATCCTTAGATGTGTTGACAATTCTCCTAATATGGCTAATCATGGTTGCAGACAAGTTAATTTGCTCACCCCTATCCAACAAATTAGTGTAGCACATGTCCATGAGATCAGCAAGGTTACGTCCCTGACCTCGAAAAACAATATTCTTAGTCACAAACCAAAACAACAGTTGATGCAATGGCATCATTTCCTCCTTTCTCATAGACTGGGGCACAGTCAGATGGGGTTTTTGGGCTAGCTTCTTGGTCAATTTCAACAGTCGTTCTTCACCGAGGACACCCTTATCCTCTCGCACATATACATCAAAACCTTTGGAGGACACCCAAAGTAACTCACCTAACTTCTTAGCATCAAACCGCAGGTCATGATCATTAACTGTGCTCGTTACCACTCCATTGGTGACAACACAGTTCGCATAGAACTCAGCCAAGTCTGGAACTGAATATCCTCTCTTAGTATCCGTGAACAAGTCCAACCACCCTCGGGCCTCTAACTTTTCTAAGAACACCCCAAGTCCCTATTCCTGAAAGTATGACACCTTAACTATCTTTCCCCAAACCACAGATTTCTGGAGAAAATGCTCATATCTCTCACCAAGTGTCATGTTTTTTCTAATTTTCTTCTTCTTTGGTTCATTAAACTCTTCAACTAGTTTGGACACTTATTCCCCCTTAATCTAGACTCAGCTACAACTGGGTCATACACCACAATCTCCCAACCCGTAATTGAGTGTACCAAAGGCACCATATCAAGGTTCAAGTCTGCTGATCTTAAGTCCAAGCTCTTTAAGAATCCAAAAATAGAGGGAGTAATCGAAAAAGAAGGTAAGGGAGTGTTTTCTATAACAATCGAGACCGTTTGTGGCGATGAAGATGCCGGTGATATTCCCTCAAAACTCATCCCAATTCCGCTCCTTTTTCTTAATAGTTGGTCTCATAGTGATCTTGGGTGAGAAGTCTTGCGCTTGGAGGATGCTTGACCACCATGAGTTCTTGCCATTGTGAGGATTTGAGGATTTGAAGTGATTTGGAGTTAAGGTTTTGAAGGGGTTTAAGGAAAGAGAGGAGAATCACGTTCTTGATAGAGAGAGAGGGATGGATGGATGGGTTATCGAGAGAGAGAGTGGAGCGATTTAATGGTGAGCATGAGTGGCCCAAAAATCGAGGGAGTTTATGAGAAAGTTTATTTCGGTTCTTCTTGAAGAGAGAGAATGTTTTGCATGCAACACATCATTACACTAGATATGGTATAAATTATAGGTTAGGTGTAATGAAAAAGGAAATTTCGGCTTCCAACATTCCTTTAATAACGCCACTTGATCAGCACATGATATAAACAGTGGTCAGGTCTGTTCCTAGAGCTTGTTCTTACTGTTAAAAATTCGGTATGTCAAGACAATAAGGGCAATATCATTAGACCTCAACGAGTGCCAGCATGTTACATTTCACACATGTGCCAGTAAAAGCACAAAAATTGAATGCATCCATTGTAAGAATTTATTTGGCCTAAAAACTCTTAACTAGTCAATCATTGGGGTTAAACAAGCATGCTCAAGTTCTTTTAGTCATACCCAATTCAAGTTTATTCCTCTCAAACTGCTCTCTACTCAGTGCGTTGGTAAAGATATCAGCAATTTGCTTATCAGTGGCACAAAAATTCATTGAAATTAAGCCCCTTTCAACATTGTCTCTCAAAAAATGATGACGTATGTCAATATGCTTAGTCCTTTTATGTTGATAAGGGTTTTTGGCAATGTTAATTGCACTTTTGTTATCACAAAATATGGGAATGCATCCCGTGTTAATAGAAAAGTCCTTGAGTTATTGCCTTATCTACAATAATTGAGCACAACAAGAAGCTTCTGCTACATACTCGGCTTCTGCTGTGAACATGGCAACAGAGTGTTGTTTCTTGGTTGTCCAACAAACCGAACAGGGTCCAACAAAATGAGCCATACCTGAGGTGCTTTTTCTATCAACCAAGGATCCAGCATAATCCGCATCAGCATGCCCAATGAGTTCAAAATTGCAAATGTTTCCTCATAATCGATCCTCTCTTCTTGGTTGTAACCCTGGACCACCAACCTGGCCTTGTTCCGAGCGACTGTTCCGAACTCATCTAGTTTGTTCTTAAACACTCACTTGGTGCCAATTATCGATCTGTCCTTAGGCCTTGGTTCAAGGTGCCAAACCTTGTTCCTTTCGAACTGATAAAGCTCTTCTTGCATAGCAGTAACCCAGTCAGAATCTACAAGGGCTTCATAAACATTTTTTTGGCTCAATGTTAGATAAAAAAGCATAGAAGGTACATAAGTTTCTGAGTTTGGATCTGGGTTGCACCCCTGTATTAATGTCAGACATAATTTGGTCAAGGGGGTATGAGCTCTGGTGCTTCCAGGGTTGTAGAATAAATGGATCCATAGATACACTTACCAATTTCTCTTCTGTACTTAGTGAAATAGGTTCTGGAACTGTTCTGGTGTCTATTCCCATATCAGTTTGGGAATAATTGGGTTGAGTTGGCTGGTTCTGTTCAAGTTCAGCAATGCTTCCTCCTGACTGGTTTGCTCCTTGCCCACCTTTCAAATTATCAGTTTCAGGACTTGGTTCACCTTCAGGAGCCTTACCTTTATCAACTATGAAGCTTTGAGTGAGCGCAATGCCTTTTCTCACAAGATCAAGTTCAAACTCTTCATCCTGTGTATCATGCTCAATCAAGGAGTTAGTCTCATCAAACAATACATGCACACTTTCCTCAATACACAAGGTTCATTTGTTACAGACTTTGTAGGCCTTATTGTGTGACGACTACCCTAAGAATATGGCTTCATCACTTCTAGGGTCGAACTTTCCCAAGGGTTCCTTCGCATTATTATGCACATAGCATTTGCAACTAAACATCTTCAAGTGCATAATATTAGGCTTTCATCCTTTGAAAAGTTCATAGGGAGTCTTGTTGAGTATAGGTCTGATCATGCACCTATTAATAATGTAACTCGATGTATTCAGTGTCTCTGCCCAAAATTTTCTAGGAAGA
The DNA here is from genome assembly GCA_029747015.1 of Carnegiea gigantea. NCBI lineage: Eukaryota > Viridiplantae > Streptophyta > Magnoliopsida > Caryophyllales > Cactaceae > Carnegiea > Carnegiea gigantea. The sequence goes on along the minus strand of JAKOGI010000302.1, from coordinate 264,145 downwards.
GCACTAGCGACAAGCATAGTCCTAGTCATGTCTTCTAGAGTACGATTTTTACACTCTACCACCCTGCTCTATTGGGGTGTTCTGAGAGCAGAAAAGTTGTGATCTACACCGTGTTCATTACAATAATCAATGAAGCTTGAGTTTTCAAATTCTTTGCCATGGTCAGACCTGAGACTTACCAATGAGTGTCCTACTCTCTTTTCAATTTTCTTAAGAAGCACAAGAAACTTCTCAAATGATTCATCTTTCGATGCCACAAATAAGGTCCAAGTGAAACGAGAGTAATCATCCACTATAACAAACACATACCTCTTCCCACCTCTACTTATGATCCTCATAGGACCACATAAATCAACGTGTAGTAGTTTAAGAGGTTGGGAAGCGCTAATACATTTCTTTGACTTGAAAGAAGTACTAACATGTTTTCCTCTGGCACAAGCGTCGCACACCTTGTCATCATTGTACTTGATGGAAGGTAGTCCGACTACTAGATCTTTAGAAATAAGTTTATTTAGAAGAGAAAGGCTTGCATGACCTAGCCTCTTGTGCCAAAGCATAACCTCCTTATCAAGAGCACTTAAACAAGTCAAATGATTTTGGGAAAGTGAAAGAACACACACTTTATACACATTGTTGTGTCGCTTTCCCCTTAACACAACACTACCAGAATTGACATTGGTAATCTAACATTGATCTAAAGAGAATTCAACATGATTACCTTTATCACACAATTGAGACACACTTAGCAAATTATATTGTAACGCATCAACCAAGTACACATTATCAGTAGTGATAGAGTAATTTACCTATCTTACCTACACCAACAATTTTCCCAGATTTGCCTTCTCCAAATGTCACTCTCCCTCCATCAAAGGCTGTAAGTGAGAGGAAGTTTCATTTGTCTCCCGTCATGTGCCTTGAGCAACCACTATCTAAGAACCATAGTTGATTACCTCCTCTCACTTTAGCCTGCAAAACAGCTAAGTGTTTATCTTGGGAATTCAGATCCATTTCGATCCCATTTTCTTTGACATGGAGGTTAAGTCATCTTTTCTAATCCATACTTGTTAAACATACAATGAATTTCCCTCCATGGCTCTTCTTCTCAAAGGACAAGCATAGCGATAATGACCAGTTTTTCCACAGTGAAAACAGATTATATTTTGTTGAAGTCCAACATATTTTTTGTTAACTGGTCGAGTAACAGGTCTATTCACAAATCCTAGTCCTCTTTTATTTCAACTATGGTGAGTATTTAGCCAATTAAGCGCTTCTGAAGAACTGTTCCAGCGCCTGTTCTGAATGAGGTAAAATTCGACCTTATGAGCATACGCTTCTGAGGAACTATTGTAGCGTCTGTTCTGAACGAAGTCAGATTCGGCCTTATGCGCCTTTTCAAGCAGTTGGTTATTTTCACTTACCAAGGATTCTACCTTAAGTTTCAGGTCTAGGGACTCACTATTCAGCCTTGTAAGATCAGAGTTAAACTCTTTCTCTCTTGTGTTTATGAGGTCTTTAAGTGCATCAAGATCTTTACATAGGTTAAGGGCCTCTTCTTCTGCTTTAAGTTTTTCACATTTGAGAACTTCATTGACATGTTCAAGTTCTAGTTTGTTCCGTTCAAGCATTCTAACATCCTTTTTCAATTTGAAACAAACATCTTTAAGCATGCAATTTTTAGCAATTATTGTCTCACACTCATTCATTATGGCAACTAATAATTTCACAACTTTAGCTTTGCTAAGGCTATGTACCGTATCCTTGAGTTGGGACAAGCTTTCGATTGATTCAAGGTCCGATTCAGACTCGCTTCTAGCCATGAGGGCTTCTACAACTTCTTCCTCTTGGGTGTCCTCTTCCTCCTCTGAAGTTTCACCCCAGGCTGCCATCATTGCCTTACCGAAATGCTTTCAGGAGCTGCTTTGTTGCGGCCTCTTACCATGGTTTCGGAACTGTTTTGAACCCTGTTCTTTCTTCTGTATGGGGCAATTCTTCACAATGTGATCTGGTTTTTCACATCTGAAGCATCCTGAAAACTTATCATGATCACTATTCCGTGGCTTCCTGGTACTTCCTTTCTTGATATTGCCTTCAGCCTTCTTGAAGAATTTCTTGAACTTTCTAGTTCCTTCGTGTGCCACGCGAAGAGCGTTTCATATTTCTTTTGCGAACTCACACTCTGAGATCCGAGTGTACTCATCTGGTCCAAGGCCAAAGTACAGCAACTTCTTAGCCTCGGCGTTTTTTTCTCCATCTTTTTGAAATCCTCCGAATCGAACTCCTCTGGCTTTTTAGCAACAGTCTTGCCATCTTCCATGGCCTTCATTGGAATGTAAGGACCATTCGCAATGATCATCCATAGCTTATAGTCATCAGCCTAAATGTAGTTCTCTATACGATTCTTACACCAGTTGTAGTGTTATCCATTGAAGTATGGTGGTCGAGTCACAGATTAACCCTCCAAAATTCCTTGTGGAGCATTCATCTTTTCAGGATCTCTCAAAGTGTTAACATAAACATGAGAACTCTGCTCTGGTACTACTTATTAGAATTAATCGCTCAAGGACACAAGAGGGGGTGAATTGTGTCTACCGACTTTTCTTATTGTGTTCAGAACACTCGTGAATACTGTTTAGACTGAGTGTTTGGAGTGAAGTAGAAGCAAAACTAATTGCGGAAATAATAAAGAAGACACAATATTTTTACGTAGAAAACCACCTCTGGCCCAACTGAGGTGTAAAAACCACGACCTATCATTGTAGGATTTCAACACACTTTTCACTAAACTTGCTGAGCATGTTACAACTGTAACGCACGTGACTCAGTCACACACGTAACTTAGTCTACCCCAAGATCTTCGTTACAAACACCACATAACGTAGTCTACCTCGAGATCCTCGTTACAACTACGTCTAATATATCCCAAGACTTGGACACTCTCTTATCTCACTGATGGAAAAGAGAAAAAGAAAAACTCCTTACTTGAATGCTTCTAAACAAGCTGAATGTAAGGTACAATACAATCCTTATTATGCCAATGTTGAATACTCAATTTAACACTCTCTTTGAAGGTTTACTCTCAAAAAATTCAGACTCAAAAAGACAATTTTAAACCCTTGGAAAACCTTGAGAAAAACTAAAGAAGGAGGCAACTTAAATAGTGGGCTTTTTTGTGCCATAGGGTTAGGAAGATTTCCTTCCTTCAATAACTATAACACTCAACCTCCTAAAATCTTTCCTCTTGATGTTCTTCCCTTAAAGGATAGGATAAAATTTTTCAAAAATCTTTCAATAGTATCTTTTAACGAAAGAAATCTTTTTAGACTCTACTACTAAAAATCTCTCAACATTATCTTTAAAGGAAAAATCTTTTTAGACTCAACTCACATAGGGAAATTAGTCCTAATTATTTCCAGAAAATCGCCAGAAAAAAAACATTCTAAAATCTTGAAATTTATTTTTTATCTTTGACGTCAGAACACCGCAGATCTGACTTCTCAGAACTGTTCTGAGGTAGTGTTCTGAAGTACTTAAAAACATTTCAAAGAAAGCACTAAGTCAAGACATTCTAATTGGCATATTAATAAGAATCTAAAAAATAAAACCCATACTAAGCCTAAGACTCTTGTTATCAGCTGGACTCCTTGCACATGATTTTGATGTTCAATGCGATGCTCCATGCTCTGTGCTCAGAACTGTTCTCAGACAATATTCTCAGACTTTTGTTATCAGCTGGGCTCCTCGTGCATGTACCGATTTTGATGCTCCACGCTCATTCGAACTGCTCCAAGTATTTTTCGGATCCTGTCTCAACACATAATTTAAGCAGAGCATATTGACTAGTATATTTGGATTGTTATCAACAAAACCTTACACATTAATTAGGTCAACAACTGGTTTCTTGTAAACCGGTGATGGAGAGTAGCATACGAGGGACTTGTAGACGGGAGAAGGTGAGTAGTAAACTAGCTTCTTATAGACTGGTGATGGGGAGTAGTACACGGGGGACTAGTAGACGGGAGAAGGTGAGTAGTAAACTGGCCTTTTATACACTGGTGATGGGAGTAGTACACCGGGGACTTGTAGACGGGAGAAAGAGAGTAGTAAACTGGCTTCTTATAGACTGGTGATGGGGAATAGTATGATAGAGACTTGTAAGCAGGTGATGGAGAATAGTACGATGGAGACTTATATGGTGAAGATGGGGAGTAGCTGCTGTAGTATTCACTAGCAGAAGCAATGCCGACTACTAACAAGAGAATGCACAAGGCAATGAAAGAGCGGTTGAGAGCCATTTTTGGTTTAAGGAGAATTAGGTAAAAGGAGGATGAGTGGATGGGTATGTAGCATGCGTCTTGGCCTATTTTAATAAGTGAAGCCTTGTGGATCTACACCCATCATTTTTAGATTCAACAGATGTTATAAAAAGACTCTGAACCTTAAAAGGATTTGAATACGGGTAAAACTTTTGGATAAAACTTTCTAGGCTACCTAGCAAGTGAATACTTGGAATCTTCTTATTAATCTGGTCCAGCATCCTCAAGTATGCTTTGCTGCTATATTTGTCTTTCATACGTATTAATTAGGTCAGTGAACTCATTTTGAAAATTTAACAGAAGGAGAAACAAAGTCAATGTTAGGGGTGAGCAAGATTCTCGGATACCCTGAAACCTATTCAAAATCGATTAAATAGTTCCGGTTTCAGTTCCTAAAAAAGAGGAACTGGTCTAATCCATTCCCGTTTCGGTTCTCAAAAAAATACCCGGAATCTGAATCTGAAACTTGTTTAGAGAGATGAAATTGATTTTTTTTTTTTTTTACTGCTTCTCTTTTGTTTCTCTGTGCTGTTTCTATTTGATTTTTTTCCTTACAAAAATTGACTCTTCAAATAGTGAATTTAATGTAATACTAGTTAATTTTCTATTGATAATTGAAGAATGATTCATAATATTTTTCAAGTAGCTAAGATTAAAAAAATACAAACTTAATAAATTAACTTTCCGTCTTGTGTAAATATAGAAGATGAAGGTAAGAAAAGATCAAACATTCCCTTCCCCTCCAAAGAAGTAAGAAAATTTAATTTATTAGGTTCTAAAATTTAAACATTAGGTTTGGCGAATACCCTGGAAATAGAATCGAACCTGAGCTTCCGGTTTCGGTTCCCAAATGTTAGGAACTTGTTTGACAGATTCCAGTTTTCAATTTTTAACGTGGGACCCGCCCACCCCGAGTTAGTGATGTCTTGAGGACTGCTGTGCTCGAGTTAAGCATGAGAACACAAGCTTTCATTGAAACCTTTCCTTTCAAGGTCTGATCTTTCTTAATTCCTACCCATACTTAGGCCATGTTCTTTTTTACAATAGTGAGCATTTAGGACACAGCTTGTAACCCTTTACTGTTTTTTATAGGTCTTTGCAACTCCTTACAACCTTAACAAAAGTTTTACATTTTCTTACATCTCCTTACATGATGTTACATCTTCTTACATAGTTTTTATAACACTCAACTTGCTATTTATTTTTTTTCTTGTATGTATAAAAATGTGTGTATATTTTTTTATATACTTCCAATGCGAAAAGTCTATACATATTTTTATGAACATAATATTTCTATAAACAGAAAACCAAAATTCGGCGATGTGAATCATATTTGAGTTTCGATGTGAATGATGTACGCCATTATAGTGAAAATAAGTTCACACGTTTTTAAAACTATAATACAAGAATTACATTTATGTTTAACTTTTGATATCTATAAAAATATTCAAACTATAGGTGACAAAGATGTTTCAAATATTTCATCCCATGTTTATCCATGGCTGTTTGGTTGATATAGCATATAATTAAACATTGCATGCTCCATCCACATTTGGGTCTCTTGCTAGGATTGTCATACCCCTTTTTTTTTTTGCAGAATAATAAAACTGTGGAAACTAGAACTAGTAAAGATTATCTGAAGCCATTATACTCACTATATTGTTGATACTCAAACAATATAATTTTCACAGGACTCAAACCTTTACTAGATTTGTGATCACTCCATACATATATACCTTGGAATTTGTTTAGATATATATAACTATCTATGTAATTATTTTTATTGCTAGAGAGATACAATATACGCAAAAACTGACAAAAAATTTGCATATACACAAAAATATAAACCATTAAATATATTTAATTATTTCTGCAATTAAATTTGAATTCAAAACGTGCCACCATAAATATATATAGTTATTTTTAGCATTGAAAATCATTCATTTGGCAACATTTTGACTTTTGATTAATCCTTGGCTTAATTGTTAAAAATTAATTGACGCTATGCGTGGGGATGATAACTTTCACGCATGTTGTTGAAGAATTCTACTAGGCATCCAGTAATTTCTAACGTTTGCATTATCTATTGTGTTAATGTTAAGTTTGACTGTCGTTATTCATTTGTCAATGCTTATGTGAGAAACCTTCGCAATTTTTATAAATATTCCTTTCCAATCGCAAAACTTTCCTTGCAGAGTTTTATTAACCATTGATCTTATTTATCCTCGCAAAACAAAATAATGTTGTGCAATCATCCTGCATTGTCATTTGTATAAATACTCCTCTCCAATCACAAAGGTGGCCTTTTGAAGTTGTATTAACCATGAATCCTACATAGCAAAATAATGTCCGACAATCCTCGTGCAATTCCTTTTTCGTGTTTTTTTTAATTTTACACTTTATTTTCATCATGAGTAAATAGTTGGTTCAATAAATTCTTTCGTGGCATTTGAAGAAAATTAGTCGGTTATTGTAACTCGAGATTGAATTTCAACCATTGAATAAGGGATGCTCTTTTCTTATGAAAGCATATATCTTACATGGTTGGCCTGCATCATCTCTAAACCTTAATCACCATTAACTCATTCTACCTCATTTTATGTATCTATGATATTATTGTATACATTTTTAATGATTTATGTTGCACATATATTTCGTGTCAAAACAGTAGATCTTATTTGAATTTAGTTGATACAAACTGATGTAATTCTAACTTCATATTGCTCCGATGAGAATGTCAATATTTTCATTGAAGTTAACTATGACATATTTTTATTTGATGTATACAACAAACATGAATAATTGCAAATAAAGAAATTACATCAGTTAACTCTACAATACAGATGGCAACCCCACCATCTTCAATACTCTCTAATAAATCCTTCGGAGATTATATTCAATCATAAATTGATGCTAAAACACTATATTCAACCTTTTTTTCTAAACCATTCATTATGAGCAAATAAAAAAACCTTACCATTCTCATAGTACATTTTGTTTATTTCTTTTTTTATTTCATCACATTTTATGCACATTGTCGTACATTTTAGATGTGATGAATACCGCTACTTACTTTGAGTTTTATTTTATATATTATAAAATAAAACCTATTTCTTGCTTATGCATTGTTCTTATTAAATATTTATCTTTTCAAAGTTTCTTTTTTATATATTGCAAATTTATTAGCTAAGATAAATGTATAAATGACATAACCTACAAAATTGAAGAGAAATAACATAACAGCAATACATTTAAATTGTTGGGAAAGATTGGGATGTCCTTATACAATTTAACATCACGAGCCATATGAAAATCACAAATATATTTTGAAGAAAAAAATGTTGAAAGATTGTGATTTAAGATTTCCATTGAAAATTCTTTAACAAATATTATAATGTAAGGATTTCATGAATGTTTTAGTAATTATAATTTTGAACGTGCGTACCATTCAATATCAATTAGCTGACAACCAAAATATCAAACAAAGTTTAACACATGCCCATGCAAAATACGAAATGTACACTAGTAGAAATAGAAAAGGAGATCTCAAAAAGTACAACTAAACGACGACCTATTCGTGAAATACACAGTCTTGCCATGTTGTTTAATGAAAACAAATGAGAGGTCAATAGCTTTTCTTGAGATACCTACATTAGTAAAACATTTTTTTCATGACCTTCAACATTTTAGAAATAATTTTCACTACTTCCATCTTCTCCTTAAACAATTAATTTTAAATCCCTAATTTACAAAAGTAACCTACATTATTGTAGATTAAGAATTTTAAATAAAGAAAGTGGGAAAACCCTAGGCAATGACAGTGCGTGAGGGAAAATGCAGGGAGCGGCGGTGTTGGAGAGAGGCCTGGCAGCACCGTCGGTAGGCTCATGGGGGTTGAAACCCTGGGTGCAATTCAGATCGATGGGAATGAGATCCGCACTCAACAACACCCATTCTGAGCAAAGTTGTTTTCTAACAAAGAAAACAAACCGTAACACTTCTTTGCGCACTGCATAAGGTTAAACAAAGATATCACATTAAATTATCGACGACAGACTTTTAACTACATATATAATGTTGCCTTTATTCATATAGAAAAGAATCAAGTACAACAAACAATAATAATGGCAAATCCATTCATCCAATTATAATTTGGATGTAATTAATCAACTTTTTAATAATCAACCAACAATAAATTAACAAGAACCATAAATAATCTTCCAGTTTGCTTGTGCTCAACTTAGTAGCCATATGGAGAGGCTCTGTACTCAGCTGTTGGCTTGTAAACAGGTGATGGAGAGTAAACAGGAGACTTGTATACAGGTGCATGGTATACTGGTGATGGAGAGTAGGTCGGTTTGTAGTAGACTAGTGAAGGAGAGTAAGTTGGTTTGTGGTAAACTGATGGGGTGTAGGTTGGTTTGTGGTAAACGGATGGGGTGTAAGGGGGTTTGTGGTAAACGGATGGGGTGTATGCAGGCTTCTTATAAATAGGTGATGGGGAGTAATACATAGGGGACTTGTAGACGGGAGATGGTGAGTAGTAAACTGGTTTCCTGTAAACGGGTGATGGGGAGTAGTATACGGGGGACTTGTAGACGGGAGAAGGTGAGTAGTAAACTGGCTTCTTATAGACTGGTGATGGGGAGTAGTACACGGGGGACTTGTAGACGGGAAAAGGTGAGTAGTAAACTGGCTTCTTATAAACTGGTGATGGGGAGTAGTACACAGGAGACTTGTAGACGGGAGAAGGGGAGTAGTAAACTGGCTTCTTGTAGACTGGTGATGGGGAGTAGTAAACAGGCTTCTTGTAGACTGGTGATGGAGAATAGTATGATGGAGACTTATAAACAGGTGATGGAGAATAGTATGATGGAGACTTATATGGTGAAGATGGGGTGTAGCTGCTGTAGTATTCACTAGCAGAAGCAATGCCGACTACTGACAAGAGAATGCACAAGGCAATGAAAGAGCGGTTGAGAGCCATTTTTGGTTTAAGGTGAATTAGGTAAAAGGAGGATGAGTGGATGGGTATGTAGCATGCGTCTTGGCCTATTTATAATGTTGCTTGTAACATCATTTTATGATTTAATAATTCAAGACTACTGGAGCATAATTTCGATGAAGATTCGTCACCAGCAATAACAAAATACGTGCCTGGAGACGAAGTACTCGAGAGCACGACCGTAAGAAACAGTAAAAGGAGTTGACTTGCCTGATTTATGAGATTTTTGGCCTTCGTGCTTGCAGCAATTTTTTGCACTCTTTGAAGATGGCATAACCTTTTTATTCTTATGTGACATTTGACATGCTGGAGTTTACAATGAAATTATGAGTAGATGATAAAGTTATAATTAAATTTTCCATTTTGGAACATAGAAATCAGTAGAGGAATATATATATATATATATATATATATATATATATATATATATATATATATATATATATATATATAGATAGAGATAGATAGATAGATATACATACATACATATATATATATATATATATATATATATATATATATATATATATATATTATAATATATATATATATGTATATATACACACACATACACATGCATACATACATATATATATATATATATATATATATATATATATATATATATATATATATATATATATACATATATATATGCATACATATATACTTATATATTATATATATATATATATATATATATATATATATATATATATATATATAGATATATATATATATACACATACATACATCATACATACATACATATATATATATATATATATATATATATAGATATATATATATATATATATAATATATATATATATATATATATATACACACACACACATATATACATATACACACAACATACATATATATATATATATATATATATGTGTGTGTGTGTGTGTGTGTGTGTGTGTATACGTGTGTGTGTGTGTGTGTGTGTGTGTATATATAGCATGTATATATATATAGACACACACATATATCTACACACACATATATATATAAGTGAGTTCTAACACTGCGGTCGCGACACCTGTCCCCCGAAGCATTTATTAACATTTTATTTGGAAATAAAAATTTAAACAATATGTAATTTAAAGTCACCCCAATGAATAGTATCTTTTCAACTACTTCAATTAAAAAATAAATTATAGATATATTAGATATTATTATTTCTAAAAATTTAAATTATAAGATTAATTATAATATTTTTAAAAATATTTTAGCTAAAATTTTATAATAAACCGTGCATAGCACGAATTTAGAGGCTAGTTTTATGGGTAAAATTGTGTGCTTACATTTATCGGTATTTTTGTGGATGATAACAAAGTTCTTGTATGAATTGAGTAGTCGTTACATGGCAATTTCTAAGTATGTGTCTGTCGTGTATGAAGTTCAGATACACGTGTGCCGGAAATTATGAAGGCAAATAGTTCATATTAATAACACTATGTTTAGTATAGTCTCTTATTTTATTGATTCTCCCCCCGATATTGTATAAAGTGGTTCCTTTCTTAGAAGACTTAGCTTGTTGACCTAATAAGACTGATCCGAGATTCGAAATTCGAACTGAACGACCCGAACCTATATTCGAACCGACATTCAGAATGGAATGAATCAATCTGGACCCGAACACCTGAAGCAACCCGATCCCTAACTGAACGAAACCCAAATTCTAGCATGACCCCAAATGACCCACAGTCGAAATGACCCGATCCATAGTGACCCGACCTGAAGTCAACTGAACATAGACAACCTACACCCGAACCGCGTACCCAATTTAAAACTGATCCGATTCTCACTCGACTCAACTTTACCTGAATAAAACTCGAACCCGAGTATATCCGACACAAATATAATGCAAACTGAAGTATACTCATAACCTATCAATCCAAAACTATTCCTAATTCCCTAAATTTCATTGCTAAGGCCTAGAAAAAAGCTCCTATAGTAATTTAATGCAAGTTTTAATGAACAAGCAAGTTGTAATCTAACTATTAACCATAGTGCATAATGTTATTAAAATTTTTAACCAGAAGGTAAAATGTAACATTGTTGACGTATTTTAATTAAACGGCGACCAACACGTAGGAGACTGAGGAAGGGTTAGGCGGCGACCGACGAGTAAGAGATTGAAGGAGGGTTAGGCGGCAACCGGCGAGTAGGAGACTGACTGAGGGATGGTTAGAGCGTTAGGCGACAAGAGACGAAGGACTTAAGGAAAGTAACTATCACGGTCTCAAATGTCCAGTCTGTCATGAAGGATTTTCAGTTTTAAGCTTCACTTAAGTTTTGCTTCTTAAGAT
>JAKOGI010000302.1:112500-250000 GCA_029747015.1 Carnegiea gigantea | reverse complement strand
TTGAGAAACCATTTTATAGTTGAAAATCCTTTGATTAAAAAAATAGATACATAAATAGGCAGGTAATAAAATAAAAGCATTGAGCCACAAATAACAAAGGTCGCACAAAAACCATACAAGCATACACAACCCCAAAAAAAAAAAAAAAAACTAGAAATGCGTGACAAGTGACAAGTAGATCCAAACATCAACACTTTAAGTGCCCTTGGGAACCGAGGAAAGGGGAAGTAACAAGTTACCTTAAGTCTGTCACTTCAATCCTATTTCTTCACAGCCTGCCCTAGCTCACGAGTCATGTCCTCTGTTGGTTCTAAAGTCTTCAAATTTTGTCTAATCACTTTGCTTCAACTCCTCCTCTATCTACCTCGACCCCTTCTATACCCCGGAAGATCGACTTCTTGCACCTTCTCACATGTGCATCCATGCTAGTTCTCTTTATATGATCAAACCATCTAAGTTTACCTTCTCTCATCTTATCCTCTATAGGTGTCACTCCTACTTGGTCTCTAGTCACCGCATTTCTGATTATATCCAATCTCGTGTGGCCACATATCCAATGAATCATCCTCATCTCTATGACTCTCATCCTCTGACCTAAGACTTCTTGTTAGACCAACACTCGAAACCATACAATAATGTTGGTGTGACCACCATATGGTAAATCCTCCTCTTCCATCTTAGTAGGATCTTCTTATCGCACAACACCCCTGAGCATTATTCCATTTTTGTCATAATATCTTTATTCGATGGTTAATGTCTTCATCAATATCCGCTCTTTTTTGAATGATGAATATCCTATTTCTTGGATGGCTTGTCCTAGTAATCTTGGGAAGAATAGAAACAGAAGAGATCTTAAAAAGCACACCTAAATGTGAAATACACGGTCCTATTAGGCTATTTAATGAAAAGAAATGAGAGGTCAATAGTTTTTACTGAAATACTTTTTTTCCCGATTGCTAATAAGCCACAAAAGGGCTTAAAAGGTCAAATTCGGGTCAAAATCGAGTTAGGACAATAGAAATATAAAAAATGATGTGTCCGGATTTAAAATTCGGATGAAAAGTTCATGACCATACCCAATTTTTTCAGGTTGGACAAATTTGGATATTCAGATCAGACAACTTTTTGTCAGCTCTAACTGCAATGAGGGTTAAAAAGATTACTTCAATATATCTTAAGGTGAGAGATACATCTAATTTTTTTTTTTTCCTTTTGGAAAATAGTGATCCTAAAAGAATTGGTTGCCTTTTGCCTAGATGATTTTAAATGGCAGAAATTAAAGCAAGAATCCCTTGCATACCAAGCTCAAAAAATCAACCAAAAATTAAAAAAGATGTGTTTTCACAATATTATTCTATGCAGAACGATTGAAAATTGTGAACGTAATTTGCCATGTACTGGAGAAAGTGTTTGCATCATAAGCCAACTAATAAAGTAAATTCAAAAAGCTGTTTCAATTTTTCATGACACAAACCTAAAAATTGTTATAACAATAACACGATAAAACCTAAAAATTGTTATAACAATAACACGATAAACCTTATTGACTACACATTGTATAACTAATAAATTACCAATAATTTCTTTGTTGGTTTTAATAACTACTCGAGATTTCGGACATGTGATTAGTTGTTCTTATCTATCATGTCAAAAATAGAGGGTTTCTAGGCTCATATCCTTTAATTTATCTGTAGATCCCTTTTCATATATATACACATTCAATGTGTGCTCAAAATTCTGAGTTCTAACATCGAAGAAACTTAAGGGGAAATAAAAAAGAAAGAATAATTTGACCATCTTGTGAGTGAAGAATATATACAATGGCCGGGGGAGGGTTTGTCGATAGCAGTGCAGGGAGACAATACAATGGAGGTGTCACCCTCTTTGTGATACTCACTTGTATGGTTGGCGCCACCGGTGGTCTTATCTTTGGTTATGACATTGGGATTTCAGGTTGTTATTGATTATAGTATGAATTATACATTTACAACCTCTGATAGAGGTGGGCAATTGGTTGGTTGGGTCTTCATTAGGTTGAAGAGCTCCTCTTAATATTTGTATATGGACGATATTTGGTCATATTCATTATAAATAATAGGTTTTGTTGGTATTAGCCCATGTAGAGCAATTACAGGGTTTGATTGGGATGGCCTAACAATGCCCTAATGACAGCCTTGTGCCTTTATTATATAACTTGTATACGGTGTTCACTTATGTGCTACCTTTATTAAAAGATTGTGAGTGAAAGACTATTATGTGCATTTTTTTTGGCGTGGATGTCTAACTTCAACCCATTAAAGTAAGTTGGGTTCGTAGTCACTTGAGTCAATCAGACCTGATCATTTTTCTTGTTAACGAGCCAGCCATGACTTCATCAAAAACAGTTCATCCTTCGACTGCTATCGCCATTGTCGTTTGCCATTGTTACTAGACATTTATTATTTTTTTGTTCAATTGAAAATTAACAAGTACACACAGAAAAAAAAAAAAAAGGAAAGAAACAAATGCATGGTGATTTTGAACTGAACTTTCGTATTGGGTTGATTTTGTGCGAATGCAGGAGGCGTAACTTCAATGGATATATTCCTAAAGAGGTTCTTCCCATCGGTATATAGGAAAGCATCAACTAAAGCAGGGCTTGAGAGTCCTTACTGCAAATTTGATAGCCATTTGCTGCAGTTCTTTACCTCATCTCTCTACCTCGCAGCCTTGGTGGCCTCATTCTTTGCAGCCATAATCACTAAGAAATTCGGTCGAAAGATGTCCATGTTCATTGGAGGATTGACCTTCCTTATAGGATCCATTCTCAATGGATTTGCTCAGAATGTGATAATGCTCATCATTGGTCGTGTCTTCCTTGGTATTGGAGTTGGATTTTGCAATCAGGTAATAATTATAATCTCTAGCACTAATATTGGGCTTGCTCTAGCTAGTTTCCTTGACGAATCGGAATATTCGGGAGTTGTGTATGAATTAATGATAAGTTGAAGCAAAAAAGTAATCCCTTGACTGTAAGGTTTAAGGCTTATCTAATATATACATTCATCCCTCTATTGTTTCTACTTAAATGTGGTATTTTAACTCCGACATAAATTTCCTACAAGACAATGCATTTGGAATGTTAGTTTCATGGTTTAATTATGCAAATCTATGATTTTTCACTTCACTACAATGAAAAGTAACGATACGTATACAGTCTGTCCCAGTGTATCTCTCAGAAATGGCTCCAGCAAATCTAAGAGGAGCATTGAACATGGGTTTCCAAATGGCAACGACAATTGGTATTCTTGCTGCAAACCTTATCAACTATGGTACAGCTAAGATGAATGGTCATCTTGGGTGGAGGCTTTCTCTAGGTCTTGCAGCAATACCAGCAACAATGGTGACCATAGGTGGCTTGATCCTCCCTGACTCCCCAAACTCCCTTATTGATAGGGGCCAAAGGGATGAGGCTAAGAGAATCTTACAAAAGATTAGAGGCACTGAGGATGTTGGTGAGGAGTTTCAAGATCTTGTTGAGGCTAGTGAGACATCCAAGTCAGTCGACAATCCATGGAAAAACATTATGGAACGCAAGAACCGTCCTCAACTCATCATGGCTATACTTATCCCCTCGTTTCAACAACTTACAGGGATTAACGTCATCATGTTTTATGCACCAGTTCTATTCAAAACCCTTGGATTTGGTAATGAAGCTTCCCTTATGTCGGCTGTAATTACAGGAGGAGTGAATGTTGTTGCCACAATAGTGTCCATCTTGACAGTTGACAAGGCTGGGCGAAGGGTTTTATTCCTTGAAGGAGGCATTCAAATGTTGATTTGCCAGGTAAAGTATATATAAATAAATAAAACCCAAGTCACATTGCATATGCCAAATACAATGCAATGCATAGCAACACAATGAACAGTATCAATTCACTAGGTTTGATATACTGATTACAATACCCAACATAACATCGATATTTCCCTTAATTGGGTTAACATTTTCCTCATTTTACTTTAGGTATTGATAGCATACTTCATTGGCAAGACATACGGAACAACAGGGGAAGGTGCATTCTCAACAGGAGCAGCCAACTTTGTTCTATTCCTAATATGTGCCTACGTTGCTGGTTTTGCATGGTCATGGGGTCCCTTAGGTTGGTTAGTCCCTAGTGAGATCTTTCCCTTGGAGACTCGACCCGCTGGACAAGCCATGACTGTGATGTTTAACATGATATTCACCTTCGTTATTGGGCAATGTTTTCTTAGCATGCTTTGTGTGATGAAGTTTGGCCTTTTCATCTTCTTCAGTGGATTTGTCATCATTATGACCTTGTTCGTGTACTTCTTCTTGCCTGAAACCAAAGGTGTTCCAATTGAAGAGATGTATGCAATTTGGAAGGCACATTGGTTTTGGGGCAAGTTCATCCCTGACGAAGCATTGGGCAGCTATGCCACGAACATCCAAATCTCTGAGAAGGCATAACGAGAAGACCTTAATTGCTTTTTAGTTCTTTTACATTTTGTTAATTGGATCATGGATCACTGTTACTTAACTTTAATTTTCTTTTCCCTTTTTTCTTTTATCTCAATCTTGCATTTTTTTTCTAGTACTCATTAAGTAGATATAAAAAATGCATCTCAATTTTTTAAAAAGAAAAAAATGAATAAAAATTAATCTAAACAAAAATAAAAAACATCGTTGTGATGATATATGGATGTATTATTCATTCGACACATATACTAATTTAATGGACTGTTAAGGAACCAACCTAATCTAAAGTTTAAACTAAAAGTTTACAGATTGGTTCTATATCCTAACATGCCCCTCACGCAAATGTCCTTTGGGTTTAAAAGTATAAATGCTGCAAAAACTCCACATGACCTTATCTAGTATACTAATATGGAAAGCTAGGCATTTCATCAAACAAAGCACGTGCATTGCAAAGTCCATCCATAGCTATTAGCCTTAAACAAACAAGTGATGTATATACGCTCAAGTGAATTTTCAACCTAAACCAAATGGATCATTGGCACAGTCACTAACAAACTTATGAAAGTGTTCAATAACACCCGCCTGTTTTATCGATGTGGTACTCTGAACCATTTAAACTCAGACAATCGCTCTAACAATTTAATCCCGCTAGCTGCAGTGAGCTTTCCCAATCTCGATAATGGGCCTTGGACCCATCTGTTCTCTTCAAGCTAAGTACTAGTAGGCGGATATAAAAAGGGAATGAATTCGTAAGGTTGATACTAACAAACTCCATGTATCCACGTTGTCAGCTATCGAACATTACGTAGTAGAGCAGAGAGAGAGGCCACTACTTGAAGGATTCTCGCACATAGAGTAGCATAGGGTAAATCATATCATAGTCCCAGGTTCATAGGAAAATATAAATTGCTTGTGTCAGCCAACTCAAATGAGCATTTATATTGTTTGGAAAATCATTTTGTTAATGAGCATTTATATGATTTATGAATAATCATTTTGTGGCGTACAAATAAGTATTTGGTATTTTGTGCATCTCTCAGTACTTTCCTGAAGATGTTGGTAGAGGATGATTACTGATAGCGATAGCTAGGGCTTTATTTTGAGGAAAAAAAAGATTTCTTATCTGATATTTTATTTACACCTCTAGTGTATTTTGTCGGTATTTTAATATTGTTGTTTCTCTGTTTTGCATTTCATTACTCTTGAGGAAACATAGTATTGTTGTTTACTAGTCTACAATTAATTGACATTTATTTATTTTGCAAATGAGCATTTATAAGGCTTACAAATGAGCAATTGGATAATTGCTCTTATATATTCTTAATCGTTTGTATTTTTTTTTTTAAACATATGTATGCACTTCCAAATTACAAAGTTATGTTCACTAGAAAATTAGAATAAAATAATTAGACTTGGACAAGGTCTAAACTTAATATTCATTAATTCAAAACGCCACTAAGGAAATGAACACAATAAGACTCAAATAACTTTTTTTCTTTTTGCCAATGAGGCCACAACTTTCATTATTATGACGTGCATTTTTCATACTCTTTTTTATACGGTGCATTTTTCATACTATCACTGCCCTCATAATCATACAAGCAACGAATTGAAGCCAAAAAAAAAAAAGGAAAAAGGGAGGAGGTGCCAGAAGCATAGAGGATGTAAAAAGAGTCAAAAAGAGAGCACATGAACTAACTAATGAGTTTCGTCCTGGATTTGGATGGCATGCGCGAGCTGCAGGAGAGAGCAAAAGGAATACATACATCCCTTTGCCAATTTGCATCTTGAACTGTCTGAAATGAGCATAGCATGGGGAATCCAAAAGAGAGAGCAAAATAGAGCACAAAAACTAGGCCCGTATACATTTAAATAATTCCCTAATCAAATTTGAATGATAGGAGCATGGGCAAATTGAGAGAGAAAGACAGAGAGAAAACTCAGCATACATTTCCTTAGCCACCTAGTCGTTAATTTCCTTCTCAAATTTGAATGCCATGAGTGACGCGGATAATTTATTGCCCCCATCAAAACCCAGCCCATAAATAACTCCCTTTACAGTTTAGTCGCCCTGTGAGGAAAGGCAGACAAAATTATGAAGAGAAAAAGCTCTGTACTTCTCATTTAACACAGACGGCTATATATATACACACACATACATACATATATATATATATATATATATATATATATATATATATATATATATATATATATATATATATATATATATATATATATATATAAACACACATGCACGCATACAAAAGAGATGAAACATAGCAAAACCCTAGCTTTAGCCTCATTAACAAGAAACCGCACACAACTAGGAGAGGTACAGAATAATTATTATACAATAATTAACTCTTATCGCTCGCCCTTAAGTTGGAGAATGTGGATTCACAATGCCCAACTTACCAAGTAAAAAATGGAACTACTGTTTTTTTCTAGAGCTTTACTAAAAGTTTCTGCTAGTTCATACTTTGAAGTAGATAATTACTAGCTAGCTCTCCTAAAAACAAGCGTTCACATACAAAGTGACAATCAATTTCAATGTACTTAGGCCTTTCTTGAAAGACTAGATTGTGAGAAATGTGTAAGGTTGCTTGATTACCAAAATACAATTGCACGGGTCTCTTTATGAATAGTTCTAAAGCAGCAAGAAATGATTTGATCCATATCAATTCGCTAGTAACTATAGTCATTGCCATGTATTCTACTTCAGCTAAAGACTTGGAAACTCTACTTTGCTTCTTCGCTTTCCAAGATATGGTGATCCTCCAAGAGTAACAAAACACTCAGTTGGAGATCTCCGAGTAATAGAGCATGGCCCCAATCTGAATCACAGATGGCATTATAAACTTGAAGATCACAGTTACTTCTCAATAGTATCCCTTGTTCTAGGTTTCCCTTTAGGTATTGCAAAATGCATTTGGTAGTTTCTTGGTGTTCTTCCCTTGGATCATGCATAAACTGAGACAATATATGAACTGCAAAGCACAATTCTGGATAGGTGATTATAAGATAAATCAGCCTTCCCATAACTCTTTGATACTGAGTTGGATATGCTAAACTTCTTCCTATTGCCAATGCGAGTTTATGATTTGTTTCCTTAGAAAAATTCACTGGTTTGGACCCCAATAGTCCACATTCATCAACTATTTCTAAGAAATATTTCCCTTGATAGAAAAATAATCTTTGAGAATTTCTCACAGCTTTAAATCCCAGGAAATATTTAAGTGTCCCTAGCTCTTTAATGTGAAAACGGTCATTGAGAGATGCCATAAACTAGGCACAATCATCAGGATCATTACCCATGAGCACCAAATCATCCATGTAAACTAAGAAGCCATCAACTTGTCCCTCTTTTTGTATGTAAACAGAGAATAATCTACATAAGATCTCAGAAACCCTTACTCAAAGAGCTTTGAAGATAGTTTAGAGAACTATTGGCGTAGTGCTTGTTTTAACCCATAAAGAAACTTCTGTAGCCTACATACCTTGATTGTATTGGACACTCTAAAACCAGGTGACATAACCATGCATACTTGTTTATTCAAATCCCTATGCATGAAGATATTGTTTACATCCATCTGATGTAGTTAATCCTTTGGCCATTGCAACTGCAAGAAAGTGCCTAACACTTGTCATCTTGGCTACAGGAGTAAATGTTCCATTGTAGTCAAATCCAGATTCCCAAAACGCCCCAACAACCCTACACCCTCTCTCTGCCCCTCAAATCAGTCCAAATGATGTCCTTCTACGACGCCACATCTTTGGCCTCCGATTGTGGGTAGTCATCGTAATCTTCATGGGCTCCACCATGGCTCCCCTCTCCTCTCTCTTACCTCACCTCTCACTGGATCAACAAAACTCTTATCCGATTGCTACCGCCCCTAAGATCCAAATCAACATTGGGAACCCGGAGCAGCGAGTAGTGTTCTTCGACAAGGCGTTGTCTAGCAAAGACAGTTTGAGGCCCAATAATGTCAATTAAGCTTCTGATTTTGCTTGACTGATGAGAATGTCATCAGAGAATGTCGTTCTAGCATTGTTTATCAGGGAGTTCTAGAGGATAGTACTAGAGTTGTCGTCAAGAATCTCTTGAATAACAATTAAGACTTTGCTTCTACTATGTTCTTATTGATTGTAATTTTCTAGGTTTTTGGTTCTCTTATTTGAGTTTAGGTTTGCTTGCTGATAGAACCATGATTTTGAGTTTTATTAATTTAGTTGAAAGATTGATTTTTTCCTTCTCTTTTCCTAGGTCCTTTTGTGGGTGAAGTAATGTTTGTTTGTTGTTCTTCTAATCTTGTGTTCTTAGGGTTTGTTGGGGGGGGTTGAATTTTCTGAGGTGGGTTTGCTTCAATTGATTAATAGTATATTTCTTATGCTTGCTTGTTGGTGCTGGGGTTATTCGCTTGAAAGTACCAGAAAAAACACTTCCCAAAATAGAAAGATGAAAAAGATTGTACATTTTGAAGTCTCAAACGCCTTTGGAATGAGATTAAAACAATATGCTTCAAACAATTGAAATTCAATCGCATATCCTAATGTTCCTATGATTGAACTAAGCTACCACCACAATTGAAGAATAATTCATGCAAGATCATAAACTAATGATAATGAAAGAGAGAAAAAAAAACAAAATCAAAAGTGATCTTTTTAAAACAGATGCCTAATACTTTAAGCAAAACATGGGATTTAGTCCTATATCACTTGCCTGAACTTTCTGTCTCTTCTCAAAGGCATTGAAAATACCTTGGTGTAGATTTTCTTTAATTGGACACGTTGGGCTTGTATGACTAGGTTGTTTGCAAATTGAAAAACTCTTGGTTTGCATTTTCGCCAATTTCTTTAACACCTTTCAAGCGTACTTTTCTTAGGCATCCTTCCATTTTTTATTTCGATGGGCATAAAACATGTCCTCCCTATCTCAAATCCTTGTCGATCTGAATAGGATTCAGTTTAAAAACTTCCTCTGTTACCAATTCTTGTGCTTCGCCACTACATGTTGCCACATCAGAACAACAGTGCAAAGGTAGATAACATAGTGGGATGTGGAAACAATCCTTCTGAATAAACTCGTAATATGTGATGACCAAGTATGCCCTAAAATTCAAAATTCTTATAGTTGCATAATGTAATGCTTGCATCCCAGAAGACCATATGCATTCTACCATCTTATTTGTAGTGCCTTAAGATGAACTCATTTCCGTCGTCATGAACAAGTAAATATTGGCTTGCTTTCTCAATTTCTTCTTGAAACTTTTTGAAAGCAAATGGTGTGAGGACTTGAAAAGCTTGTTCTCCTAGTGGCGATCTCGTTTTTAGAGAAGTTGGTCTAACTGTAGCAGTCATATTGCTACGTGTACTCTTAAACTCTATCTCTTTAATTGCAACATCTATCTAAAATACTAATAGAAAAAATCCAAAAAGGTATTAGTGCTTTCTCTGCAAACTTTATTTTTTTAAAGAAAATCAACGAAAATGATATGAACTTGTTAAAGAAGTCCATCACACCAGTGTGAGAAGAAATAAATCTCTTGATCAAAGCATTTATACTTTTCGCTTGACATGTCATTGTCATCCCTCCAAAAAAATAATCAAGCTGGTGCCCAGAAGTGTCTAATTTGGTATAGAACTTTGATATGCTTATTATTTTTCAAGTTGTATTTCTCAACAGTTAAAGGCCATTTATACTCGAATTCTTCGGGAGAGTTCATCTTGTATAACATGTAAAACTCACCACTTCAATTTTGATACTCACTACAAAGGAGAGCCGTGAACCAACCACTAAACTTTGATGTGATAATCCAGATACAATAGCTATGCTTTGAGGAGGCATTTCACTTGCGATTACTCCAGACATCCATGGATCTTGATATGTTATAATTGTCTTTGGAGGCTTTCTTATTGCCTGAACAAAAGTTTGCATTTGAAATGTAATAGAACATTAGAATACAAGTCTAAAGTTTACAAATAAAAAGATATGTATATGTAAATATATGACAAGAAAAGGAAAGAAAAAAAATCTTCATTAACCACTTAAAAGTTGCTGGAGTTTCATTGCGTAAGAGTGCACATCCAAGTAGAATCGTGTTTTCGTGGTTGTTGATGTCCACGAATATTGCACAAGGCATTCAGACGCGTTAACTCTGTAAGTGATATCAAAACCGACAACATCACCATACTTGTGATACCAATCGAAACTTTGAACAATATACCAAAACAAGTGTTCAAGTCTCTTGTCCTCATTTATGGTTTATGCATATTGAAACTTGAAATTTTCTTCTTTTACTGATTTCATGCTATCAATCAAGTCCACGGCATCATCAGGTGGTGCAATCATTTTCTTCACCTTCGTGAAAAGGTTGAGGATATCCTTTTCAATGAATTGAAGACCACCATGTTCGATCTTTGTTTTTTTAGCTCCATAACTCAAATAATATGTCTAACTGAGAGTCCAGCTTCCTTGTATAACAAAATTTTTTCTTTAGCCTCGGGTGTGATGACTCAATTAGATGGGAGAAGGTGCATTTCATGAGGCAAAAGAATTTCATGATTGTGTTGTTTGACAAGCCTCAACACATGCCATTCTTTGGGGGAGTATTTCAAAGACTTTCACTTAAAGTGATATGCATATGAGCATTGCACTCATATCTAGAGGATTCTCTTTTCCTTTGATCTTTGGATGCGTCAATTACTTTGATAGGTTTTTTCCTTCCTCAATGACAAGACAAATCATGTCTCGCTATCTTGTTATTTTTTTCTCAGATCGATCTTTATGAATTCCAAAATCATGTCATTTAGCATATGTCTGTAGAATACAAGGGCTTCTTCATCGCTACTAAACATTTGACAAATGAAAAGTGCATAATTTTCTTCGAGGATTTCATTTAGATCGATATTCATTATGTCTGATGATTACGCTTGCAGCGAATATTGTGTGGTAGTGTTTGTAGTTAGAAGACATATTGGGGAAGTATGGTATAAAAAGCCTCAAGTTTATCAAAATAATTATTTTGCCCCCAAAGTGCCTTGATGCATCAAAAAAATTATCCTAAATTATTGTATTGCTACCAAATTGAATTGTTCTGCAGCAAGAAACTAGGCCGGAGGGTTCCTGTTGCCGCCAAACTCTATTGTTAGGTATCCAAATTATTGTATTACCTCCAAATTGAATTGTCCTGAAACTCTACTGTTGGATAGCAAGATTGACTCAATTTTCATATAAAAACAAAATATAATTTGGTATTGACTGGATTGTTTATGGAGAGTTTAATTTAACTAGGCAAGTCAGAAAATTTTAACTAAAAAAGAGATTATATGTAAACTTTTTACCATATATATGTGGTTAAAATTCTTTAGAAAAATGGTAATAGATACTCTGTATCTATTAGCCTAAGGGCAACATTTAGCAAAATCAAATTTAAAATAGTCAAATCCATCCAATTAAATAGTATCTAGAAGATGTAAACTGATTGATTTGCCCTTGTTTCCTTTTTAAAATACCAAGTTGCCACTATCAAGAAGTTTCCTTTTCTTTGACTCATGTTAACATTAGAAAAGGAAAACGAAGATAAATAAATCAAAATTAGAAAATTAGAAAAATTAGACGAGCAAATCAATAAATGAAGAAAAATTGAAATTCACATTGATTTTATTTAGAAAACTAAGAAAATAATAAAAAATTTTAAGTAGTCCCCCCCCCCCCCAAAAACAGGTTCAATTTCTTCTTCCTTGATGAACAAGCAAATGGAAGGAAGTTTTCAACAATAATTTGCAGCTAATGACAAAAGTTCCCCTTGTTTCTTGCCCTAATAATTTCCTTTCCTTCTTTTTTCACGGTTGCAATTTGGCGAGCAAATGTCTAGTCAAGAGAAAAAGTAAAATGGCCTATCACTTCAAGATTTAGTACCCATGGCCTACTAATTTGAGAGGTGGAGAAAATATTATATGAAAAGCCAGACAAGGAGAGAACATTTCGAAGCAAATGTAATGGATTTATGTAATAAGTTATCTAACTCATTAAAAGGAATTAGCAGTACTAAATTAATGAAGATCTTAAATAAAATCATTCAACTAAATTTTAATTTATTACGCTATATAACATTAAAATATTTATACGCTTAATTTCATATATAGAAAATTTATAAAATCATCTTATCGAAGTATTTGAAAAAAGAAAAGCCTATATCATACTCTTAGAAATAAAAACTTCTACAACCTATGTCAGCGCCAAATATAAAAAATTATCTATATGATAAATTCACGTTGGAAAAATGTATATTTATATACATGCAAGAAGGAGTACTCACTTCTAGGTGTGTGATATACATTACCGTGTTTTCTATTGTGAATCAATAACTAATAGAGCTTACTTAAAAAGAATCGAGTATTACAGTTTATAGTTTTGTACCCTTCGTTTGGACATTAGCTCAATTTCTCTATCTAATTTGCGTTTTTTTCTTTCGATTTCTGACACCATGTCGTGATCTTTTTCTTCAGTTTTGGACGTGATAATGACAATGTATGAAATCCAATCTAAATAAGGCATAGGGATCAGGTATATGAGCCTTATTTATTCTATATTGTAGAGATATTGATCCTAAAAAATCTAAAAGTAAAATTCTTTTAGTTGTCTAATGCTCTTTGAAAATAAAGCAAAAGATAATTTTATGATGTAACTTTTTATAATCTAGTTTGAGATTTTTTATAAACTGTTACATGATTTAAGTTAAATATAAGAGCATTCCCAGTGCACAGGCATGTGTGCCATTTGCAGGACTTACATGCCACGTGTTGCTTCACAATTAAGTTTTCAACTTTTGCCATGCGAGGAGGAACGGCTTAGTGTTCCTCCATGCATTCGCACTTTTTTTTCCTTTTTGTTATTTTTTTAGTTTTTTATTTTTATTTTTCCTTAAGCATATGATTTTAGTGGTTAAAAAAAGGTTTATATGTTATGTGGTGGATCTATAATAAATATTTTATTGGGTGATTTAACTTAGAGTTTCATAGATTGGAGAAGTGAAATAATATAAAATAGAATTTTTTCTGACGCGGTAAGGTGGAGTTTCAAAATTTAAAACTTTGATTGATAATGCTCCCACTGCGATTACTTGACACGCCTTAATTAGGTAGATTATAAAGGCATTTGTATAATCAAGAGCGCCATGTAAACCTACCTCGGATGAACGCACGCGGAGTCCGTGCAACATGAGAGGGACCCCATTACCATATGTAAAAGGTCCATCCAAATATCTATATATAAATGGTATACGTATGTCTATGGGAATCACAAATAAGTAAAAAACCTATAAAAAAACAAAAACGTTTTACTAGTATAAAGATAGCATAATTTTGCTGGGTCAATATAATATGAAGTGATATATTTTTTTTTGGGTGATAATAAAGGTCTTGAAGCAAAATATAAGAGAAGTTTCATGAACCAACCTAAACTGATATATCATAGATTTAAAATCACCACATTAACAACTAATTGTCATTATTAATTGTTTAGTTTGAATAATTGTTGACTATGTCAGCTAATGTAAGTTTAACATTCGAATAAGGTCACCCTTGTTGTCAAAATCATAAGGATTATACGCACAATTTTATAACCGAAAACTTTTATATAATAGCATGATCTTGCACAATTTATAAGTAGAGCATCCTTTTACACTCCAATTCTATTATTTCTTTTTAATTTTTTGAATTTAGTGCATGATACACTAATACTATTTAGACTCAACATATTAAGACATTTTTTTTCTGTTTCTCAATGTATTATTTTCTATTTCGAATAAAAGTGATAATCTACACGAAGAGTCGCGGAGAGAGAGAGAGACAGAGATGGCGTGCATGAAAATGGTACCTGTTTAAATGTTATCTCAACGAAGTTGGTCTCATAATGTAAGCTTTTGGTTGAGATGGTTCTTGAACATGGTATCAGAGCCTTTCTGAGCGAGAGGTTTCGGGTTCAAATCTCAGCGGCCACCATATTGATTTATTGCGCAAAGTAGGAGAGCGTTTGCAGCATCCACGCTTCAAGCCCAAAAGACATTCGCGTAAGGGGGAGTGTTAGAGTATAATCTTATTTTTGGGCCTTCAACCATCAGGTTAAGCTTTTAGTTGATGTGGTTTTTGAACAATTATGAAAGCTAAATTACATAGGCCCCAAAATCCTTCCAAGAGTTCCGCTCCTTTTTGTTCAATTTGCGTGCAATGATAGTAGTACATATAGTTCATAGTACATACATAGCTCCAGAAGCCTACTTCGACTCTATAAATAGTACTCCCCTTCAATCCCCTTCTCGCTCACTCATCCGACCATCATCTACCTCTCACCCTCGAAGGCATCCCGTCTTCGTCGGAACCGTCCTTGGTGGGGTCTGCAACCTTGCCGTCAACTCCTTCACCGGTGTCATTAATTAAGCACCCTAAAAAATTGAGTATTAATTAATTAGTTAGTTACCTTTGATCCTCCATATATATATATATATATATATATATATATATATATATATATATATATATATATATATTAAAGCATTTATCATTTTGCTAATAGCTCGAACTATCTTGTCAATATAGGATAGAGCTCTATTATGATATATTTTTTTCTATTGATAAGACTTAGATGTAAGATCTTATATAGTACGAGCAAAAGTCAAACTACTATTATTTATTTTTAAAATGTGTAAATGCTTGGGATTAAAAATAAAGGGTTTTTTTAAAATAATTGATTTGGAGTCTTTTGTATATAATTTTCTTGATTTTTGAATTACGCGAATTCTTGAAATGAAAAATAAAGGGTGACTTAATTATTGGTTTGGAGTCTTTTGTATATAATTTCCATTAATCGATAAAAGATCGTTTTATTCATGCATGGTTGATGTTACTTGTCGACCAAGGCAATTATATTGCCCTGAAAAAGAATGACAACTACGACAAAAGATCATATCCAGAGAAAGGCTAGAGGGGTTAATCTCAAATGCAACACTTATCACATCTTGCATATAAATAGTCATGCATTGATGTTCGTGGAGGGTATTAAAAATAAAATAGCAAACATATATATATAGTGAACAGGTTAGTGTGGTGATGACATTTGGTGTGTTGTTTGTTATTGGTTGTGTTTTTTTTTTCCAGTATATTTTAAGTACAGTTGCTCAAAAAGAAATGACTATCTTTAATTACACAATCATGTTTTTACAATTAGCCTTGTGTCGTTAGAGTATGCTATACTCTTCCATAGCTCATTATTAATAATCCAATTAAATTTCTTGGAAGGAGTTACATGTAAATTAATAATGCAATTTATTCAATGAACTGTTAATATTTCAAAATATTCTAATCCAATTTGATGTCCAAAAAAAAAAATTTATGTAACCTCAACAAAATAGAATTTTGTTTTGTCTAAACAATGATAAGCAGGCCAGTCTATTGAGCCCTATCTCAAAGATACCCAATAGACCTTAAGATGCAAAGGGGAAGGAATGTCAAAACCTGAGCGCAAAACCCAAAAACTAAGACCCACCTGCAAACTCATGCAAAACCTGAGCGCAAAGCCCAAAAACTAAGACCCACCTGCAAACTCATGCACTAAGCACAAATTCTACACCCCCTTAGATTTGAACCAACATGGGGTAAGGTGGCCAAATTACTCCTAACCGCACAGGCTATGAGCTTTTTGGCTCAAGAAAATAGAATGTGTACGTACTACAGTAGAAGCAATTGCATATAGTGTCTTCTATGTACTAATTCTAAAAAAAGTTTTCATTTGCTATTAACATACAACATTCATCACATTAAATCCATCATTTTGTCAAACCAATTGCCACAGTATATAATATAGGAGCATTCATCTAATTGTAGATAATAACTTCATAGTTATGTAAATATAATCTTGACGGTTACCTGGTTTCTCACGTAGTTCTAAGAACCTACCAAAAATGACAAATTTGATATACTTACTTTTTTCATGCAATTTAAGGCAATGTAAAAATGTACTCAATAAAGTGTAAATATATACCCATTAAAGCAAGCAACTTATATAAATAGATGAATAAATAAAAGCTAAATCAGATGCTTGTGAAATCAGGAAAAAAAAAAAATTTAAAACCACTAAACGTTCTTTCATAGTCTTAAAAATTTACCAAACTTTAAAAAAGCCTTGAAAAATCACTGAACGTTAACACTGGGTGAAAAATATGATCAAACTTTGTGTTGTATTGATCCTCTCCTTACTAGTCACAGAAAATTCGTGATCATTTTTAATCTTTTAGGTGAAAATATTTCTAATTTTTTAGAATATTAAAAAGCGGATGTAAAAATTGAATTTAAAAAGCATGATTAGGATCATATTTGAAGTAGTTCGTGATTAATTTACCGTTCAAAATAGGAGAAATATGCAATTTATAATGACAGCAGCAGGGGGGAATGCAGTAAACACCGCTAAGTCATCGGATATACATATGACTTTTTTGCTCGAAACAAGGTAGTGTTTACCAATAGATAGCTAGTCTATTAATTAGCTGGACCAAATAAGTTGCTAATAGATATTATAAGAAATTAAGAACTTGATGGCCAAAGGCAATTAGAATGCTTTTTTTTATTTTTTCTCTCTCTCTCTCTCTACCTCTTTTGTAGATATTATCATCGTTTATATGATATTCTCTTCTTTCAACTACAAATGAATTACAATTGTAAACAAATAATGTTTTTAACTGTACTTCAATTTTTGGGACTCCCTTTTTTTGTCCTCTAAAAATTGAGAACTATTTGAAAAAAATACGGTAAAGATAATTGAGAGTTTCTTCATTTAGTAAGTTACGATGTGCAACACAAAGTTGGGTGATCATTTGAACTTGATATAAAGGCTCGGTGATTTTTTAAAATTAAAGTTTAGTGAGTAAGTAAAACTTTAGCAGAAAGTTTAGCAAGCTTTAAAACTTGCTACCATCAATTTATGGTTCTCATGTGAATATACTTCAAAATGATGTAATTTTAACTACTAATTGTTTGAGGCTGAATAATATTCAATCTTCAAATTTATATCTAGAAACTGAAAATCAGTACGTACGGTTTCAAACTTAGAAATTGAATTAATTTTTCAATCTCAATTTTGTCTCTTTTCAGCTCTCTCTCTGGTACCCATTGCTCCATACACCACTATCCAATTGATGTCCCAGACACTAAACTTCTGCTAATTTAAAGGGGAGAAAATTTAGAAGTGTGATTATGAAATAAATCAATGAGAAGGAGAGTTGGGTTAAACGTGAGGCTGCTAGTGTTGTATTGATGTTATGAAAACAATATATATACATCCCTAATTAATTTTTCACATAAAATAAGATAATGTCACAATATCACAGTATGATTACATAAGATAACATCACAATATTAGCTAAATATATCACAATATATCCTAGTACTCCCCCTCAAGGTGGAGCATGAGGGTCAACCATGCCCAACTTGCCCCGCAAAAACGTAAACTACTTCTTTCCGAGAGCTTTGGTAAATAAATCTACCGGTTTTTATGCTTGGATGTAATATATGAAAAACAAGATTACCAATTTCTAACTTCTCCTGCACAAAATTACTGTCTAGCTCAGTATGCTTGGTGCATTCATGAAATACCGGATTCTTAGTAATGTGGAGTACAGTCTGACTGTCACAAATTAGCGGCATAGCAGAATTATGAATCACTCCAAGAGAAGCAAAGAATGCCCTGAACCTTATCAACCTACTTGTCGTTGCTGCCAGTGACCGATACTCGGCTTTAACCGAGTAACGAGAAATCGTTATTTGCTTCTTTGTTTTCCAAGAAACCAGTGATCCACTGGCCGAGCATTACAAGATATCCAGTAAGAGATTGTCTCGTTAGACGACAAGCTCCCAATCAGCATCACAATATGCATGGACTTGCAGACACAATCGAAATGCAGTAGAATTCCACGACCCGATGTACCCTTGAGATACTGTAGAACTCGATGACCAGCATCCATATGTTCTTCCTTATGCTCTTGCATAAATTGCGATAAGATATGCCTCTAGCCTGGTAATTGCAAGATAGATGAGACACCAAACTAAGCATCTATACCGACCAGGGTCATCCAATAGTTTTCCTCTAGCAAGTGCAGGTGTATGGTTCTCCTCCATAGGAAAATCTATTGGCTTACTGCCCAAAAGACCACTTTCTTCCACTATTTCAAGAGCATACTTATGTTGACAAAGGAAAAGTTCATGTGGACCACAAGCTACTTCAATTTCAAGAAAATACTTAAGTGGACCAAGATCTTTTATCCAAAAACAATTGTTCAAGTAAGCATTAAACTCTACACATGCTTAAGAATCATTGCCAGCAAGAATAACATCGTCAACATACACTAGAAAAGCCAAAACACGTTATCCTTGCGATATGTAAATAGGGAATAGTTAGCATATGATCTCACAAACCCATAAATAGTAAGTGTGGTGGAGAGCTTTGCAAACTACTATCGAGGTGCTAAACATAATCCATAGAGAGATTTACGCGCGCAGCTTGCAGAACTTGGTAGAAAAACTAGAAGAGAAACCAAGTGGCAGACACATATAAACCTCTTCTTCTAAATCACCGTGTAGAGAAAGTGTTGCTGATGTCCATTTGATACAGCTCTCATCCTTTTGCAGCACCAACTGATAAGAAAGTGCGCACGCTGGACATTTTGGCTATGAGAGTAAAGGTCTCATTGAAGTCAAACCCTTCCAACTAATGATCACCTCTGACTGTAGGACACATTTTGAACCTTCTATTGTTCCATTAGATTTGTAATTCACTTTATAGATCTACTTGCAATCGATCAGTTTCTTCCCAGGTGGCAATTCTGTAAGGGTCCAGGTCCTATTTTCTTCCTTCCGAGGCTTTGATCTTTTCATCCATGGCTTATTGCCAATGGGGGATCTTTCATAGCTTTGTGATAGCAACTGGGCTAGACAATCTTCTAAATGGCAGCAAGAGAAGCTCTATGGCTAGTAGAGAAATTATTGCATGTGATATAACTAACTAATAGGTCAGGATTACCTGGCGAGCCTTTTGGCAGTGAGGATGCAAAAGAGGAGTTAGTCACTTATGCATCATAGCAAAAATAATCCTCCAATGTGATGGAGCTCATCACTTTCTAGTAAGCCGGGTATGATTATTAACCGTTGGCTGTACAACAGAGGCCTCATCACTGCCCCTTTTCGTGATCATACCCAGTCTAACAAAATCTAATGACCCTAAAGGAGAGGGCATGTTCGCAGCTTCACCAAACATGGACGGCCAAATAGTCATTTGTGGCCCAGACTCAGTTGCTTCCACACGTGCAAATGGGCTAGTTTTCTCTTGCAGCCATCGACATCTACTAGCCCAGACTCAGGCTCTTCATCATTTCGCCTTGCCACTATGAACTCCTCTTTCTAGCCGGCCCAATGGATGCAGTCAGAATATTTTCTTCCTGAAGAAAACCCCAATCATTCAAGCAAACATCATCTACAATTGCATGATTATTTCTAAACAATCTTTAATTTATTCTTCCTGCTAGCCAAAATAATGCTTAGAAAATGGAAATATTGTCTCTTGAAAAACCACAACTCGACTAATGAATAATTCATTGGTTTCCAAATCGCAAACTTTTTAACCTTTCTTACCATAAGGATATCTAACAAAGAAACATTTTCGACTTTAAGGAGCAAACTTGTCATTAGTCCTGGACTTGTAGTGAGCAAAGCAAAGAGACCCAAACAATTTAATATAATCATATGAAGGTTTGGCATTAAAGAGGAACTCATAAGGCATTTTTTCATTCAAAATCTTACATGGGTTTTATTAATCAAATATGCCACAGTAAGGGCATATTCTCCTCAAAAATCTAGTGGCAGATGTGCTTGGAAGCTAAGGGCTCTAACAATGTTTAAAATGTGCCTGTGTATTCTATCAACACCCACCCATTTTGTTGAGGAGTGTAAAGAGAACTTGTTTGATGTAAAATCCCTTTTGTTTATTATTAGGGAAAAGGCAGGGTTTTAATATTTATAAACCCCAACTGTAAGGTGTATCGTTGAGTATTTAGGGTGTCGTTCGTAGGGAGTTGTATTTTCAACTACTAGGGTTAACTAAAGCATCTCGAGCTAGGCAAAATCGAAGGGGATAGAAAATAGAACTAAACTATTAAAGCGAAAACAAAAGGACTATGATTAGACATAAGATAAACCAAGTGATCAAGTCAAGCCCTTACCTTCTCAAGTTACGCTAGTATTTAAAGATAGTCGGTTGCATCATTAAAA
This sequence comes from Carnegiea gigantea, assembly GCA_029747015.1. Taxonomy (NCBI): domain Eukaryota; kingdom Viridiplantae; phylum Streptophyta; class Magnoliopsida; order Caryophyllales; family Cactaceae; genus Carnegiea; species Carnegiea gigantea. Next base: position 229,209 of record JAKOGI010000302.1, on the reverse strand, counting down.
CCACTCAAGCCCTCTCTCAAGGGTCATGAGCTAATCTAATTGTTCTAATCTCCTTTTTCATAGGATTAGTTCAACTAAACTACAAGATTGACAACCCTTGACCTAGCTAACGATGAGACTATTTTCATGTCTCAATCCCAACTATTCTCTCTACCCACACTAGGCAATTGACCTCACCTCTCAGCATAAGTCGATCGCCCCAAAACACGGATGAAAGCTCTCTCAAGCATTCCATCGAACACTTAGCGAGCGTGAAAGAAAATTCTAAATTCTAGGCATAAACCAGGTAGGATTGGGGCCTAAACAAGGTTAATTAGCCATCAAAGAACAAACCACAATCAAAGATCAAAATTTCAATCAAGACTAAACATTCAATAGCAAAGCAAAACAAGAACTAACAAAACTAATAAACAAAACGAGAGACATGAATTTGAAGAGAAAGGGCAAAGAGAAACTTAGCCATTAAATTGCGAAATCGAATCTTGTAGCATGTATACAGAGATCTAGTCTAAATTATTCACCCCCTAATGGGGTTTTTGAGGCTAACCTAAAACCTAGAAAAGACTAAAGGAAAAGTATTGTGGGAAAAAAAAGGAAGAGCATCCCCTGAAAACTGGCCGAAAAGTCATTTAAATAGTACGACGGTGGCCGACGCATGGTCGTGTCCCCGACGGATGGCCGACCATGCGCAGGTGCATGGGCTCACGCACGGTCGTGCTCCGAGGTGTGCTACCCGTGAATGGCTTCGGCCACTGCAGCACTGCCGTGTGTCCCAGTGCACGGTCGCGCCTCTTCGGTTCTGCTTCTCTTGGCTCTTCGGGGGCTTTATTCAACCTCTATTCTTACTTGTATTCACCTCAAAATATGTCCTTCTCATCAAAACCACAAGATTCCTCCTGTGAGTAAAGATAATTCACATTGTAAGCATAATTGAATCCAAGAAGTTAAATTAGACCCTTTCTCATCTAGATTTGGCATAAAAATAGTGATAAACATGGATCAAACAAGGGCCAAAATGAGGTCAAATATAGGTGCAACAAATACCTCCATACCTACATTTTGCTCGTCCTCGAGCAAAACGAAAATAAAAACTAAACTAAACAACTAACTCACTTTCTTAGGAATCACGGTTACATTTAACATATACAACAAGCTCTTTAAATCCCTTGGTTCCCCCAAGTTGACGAGTGAGGTCTCGTGAGGGTTTGCAGAAGATATACACACAAAATTTCAGAAAGGAAAACAAAGAAAAGAGAAACAAAAATTGAAAAATAAAAATGACAAAACACAAAATATACATCGGGGTAAACGGTACACAATCAGATCAACCAAAACCCCCTAGTAACTCAAGTATCAGTCTGTACACAAGCATTATATGTATTTCAGGACACATCATCCTAAAGAATGGCATCCAGACATCAGCTTTTTACCCCACGACGCATGAGAATATTGAATCCATCCTGGTGCCTAGTGTGTAAGTGTATCATCATCCTAAGACTTTGGCTTACCAAAATCAAACTCAATCCCACTTAATTGATACAAGCTATCTTGTTGATTTGCTAGCATGGAAAACAAGCTTCTCCAGTAGTAGTATTACCTTAAAGGGTAACACCCAGTAGCGCATGCCTCAAAGGGGTACTTGTCATTCCAAACTCTTTTCTTCCCCCCCCCTTTTTTCTTTTTCTTCTTCTTTGTCATTCCAAACTCTTGCCATGCCTCAAAGGGATACACCCAGTAGTTTGTTTGTTTTTGTTTTTGTTTTTGTTTTTGGAAAAGGGGTGCAAGCATATACAAAGGTAACTGTGCAGTAGACAAGTGGGAGAGCTGATCATGAAAAACTAAGAATGTAAGATAATGATAATATATAAATCAGGACTAGATTGCAAAATTACAATGGACTGTTAGGGTTAGAACTGAGGCCTAAAAGGACAGAGTTGGGACGAATATCTATCATGCACATTATATTTATATACGAGCTAATAGCCAAGGCACCGGAGACCAAGGCTAATCAAATAGTACAAAACTCCCCTAAATCCAACAAAGAGAGAAACTCTACAAAAAAGGGAAAAAAAGAAGAAAAATTGAAGAATTTGCACGAAATGAAAAATTTTCACAAAAGTAAGAATAAAAGGGGTAAATGGCCCCACCCCCACACCTAAATTTCACAATGTCCTCATTGGGAGTTGAGAGTCATCACCAACCACAGATTACACAAAAACCAAGATCAAACAAAACCCACATATACACAAGCTCATTGACTCAACCAAAACACAAAAACACACAAAAACGATCATAGCCATCAACTGGCTCAACAGATTCCCAAGTATCACCTCAAAATGATCACCACAAAAGTACAACCTAATATTCACAACTAAGCAACCTAATATCCACAAGTAAACAAAAAGTAAAAGAAAGAAAATAAAAAGAAGGGAGAAGAGTGAGAACGATTATACCAGGTCGGGTACTGAATGTACTCGAACTATTCCACAAGGGCACAAGGAGCATCAGCCACTCCTTGTTTCTCAAGATGCGAGTCGTCAACTCGGATGTGGTCAATGCTCGTAAGAGCTTGTCGTGCATTACTGCATACATCTCAGAGTGGTGTAAATGAGAGAACACTAGTAAAGCTGGAGCAAACAAAGTTAGTGCCCTCTTAAACTCATCAAATGCCATAGAAAAATCAAAATCATAATCAAAAAAAGTACTCCACATGACTTTCCTAGGCACGTCCTCTAGGTATGCGTAATATGGATCAAATGAGGGGTGAAACCCGCTAATATCACCTAGGGACTCATGAAATGCATGCAAGTGGGAGGGAGGCTGGGAAGGGGGGGATGAAATGGGGGTCGAGTCAAGTGGTTCGGTATAAATTGGGTCAATATGGTCAATACTAGGTGTGGTACCAACCACCAGACTATCATCACACAACTCCTCAAAAGGAGCTCCTCAACATGTGACTCAATCAAGATAGGTTCTTTCGACCAAGTAGGAAAATCATCCTTCAAAACAACCCTGTATGGCTCACCCATCTCTAACCCTGTGCATTAAGCTAAAGGGAGGGGAGAAGCATGTAAGGTCAAAGTATTGACGGTAGTACCTATGGGTGTGCTAGTAGAGGATGGAGCAACAAGTGATGAAGAGGTCGAGGAACAGTCGGGTGCTTCCTCTAGGTTAGTATAAGGTATATCATCAATAAAACTCGACTCTAGGGGAAGGGAAGGCTCGTAATCCTCATAGAGACTAACCTCTAGTCTAGGGGAGGCTAGATTAGGGTCGGTCTCATGCAATATGCCGCACTCCCTCATCTCACTAACAAAGCGCGTATGTTACTCGTCCATTTTCTCTATCATGGCACTAAGTCTAGCGTGACACTCATCAAAGATATCATAATAGGGACATGAATGCACATCATGGTCAAAAGATTGGCAAAAAGATCACAACACATGAGGGTAAGAAGAGTAGTGATGATATGGGTCCCTAGCATCATCAAATTGCCATTGATGTCAAGTTAGAGACTCAAACAAATCCCACATGTCATCAACGGCTAAAGAATGCAAACCACCATAACACATGCACTCAAGGATGGCTCGAGTCTCAGGTGTTATCCCCTCAAGCACAGCATCACATATTTGCCATTATTCATACTCAAAAAGCACATATTGAGCACGATAATCATTCAACCTAGACAAGTAGTGCCAAAAAAGTTCATGCTCAAATTGAGGTAAATGGAAAATAGCCATCTTGAATTTTTTTAAAATTTTAAAATTTTAAATTTTTAAATTTTTTTTTTGGGATTTTCTAAAAGGCCTAGTCCCGAATGCTCAGGTAAATCCCAATATTAAAATATGCCAACTCCTCGACAATGGCGCTAAAAATTTGTTAGGGAAAAAATAGAGTTTTAATATTTATAAACCCCAAGTGCAAGGTGTATCATTAAGTACTTGGGGTGTTGTCTGTACCAGGGTTAACTAAAGCGTCTCGAGTTAGGCAAAATCGAAAAGAATAGAAAATGGAACTAAACTACTAAAGCGAAAACAAAAGGACTATGATTAGACCTAAGATAAACCAAGTGATCAAGTCAAGCCCTCACCTTCCCAAGTTACGCTAGTATTCAGAGATGGTTGGTTGCATCATTAAAACCACCCAAGCCTTCTCTTAAGGGTCATGAGCTAGTCTAATTGTTCTAACCTCCTATTTTTATGGGATTAGTTCAACTAAACTACAAGATTGACAGCCCTTGACCTAGCTAGCGACGAGAATATTTTCATGTCCTAATCCCGACTATTCTCTCTACCCACACTAGACAATCGACCTCACCTCTCAGCATAAGTCGATTACCCCAAAATACGGATGAAAGTTCTGCCAAGCATTTCATCGAACACTTGGCGGGCGTGAAAGAAAACCCTAAATTCTTGGCATAAACCAGGTAGGATTGGGTCTTAAACAAGGTTAATTAGCCATCAAAGAACAAACCACAATAAAGATCAAAATTTCAGTCAAGACTAAACATTCAATAGCAAAGCAAAACAAGAACTAACAAAACTAATAAACAAAACGAGAGACATGAATTTGAAGAGAAAGGGAAAAGAGAAACTTAGCCATTAAATTGCGAAATCGAATCTTGTACAGTGTATACAAAGATCTAATCTAAATTATTCACCCCCAAATGGGGTTTTTGAGGCTAACCTAAAACCTAGAAAAGATTAAAGGAAAAGTGCTCTGGGAAAAAAAGGAAGCGCATCCACTGAAAACTGACCAAAAAGTCACTTAAATAGCGCAATGGCAGCCGACGCACGGCTGTGTCCCCGACGGACGGCCGACCGTGCGCAGATGCATGGGCACACGTACGGCCGTGCGCCCGGGTGTGCTGCCCGTGCATGGCTTCGGCCACTGCAGCACTGCCGTGTGTCCCAGTGCACGGTTATACCTCTTCGGTTCCATTTCTCTTGGCTCTCTGGGGCCTTTATTCAACCACTATTCTTCCTTGTATTCACCTCAAAATCTGTCCTTCTCGTCAAAACCACAAGATTCCTCCTGTGAGTAAAGATAATTCACATTGTAAGCATAATTGAATCTAAGAAGTTAAATTAGACTCTTTCTCATCTAGACTTGGCATAAAAATAGTGATAAACATGGATCAAACAAGGGCCAAAATGAAGTCAAATATAGGTGCAACATTTATAAAATTGTCACATAGGCCTTGATAAGAATTCTTACCCATTATCGCTTCAAATTATGTTCACATCTTTATCAAATTGTGTTTTGATTATAGCAACAAATCTTGCAACCAGACCTAAGCTTCCCATTTGACTTTCATTAAGTAAATCCAAATGGCATGACTTGCGTCATCAACAATTATAAAAAAGTATTAAGCACCACAAAGAGAAGTTACCCTATATGCATCTTAAATATCACAATTAATGAGTTCGAACAAGTCTTTAGCATATCAACAAATTTAGTACAAGTCTGTTTGGGGTGAAAACAAATATCACAAGGTCCATCAACTTTATTCTCAACACTACCACTAGTATTAAAGTCTTTGGAAGGCATAGATAAAGCTTGATATGAAGGATGCCCTAAACTTTCATGCCACAAGTTGTGAGAGCCTACCGCGTTGACTTGAACTCTTGATGGTGAAACTTGTTAGAGTTAGTGGACCCCTTATTGCAAGCTACCCATTCTAATCAAGCTCTTCAAGGTACGGTCCTGTATTACACACAAATCTTCATGAAAAATTACAATACTTTTGTATTCTCTAATTAACTGAGCCACAGAGATTAAATTGCAAGAGAAATATGGCATGTAAAGGACTTTATCCAAATTAACTTTTTGGACTCAAAGTCATATTCCCTTCAAGACTTGCCACCACACTTGCTTCATTTGGCAAATTTACGAGAATAGGTGCGACAGTTGTCTTACATTCAAGATTTTACAAGTCCCTTATCATATGGCGAGATGAACCCGAATCAATTATCCAAAGAGATCTACTGGCTAATTTTTCATAACCTAGCTTTGAGGGCTCTATTAAGCTAAGGCACCTCTGTATTTGATTGTTTGTGAGCCTAAAAAAGACGTTGCTGCCCTTATCTTCATGGTTGGCTTCTTACATTTGCTGTCCAGAGATCGGGTGACCCGTTAAGTAAGCCATTTCAAAACCTCCCCCTTGGCCTGGGCTTTTGCTAGTTTGACCACTGCGGGATCCTCTCCCTCGACCCCTTCCATTTCCACAGGACTCCCAATCAGGTGGATAGCCTATAATCTCAAAACAATTATTTTTTTCATGCCTAAAATGGCCAGTGTTTGCATATACCTTTTTCGGTTGAGAGCTGAGCTTTTTCTCCGTGGGTGATTGCAAAAGCAAGGGCTGTTTGTGTTTGGTCATCTCGACCTACCATCAGGTTTCGATGCTGCTCCTCTTGAACCACCATGTTGAACATTTTCACAAACTGAGGAAGAGGTTCTTGTCCAAGTATTTGATTGCAGATTTTCCAATACAGCTCCTCACTAAACCTCATCAAGAATTAGTAGGCTTTTTCTTTGTCAAACTTTTTAACAATCATAGATGCCACTCCGTAAGTGCAACCTTTACATGTACAATAGGGAATCTTCACATGATTGTTGAGCTCACTCCATAAGCTCATTAACTTAGAGTAGAATTCAACCACATCTAATCCCCCTTGTTTGCAATCGGCAATTCCTGCATTCAATTGATAGATTCTCGGAGGATGAACCACTCAATATCGTTTTTTAAGATCTCGCCACATAGTCGCTACTGTCTCTACATAAGCTATGCCTGAACGTGTCCTAGGCTTGATGACGTTTAATATCCACCAGCATATCATCGAATTCTCCATGTCCCAAGCATGATATTCTGAGAATCCTTCTCCTTCTTTGTGTTTAGGTTTGGTTAAGCACAGGTTCGGCAAAAAAAACCCGTATCTGCTTAGAACCCCAAAACTCTTGCCCCTCGGATATGGTACGGGTATTGAAAATGAGAAAAAAATGGGTATTGGGCAAGTATTGCTAAAATAGGTATGGGTATGGGTATGGGTATGGGTATGGGTATGAGTATAGGTATAGCTCCCATTCACCCCATACCCACCTTATGCTCATTTTATCAATACCCGTACCGTACCTGTCCTATATCATGCCCATATAAAACTCGTACCCTTTTATTCAGAGTTCTAGTTTGTTGCCTGGAGTTAGTAGGACATTTTGTTAAAAAGTATAACTATCGAGTGTTAATTTTTTTACTTCAATTTGGAAACTTTAGTTGTATTTGGTGGATAAGATATTTTGTTGGAAGCTTGACATTCATGTGACATATTCACTATTTGATATTGAATATGAGTATAAAATGAGTTTAATTCATTTAGTTTTATATGTACTCAAATAAAACCCGCATACCTGCTAGATATACTCAGCGGTTATAGGTATGGGTATAGTTTTACAATACCTAATGGATATAGGTATGGGTATAGGTATTAATTTTGAAAGTGGGTATAGATGAGGGTACAACTAAACCGGCCCCATTGCCACCCCCAGTTAAGCTCTCATCAATAAACCCGAGTTCGTTTTTCAATTTCAAGGTAGTCGTGTCAACTTTCTACCAGAGATCATAATTTTTCCCGTCAAACACAACCTTTTGTGATTAGCGCCCAAGGTCCTTCAGATGGATGAAGTAAGATGGGGAGTGTCGCTCGATCATGAAGTCCTTCTTGTCTCTATCCTTGGTCATGATTGTTAGGGGCCGTGATTATGGCAGATGAATGTCTAACGGATTGGGCCCGGTGCCATGAAATAAATCTATGAGAAGGAGAGATGAGTTAAACGTGAGGCTGCCTGTGTTGCCTTCTTCTGTTATTGTTGTTATGACAACAATATATATGCATCCCTCATTACAATGTATCACATAAAATAAGATAATATCACAGTATTATCTAAATATATCACAATATATCCTAATAGATTGATTCCCCACTTAAAAACAGGTAATATAGCGTATCATAATATTGAAAAGATGTACTCGCCAGAGTCATGTTAATAGAAATGAATTTAAAAAATTAATTTAAGCTAGAGACAATTGTATGTGTCAAGAAAGAATCACATGTGGCTCTTGACATTATATATTGTCCAAGACTATAATATAGTTTGGCCTCTCCCTATTAGGGATAAGACTTAAGAGCATACCGACAAATCCAAATCCAGCTAAAAACCGCCCTATTTAGCACCCAAATGGGTAGCAAAAATGAAGTATAAGTGGACATGATGTTATGCTCGAAAATAGATATAGATTCTTAAAATTCATACTGGATTTACTTATAAAGGACAAAAAAAATCCTGAGATCCACTTCAAATAGTAATTAAAAAACTCTTATGGTCTAATCTTTATAACCTTCCCTTTGTATATTGGATTTTATCATCAAATTCTCTATTTGCTCATTTCATTTGGTATAAAGATATCAAACTTGTGACAAAATTGAACTTGAATCTATATTTTCATTTATGTATCAATATACAAGAGGCTTCTCCGCTGTTCCTCCGGCCCCAATTTAGGCACTACCACCTTGCATTAAATAGTCAATTTTTTAAAATTGTAAGTCAACTCTAAACTATTTGAAAAAGATTTATTTTTAACTATCCTCATAATTATCCCTCCCAGATTACTCTCTCCTTTTTCCTCTAAAGATTAGGGATTATTTTCCTTCAAAAGAAGGAAAAAAATAAGGAAAAATCACTGCCAGGTACCCCGCTTTATGTAGAAATCATAACTCGGGGACCATGTTATTAGAATATATTTAAAAGTACACAATATTCTGTGGAAACTATTTTAAGGGGACCATTCACGATTTATATTTTCTTTTAAGTCCTTAAACTTTTCATATTTATAAATCAACCCTCAATCCTTAAAAACCCACTTTCAAAAAATTGAAAATTGTGTTTGTGGTTTTTTGCTCACTAATAGATCTCGACATTCTCTTTAATCTAGTATCAGAGCCACGTGCACAAAATTAATTGAGATTATTAAACTAATTAATGACTAATTAAGTTAATTAACTGAGATTAGCAGTGATTAATGCTTGAATCATCACCTGCTTGTCCTAGTCCTAATTACTCACATATTGTTTACTTACCGGAAGGTAATATCTCATTAGTACCTCAACTAAACTATATCACTGATATAGTTTTAAAATTAAAGGCTAAATTGGCTAAAATTAAGACTGAATTGAAAGACCTTAAGAATCAGTTAACTATTGTGCATCTTTCTTTTATTAACGAAGTTAGACATAGTGAAAAAGCTAGTCCTAGAATTAGCACTCTTTTTCAGCATAAATATTCCTTCCAAAATCCAAAAAATAAGATTCCATTTCCTTTACAAGTGATAAAAATCCAAAAAGAAATAGAAGAACAATCTGGAGAGAAACCGACTAAAAAGAAAGAAAAAGAACATGGAGTATAAGCAACATTCCCTTGAAGAACTATAAAAAATGTTTGATAAAGAATAAAATCCCGAAGAACTAAACAAAATCATGAGCGCTATTAGTGATAAATATGATGTTTTGTCTGATGATAATGAAGAGACTAATAATGTCCAACTAGAAGAAGAAATATATCAGCAAATGAATCTTATTAAACTCGATAATCTTAATGCGTGGCCATTAGAAGAAATTAAATGAAAATTAGATTAAAAAATATGGTAAAATGGTTGCGAAAAATGAGATTAACGAAATCGGAGAAGAAATGAATTACATGAAACAGAGACTAATCTTGTTAATAATATCGTTCCTAAACCTGAAGAATTTGGTAAACTTTCTAGAAGAAACACTCATTTCTTAAGACCTAGGTATGTTCCTACAGGCCGAACAAGCAATTTTTCATTCAGGTTTATCCCATGGAAAACTACCACCAACGAAAAAATTAGTCTTACCCCAATTAGCCAAACTAGTTATATCTTAAACATTAATAGAGCCCGTGATAGAGAGGAAATATTTGAGCACTGAAAAAGAGGAATAAACAGTGTCCTAAACCTTAACACTACGTGGACTGCAGCTAATTTTCTTAATTATATCGAACATAGTTTCTCTGGTACTATAGCTGACTAGTATAGTTCACTAAGTGAAGATGGTAAAAATACATTAAGAGCGATGGAAACACCAGCTACTATGTTTAGAAATCTGTGCAAAGAAATTTTAACTGAATTCATCGGAACTAAAATTGATTCTGAAGAAAAAGCGCGAGAATGGCAAAGAAAAATTAACAACATAGAACTATGGGATATGAGATGCCTAGAAAATTATATTATAGAATTTAGTTAATATTATTACAAAATTGGGCATAATGAAACCAATTCTGGCATGTTCTATGACAAGTTGTCATATCCTATAAATTCTATAATTAATGAAAAATACATGACATGGTTAGAACGAACAGATGTTGTTGATACCCTTGGTTCGAGAATTTTTTAATCTACGAAAATGGGTCAATGAACAATGCCTTGATCTGCAAAAGTAAAAGAAAATTAAGAAGCAATTCTTAACTTGCTGGGATTCACCTCACCAGTGGGGAAAAGAACCTGAGAAAAGAAGAAAAAGAAAATTCTATAAGAAAAGGAGCTTTAACAAGCAGAGAGGCGAAAAATATAGAAGAAAATATTACAACAAACCAAGTCCTAAAAAACGTAGATTTTTTAGGAAAGCTGCTTATTGTCCGACAGGTAAAAAATAACTGTAAATGTTGGGTATGTAGAGAAGTAGGGCATTATACTAATGAATACAAAAACAGAAAGAATAACAAACTTATTGAAACATTGGGAAACCTAGATTATGTTGAGCTTAGTGAAGATGAGGCTTTAGACCTAGCCCTAGGCAATAACACAGGAATTGTTGAAATCATAGAGGACAATGAATATGAAAGTGATTATGAAGAATCTAGCTATATGATGGAAAGTAGCTCAGTAAACCTTGGCGATCTTCAGGGAAAAGAGTTTGTAGTAGATAATGATCATGAAGAAGTCAAAGGAGATTGGATTCTACCCATAATCCAAAAAGATATAATCTATAAAAAATCTATTTTTCAATTAAAAAGCAAATATGTATGTGAAGTGATGGAAGGAGAGATGGAAATAAAGGATTGTCAGTATGACGTTGGAGAAGTTAATCTTATTAATTGGGAGAATATCTTTAAACATTATAAAGATAGAAAGTACAGGTATATCCATATCGAAAGTATCCAAGTTCAAATCACTCCATTACAATATTATAGTAAAGATATAGATCTTTACGCTTTATTTTATGATATTAAGCATACCAAATTTAATAATCAGATAACCACAGGTATAAAAACCAATTTATGTAATGGGTCAGTAGGTTTCAACTGCCGACCTGAAGATTACGTAAATCTAAACGATAAATTTGCAAAAAACTTCCTATCTCTTAAGATAAAAACAGTTGAGATGGACATGAAAAGAGGAGGATATCCTTTAAGGATATTTTGAAAAATTATTTACGAATTAGATAATACGATAGGCCCTAAGACTAAGGTGACAATGATAGAAGCAGAAAATTTTGAGTCCTACCCCCATGCAAAAGATCCAGAGGATCAAGTCCAATCCACAGGAGATAAAAATCAATCGATCTTGGATATCTAGCTTTGCCAATCCTACAAAGATTAATAAGAAAAATGTAATAAAAATTGATGAGAAAGGTAAGATCACCATTAAACCTCAATTATTAAGAAGCGTGAGTACAAGATCAGATTGGGGAGAAGGATCTTCATCCGCTAAAGAAGAGCTTAAAGAAGATGATATAATTAGCCTAACCGGTGAAATGAGTAGAATGCATTTTGAGGCTGCAAGACCCAGTTTAGATCGGTTAACAAGTCTAGATAGAAAAGTCATTGGGTACAAAATTAGAACTGTTAGTGAGCCTATCTATGAAGATGAATTAATCAAAAATATGACTATGGAAATATCCTATGAAGCTACCAATACAAATCCTAATAGCATCTATATACCAATAAAGATATGTTTGGAAGGATATAATAAATATGAATTGTGTGCTTACATAGATAGTGGTTGTTCTGTATGCTTTGAAAAATGGACATTATTTCCAGAATTTATGTGGAAAAGAGCTAAAAATCCTTTACAAGTAAGGATAGCTAATAATAGTGTTATGAGCCACAATGAAGCCATGAAGGATTATCCATAGAATTAGGAGGAGTTCAATGTATTATACCAGTTCTATGGGCTACTGATCAACCCTCCCATGATATGATTATTGAAAATAATTTTCAAAGATTATATTCTCCTTACACTCAGACTATAAACCAAATAATATTTACAATTAATGGTCACTCAGCTCCTATTGAAAAATTAAGTAAGACTTACACTCATCAGAAAATTAAATTTACACGCAATCAGTGTGATGAGAAGGTGATACCTGCACAGTGAGAAGTAGCACTAACAATTTTATTACTCGAGTTATCTGTTAAAGAACAGATTGTTGAACAATAAGAACAATTATGTAAAGAATTCTACTCTGATAACCCTTTAAAATCTTGGGATAAAGATAAAACATTTGCTAAAATCACTTTACTAAATCTCAACACTATAATCCGAGTCAAACAAATAGTGTATACCCACCAGAATATCCAAGAATTTGATAAACAAATTAAAGAACTTCTTGATAAAAGATTAATTAGAAACAGCAAGAGTCCTTATACTAGTCCTGCTTTCATGGTAAGAAATCATGCTGAAGAAAAAAGAGGAAAAGTTAGAATGGTAATCCATTACAAAAAGTTTAATGATAATACTATCTTTGATTGTTATTATATTCCTAACAAAATAGTCCTTTTCAATAGAATTCAAAGAGTCTCTTGGTTCTCAAAAATGGATTGCAAGAGTGGTTATTAGCAGATAAAAATGGATGAGAAAAGTATTCCTTTAACTGCATCTAGTGCTTTATAAGGACATTATGAATGGATAGTAATATAATTTGGTCTTAACAATGCACCTCAAATATTCTAGAGAAGAATGAATAACATCTTCAAAGATTTTAATCATTGTTATCTGGTATCCATTTATGATATCCTTATCTTTTCCAAAATTATAGAGCAGCATAAACATGATGTATTGGTTGTCATCCAGAGATGTATTGACCACGGTATTATACTAGGAAAAAATAAGTGCATTTATGCTGAACAAGAAATTGAATTTTTAGGTCTAGAAATAAAAACTGGACAGATTATTCTACAAAAACATATTTGAAAAAAATAAAAAATTTTCCTTGAAAAATTAAAGATAGAAAGCAACTAGAAAGGTTTCTAGGGTGTCTTACCTATGCTTCTGATTTCATAAAAGATTTAGCTAAACTAAGAAAATCATTACAGTAAAAACTCAAGAAAGATGTTAGCTAAACATGGACTATTAACGATATAAAGATTATTCAAAATTTCAAGAAGATGTGTAAAAATCTTCCTATCCTTAATTTGCCAAACGAAGAAGATGATTTATTTCTTGAGACAGATGCTAGCAATGAGCACTGGAGTGCGGTACTCAAAATCAAAGAAGGAGAAAAACTCTGTAAATATTGCAGTGGAAGCTTTAATAAAGCAGAATGCAACTATCCCACGATGGAAAAAGAAATTCTTATAGTCATAAGGGGAATTAAAAATTTTTTAATCTTTTTAGCCCTTAAATCTTTTTTCATTTGAACTGATTGCAAAGGAATACTCAGTTTTATAAAAAAGAATTTATCAAATATGGAAGTGTAAGGGCGACTCCTGTATTGACAATTATGGCTTAACCAGTTTTTCTTCTCTATTGAACATACACAGGGATCGGAGAACTCTCTGGCAGACAGTCTAACTCGAGAACTCGCCAATTGTGATCATCACAGTCGAACTCTTGTCAGAAAATGCGGAAATTCTTAATGAAATGCCACTTCTACCAGAACGGGTTACACCTTCTAGTAAAGTCCTTATTGATAACCTGAAATTCCATACAAAAAGTAGATCACGTTTTGGTCTACTTTTTACTACCTATCTAATAGCTCAAAGATTTTCCCGTCTAGAATTACAAATTAGCTATCTTCGATGTCCTTATGATATCCAAGAAAAAATAAGTTCTCATATCCAAGAAAAATGGTTCAATGAATGGTATGCAGCCTGCATCGAATTTTATCATCATTATTCCTATGATATTTGGGAGTCTTAGAGTACAACAATCTATTTTCCCGACAGATACGGAGTCAGTGGCATTTGTTTTCCAGCCAATTTATTATCTCCCCATGATTCTGTCTTCAAAGCCTAGAAGTATGGGATGGTACTTTACTTCTCAGAAGTCCCAGATCCAAATTTTTCATTTTTCCCAACCTTAACTAAGTTCCAATAATACATGTTTAAAAGGTTCCATTCGATTCTTAAATCTCCTGAAGGACCAACAAAAATTTCAGTTCGCATATACCTAACTTTGGAGGTTTACAGTGCCCTGATTGAATATGAAAATGGAAAGCCAAACCAGCCCATTATCTTGTCCAACTCATTGATTGAGATGATCCCAGTGATCAACGAGAAATTTGGATTTATGGAGATTCGGTAAATGTAGTTATTGATCCTGCATTAGCAAGGGCTATTGGATTTTTTAACATATATCATCAATGTTGGGAATTGATCGAAAAAGGAAAAACGCTAATGTATTGTGGAAACACTACTTTCGCCTATAGTAACGAGTTTGAAGATTATATGAAAGTGATGGTGTAGAATCAGAAGATATTTTTCATTATCTCTTTGATATTGGAGCTGAAAAATTCTTATTAGAAAATGGGAAAAAATATTTCCTTGAATTATTTGAAGAATGGGATCCAGAGCATCTTAAGCAAATTAATGAAGATTTTGATGATTACCCAAATAGTGATGGTCTGGAAGATATAATTGGAGATGAAGGCAAGCAGAATCTCAATAATGATGACTAATCTTATCATTATTAAAATTTCTGAAAAAGCTATCTCATTATTGTACTATTTTGACAAGTGTCTGGTCTGTAAAATAAAGTGTGTACTGTAGTCGACAATGTACTGTAAACAACTGTAGCCATGTGAAAAATCTTTATATACTGTAACGTTTAGAGTATCCTATGTACCCCCATCCCCTCTATAAATAGAGAGGTCGAGTGCTGAGAAAGGCACGGTCATTTGAGTATTCTTGAGCAAGAGAGAAGTTGGGATTCTCCATTTCTCCATGAGCAAGTACCTCTAATGATCTTAACTTAAGTTTCTCTTCAAAGCATTCTATTGTAATATAACCACTTTCAAGCTTTTAAGAAAAGAAGTCTCCCAGTAGGGAACGTTATCCAATTTAACCTTACGTCTTAAATATTATAAGTTCTTGATTAAAGTTCCACTATTCTTGAAAAAGATTAAAAACTTAATTAGTGACTACGGTTTGAGATAGGAAACGAAACAAATCTGTGATGTGCCTGATCTAAGAAAGGTGGGGTTGAGATTAGTAATCTCTGTAAACCGGAAGTTAGAGGAACGCCGGAGTCTAACGCTGACTAAGTTCAGGTAACGGTCGAAACTCTCTAATTAAGTTTTAATTATTTTGCTAAACATGGTGGGCCTATAACCACAGAAATTATAATATATAAGATATAAGTGGTAGATTGTGATAACTAGTACCAGTAAAGTCATTATAAGAAGTTAAATCAGTTAAAACAAGCATATTTTCTGAAAAAACCCCTTAAAATAGCTGATTTACACGTTTTTCCTATTCCAGGAACTATTTTACAATTTCTGAAAGTTCAGGGACTAAATTGCAAAGGAAAAACTTCTGCCAGTAACTAGTTCGAAAAAATATTATCCTCTATTAATAGTTTACCCAAAATAGTAGGCACCTTGGAATACATTCTAAAGACATTGACCCCTAATAATTATTTCCAGAGAATTAAGGTATTCTAGAGTCATAAATTGAAAAAATGAGGGCAAAAAAGCAGGCAAGGAGGAATCATGAATAGAGTGCCTTTGAGATTATTCACTCTATAAATTATCAAACCGCTGCAAATGGGAGTACAGTGTTGAAGCGGAATATGGCTGCGGCCTGGACTGGATGAGCTTGTCTACAAGGTATGATGCTTAACATGGGTTTTCAAGTTGATAGGACTGACATGGTCATGGAACATGTGAAAATGGCCTCTTCTCCCTTTATTACAAATATTAAGTCTCGTGAATTTGTTTGCTGTGCGGAGGGATTGTCTTACCTTTTGTCCAATGTGGTTGCTAATGTTTTTATTCGTGGGCAAAAGAAGTATTGTTTTGAGACTCCTAGTGCACAGTTATCTGATATGTTGACAACACTTTCTTTTTAATGCTAACAAAAAGGAGGTTCGGATATTTTAAAAGGAAGCAAACTTGTACAAAAGACCTCTATATATAATAATAATTGTTACTATATATAAAATGTTAGTATCAAACTTAACCTAGTGTAGTATGTATATTAGTATAGCAAGTAAGTTCATAGAAGTATTGGTTCATTAGATCGGCCACTAACATAGATTTATAATGCCTTGACCCATGTACCTTGACTCGCTTATTTGCTTTAGATAAGTTGGCCCATTATTGATTCAGTTCTTTATCAACCTTATTTTAGACAGGAGAGCATGTTTTCATTCAAATAGGGACCCCGACCCATTGTGCTCCCCTAGCTACTTGTTCAATTGTTCCCGGGATATAACAACATACCAATCTTTTTACAAGCCAAGTATCACACAATTGATACAAGTTTAATTTCATGTATACTTTTTAGGAAATTTAAAATAACTTAAATTATGGGAAAATGTGTGACCTCGTGAAAGCATGACTCACATTGGGAGGTGGTGGTATTGTTGTATGGAGGAAAATGTGCAAACTAATCCATGTTATGCTATTTGCACAATGTATACTAATGATCCAAATCGTTTGCACGATACGTAAGCGTTTTGCCAAAATTGAAATTTTCTCATTAAAAATATTGACACGGCACGCATAATTTTAAGTATTCAACTTTACTTTAAACCAATACCTAAATAAAGCGAAGAAATCAACTTCGTATTATGGTAAAAGGCAATTTAAAATTTAAAATAATAACTCAACTAAGACTTAATATCCGAAATAATATCCCAAATAAGTGAATTATATCCAAAATAATATATAAAATGTTTAAAATAAAGTCCACATATATCAATATATGAGCCATATTACCATTTTCCACGACAGGATCCAAGCCCCAGTTGAACTGGTATGTATCATGCCGAAGACTAGAAAGTTTGGTGTATATTGCGCAACATGACAGTTTGAATTCACACATTTGTGTTATACTGTGGATTATTTAAAGCCAACTTTCTTACTTTTTGTAATTCTAAAAATGTTTAACTACTCAAGCTAACACACGCGCAGGTGCGTGCGAATGTATGTGCGCATGTGTGTATTTTGGGTTTTGGAGTGTGTTCTCAACAGTCAACATGCATTTAATTAGCATATTTGCAAGATTGATATTTTTTGGTCCCATGTAACTCATACGATCTTTTTATTTTATTTTGCGCCATTCAAAAGTCTACATCTAGTAAGAATTTAACTATGGCAATAGTGGAAAATTGCATATAAATAGGGAGTTCATGAAGTTGGCTAATTTCTTATGTTATCTTCTGCATCCTATTTCTTTTTTTCCCCTTCATTTTTCATGACATTACAGTGGAGATTACAGTAGTCTGCGGTAATTGATCAATGATATTAGAAGGTTGAGAATCACTAAAGACGTGTGACGGTATTGGCAAATTATTATGTACACCCAGGAGCACGTGCTCGTATATTTATTTTATATATTTTTTTGGGGCATATTTGTCATATATTTTATATTTTAATATATAATTACTGAGTGTCATATGAGAGTACATACACTCAAGTGTATGATATAAGGTTTGGACGTTATTTAAGAATATCACATTATTAACCAATGAGATTAAAGATTAGGCATGAGTCTTGAAGGCATGCATGTGGACGTATATAGAAGATTAGAAACCATAGTTGCTCATTCTTTGGCTCCCCATTCCAAATTTTTATGCTTTTAAATTATGTGATTCTACTGCTCTTTCCAAATTTTTTAAGACGGTTGTTGGTCCAAGACTATGTAGATGTTTTAAGAGTTTCTCAGTAGTTATAACCTTAAGAAAGCTCATGCATAATACGAGTTCAAAATCCTTTATCACAAACTGACTTGAAAAGAATTAAAAGTCAATAAAAGAATGGAGACTGTAAGACGAACCACCAGCCACAACGACGTCAACGACAAATAGAAGAAGGACAACAGTGTAAGGACCACTTGTGAGGAACTAACATGGAAAGATCAGCATTACTACAAAAGCCCCGATGTGAGGCAGAAGGGGGGAAAGTAACAGAATTTTTTATTGAAATTTGACCTTATTTTGATAGAAATTGATACTTATGAAGAGATTTTTTATTCAATATATTGTTATCAAAAAACACTAGTCGAAATTTATTTTTTGACTGAACTTGTTAGTAGTATTGAAAAACTAATTCTGACGGTCTGACTATAATGCCCCAACTCACAATCTCATAATTAGCCTTACTTGGCTAAGCATTAGTGATCAACACAGTGGTTAAAATGTTACCGCCATCCTAGGAAGGATAAGGCTTGATTAGTTATTATACCTAACACCAACATAATAAAATCTTTTGTTTTACCTTTTAAGTAAATAACGCGTATTTTGTACATACGCCAAGTCAAATAACAGCCCGACAACCTACCAACACACTTGTAGTGAACTGAAGATTTAAATAAATGTCACTATGAGCTTGTCTAGATCCCGCTGATTAACTTCTTGCTTCGCTAGTAATGCAAATGCGAATCTTCTTAAATGCCAACCTAAAACACAAAAGCACAAAATTTTTGCAGGATGAGCCAAAGCTCAATATGCTTACCCCTATATTATAAAGATTAAAATTCGTTTTGCAATAAGCATGCACATTTCAGTTTATTTTAGTTAGGAATGAGTGGGTGAGAGAATTATATTAAACTTGTTACCAGTTATTATCATAAAGTAGAACCCAAGTTGATAAGCTCATATGTACAACACAATCACTGAGCAGGTGCAAACCTCCCCAGCCAATCAGAAAGCTTTAGCTGAAATCGCACGGGTGAGTTGATGGGCCTAAGCCCAATACAATTGATAACTAGTGGGTCGAATGTATTATGTAGCAAAACAATACTTGAAAATGATTCACCAAAGAATAACGGTCACATTATGGCACCATAATCACTCATTATTACATCGGTTACAAAGTGATTAATTGAGTATTAATCAGCTGAATTAATCCCCTAATTCCGTTACAAACTATGTGCTATTATATAAAGGGGATAAGCACGTAAGGAATGATGGACAATTAAGAAACTATCATTCCTAGTTCAATACTCTTTCCGCCGTGTCCTTCACAGTAAATCTAGCCATCTATGAGATTTGGGTTTAGAGTGTGAATCTCACTGGTGACTCTAGTAGCCACCAGGTTCGTGGGCAGCATTCAACAGACGAGATCCGGGTAATGTTTCCGTATCAAGGTATATTTCCAACAGTGGTATCAGAGTCATGTCTGATTGTTGCTAGCCCTGACTAATTCATGTTGGCCTAAATATGAGATTAATTAGTTTGACCAACGAATCTGTGTGATAGTGATATATACCCTTAATCTGTTTTGGCATGAAGTTACCAAGACTAAGCAAGAATATAAATAACAGCTTTTATGTTTCATGCTAACAGTCTTGACTATCTGAATTTATGCGAAAATGAGGCTAGTGAAATTTATGTCTCAGATTATAATGCTATCCTATACTAATATGATTCCATAGTGAATTTCGTATTTGGATTAAATTATTTTTTATTCTATGTGCCTAGAATGATATAAAACAAGAACATTCTCGGCAATCTGGCGCAAATAAATAAATAAAAAACCCAGACCCTACGCCATTTGAAGACTCACAGATCTGGAACTAGCTAGATTTTGGAACTAGACCCTGAAGAAAACGCCTTAACTTAGATCTGGCCACATCCCAGCACCCACGGACCAAGAACACACACAAAAAAAAAACAAAACAAAAAAACAAAAAAGGTAAACAGATATGCATGAGGCCAATCAGAACCACCGGGGGGGGTGGCGCGTGTGGGTCACACGCCGCCGACGAAGACGACTTTTGGCCATTTTCTTCCTCCAATTAGCCTCCAATTTCGCCGATCTACATCCCCCCGTTGAAAAACCACCCAATTGGCCCCAACTAAGCAGCGCGTGAGACACACGTGCGGCCGCCTAGGTGGCACATTGGGCATGCGCACGGCTTATGGTGGCTCGCCAGTGGCCGATCTACACGATGGTGGTGGTTTTTTCATCGGAGGATGAGTAAGTAAAGCCCGAAGGCTTGTTTTTCACAGCGCAAAGCATGGCGGCTTCATCAAGTGGGTTGAATTTAGCGGTGTATTTCGAGCAACCGCGGTGGCCCGTGTCGGAGGTGACACCGAAAAGGGCCATGGTCTGGTGGCTGTCTCAGTTGTGGGCTGAGAACAATTGAGAAGCATGAGAGTCAGAGGGAGAGAGAGATAGTCTCGGATCGTTCCAGAGAAAGAAACAGCTCCACGGCTACAGCGAGGTAGAATGGCCTCAATCAAATGGCGTGAAGGCCGAATGAAAGAGGGGAAGCTCTGAGGTTAAATTAGAGTTTTTATGCCAATATTTTATTAGGTTTTTGTTTTCGTTTTGAAATAATTATCAATATTATTAGTTATGGCATGATTTCTGGTTAATTTATAAATTTGTATAAGTTGATATGGTTCATGTAGTTAGCTCATTCGTTGAATTAAAATTTTGAATTAGTTTTAATTTTGAAGGCATGAATTCATTATAAAAACATTAATATGTTTAATGTTACATATAAATTCATTTTATATATGTGTCAACTTGAAATTTTTCATGCCTAGTGACTTGTAAATAATAAATTAGATTTATATGAATTCATTTCATATATAAAATTAGAATGTACAATGTAAATTTGTTTTACTCGAATTCAACAAACATCTATGTGATATAAAGATCCTCTGGTCTGTAAATGAATATGTTTCATATGTTATATAATTTATATTATATAAATATATTTTATATAATATTCAGCTGCATGAATATGTTTCATGACTTAATAATAATATGCAAAAACATGAGCAATTACGAATCACTTAATTGTTCTATCATTGTTGTAGTTAATAAATATGATTCATGAAGCTTTATATGAATATGTTTCATACCGTTATTTGGACATATATGGTATTTGATTATTTTATGAATTTGTTTCATGATTTTTAAATTTACAATATTATATGAATACGTTTTATGTATAATTAGCGAGTTTCACAATGAATTCGTCTCATCCAAATTTTGATATTATATGGATTCGTTCAATATAATTAATTGTGATTAAATTATGGATATGTTTCATGTTACAAATTAGGGTTTTTTCGATTAAATGAATATGTTTCATGTTAATTACCAATTTGTAGTACTATATAAATGTGTTTTGTATATATATACAAGGTTCCCTTGCCCAAGTTTATAAATATGAATTTGTTTCATGTTTCCCACTAATTATGTAATTTAGCAGTATTTTATGAATTTGTTTCATAAAATCTAAATTCGTAGAATTATGAATGTGTTTTATAATTTGCGAGTGAGATATGAATAAGTTTCATGTATTTATAATTGTATATAAATGTGTTTTGTATAATATTCTTTAGGCTTCAATGCATTATTTTTGTAACATGTTTAAATATGTTTTGTAATATTGATTCATTTTATTATACAATACGTTTATATAATAATCTGAATTTTATGGTTGATATGTCATTGATAGAGTTTAAATGACATATTAATAGTTATATAAATTCGTTTTATACAATGATATAACTTCATGTAAATTTGTTTTACATGATTAAACTTGATATCGTTGTGATATTTTTGAAGTGTTAATTAGTATAACCATAATGTACTCCATAAATTTTGTTTTATGAACCAATATGATAATTAAATTATAAAAACTTCTAATTCGTGTTTGTATGTGATGATTATGAGCTTAGCAAAATTTTCAATCATACGACATAAATGATGGAGTTTTTGATAATTTAATTATTTGCAAATATGCCTAAGGTCCATTTTTCAAAATATATACTTCTAGATATGGCAATTAACATACGGTTGGTAATTTGTTTACTAATGAAAACCTTGATAGCATTGACTACGACACAAAGTGTCAGAAGATTCAGTTTCTTCTAAACACGCGTGAAGTATTAGAACACTTGCTAGGTTCTAGGTCTCCTAGAATGGCAAAGATGGTACTGCTAGTGAGCAGTATTGAGAAAACATAAAGGCATACCAAAAATGGTTCGAGAAAGGATTGATCAACATGCTATACTTTATCGTATTACATTAACGATGATCTAGTGAGAAAATTAAAAGTTGTCCCACTATTTAGTACACATGGAATTAGCTTAACTTCAAGTTCATCTAGATTCATTTCGTTGAAAAGTATTGAACCTAAGGTTGGTATTGTAAAAGGGAAAGGGCTAAGGGAAATAAAAAGACGTAGATAGCACGTGTGAAGTGCTATAACTGTGCAAATGATGGATCCTACACTCGGAAATGTCCTGAGCCGAATAAGGTACCTTCTTTCACAGTTGCTCCTGGATAATATGTATGCTCCCAAGTATCAGTTGCCAATTATGATTCTTAGTGAATTGTAGGCACAAGAGCGACCAAGCGCATAGTTTAGGGTTGAGTTGTTTTTGTGAACTTTCATTGCTGCCCAATGGATTCACAAACTATCGTTTTAGGTAACGATGGTAGAAAATATGTCCTTGAAATAAGAACATATCTTCGTGAGAAAAAATATTTTTTAAAAAATGTGTTGCTTCTTCACGACATTGTCTATGCACTTGGGGTGCGATATTCCCTTGTATCTTTTATTTTTGAGACTAGTTTTCCCTTTAATTTTCATCTAGATGTCTGAGATATTATATACAATGGCAATTTGGTTAGCCATATCACATTGAAAGGTATTTTTAATATTTTGGACAAAACAAGACATCTTCCATCTTTGCCTCATTCTCAATTCTATTTTAAGCATGCTCGACTTGACCATGAGGGTCAAGATAGAGTTATCAAACTAGCTAAATATAGTCTTTTAAGGCCAACTCATTAGGATTAAGGCGCCCATATGTGAGTCAAGTTTACCTAGCAAAGCAACTATGAAGTTTTTTTTTTTCCTCTTAAGTAAGGCTTCGAGCCCATCAAATTTCTTAGTGTTGATTCACTCTAGATATCTGTGGGGTCATGAATGTGAAAGCACATCATGGAGTGATATATTCATGGTGTAGGTATGTGTACCTATTAACTTACCGCAATTAGGTACTTGATGTGTTCATATACTTTATAGCTGAAGTAGCACTCAATTGGAATGAAATATTAGAACTTTTCGAACCAATCGAGGTCGTAAATATCTTCTCCGTGAAATGAATTTCTGTAGTATCGATTTTCTTAAGGATAAGTTCCCAGGGTTTTGGTGAAATTTAAAAAGGTCTGCATCCTGTATGAGTCACAGCAAATCCTTCAACCATCTCTGGGTGAGGGGGAGGATTTGAATTCTCACTAAGTCACCGAGGATGGTACACCTTACTTATTTGATAGGAACGGTAAAGTTTTACCTATTTAGGAGAATGAGATTCGTTCTCAATCTCTAAATGTTGAGGAGAGTCCGCCTAAGAATGAGGTTTATCCTCAATCTCCCATTCCTGAATATACAATTAGTCCACATATTCAGGATCCCACCTCCAATAGATAGTGGAGGTATTTCTCTCTGTGCTCAGGGTCCCATACCTCTTAGAAAAAGGGGGAGAGATTCTTGGTCTCATACCTCTTAGAGAAAGGGAGAGGGATTCATGGTCTCATATCTCTTAAAGAAAGGGGGAGAGATTTCTCATCTAGGCAGACAAATAATAAAGGTCCCAGGATTCAAAGGAGTGGACACGGAAGAATTCCTCAACGACATTTCTAAGTTGAAGAAGAAATATTCCTATGTATTTTCTTAGAAGTTGAGGATCTTACCTCTTATCAAGAGGTGATTGATTCACCAAATTACAAAGAGTGAATGAGTACCATCATAGATAAGATGGACTCAGTTGTAAGAAAAGGTTTTAGAACTCGTTAATCCTCTGCCCCAACGCAAGTATTGAAAGTGCATGAGTTTTCAAGAAAAAAACGTCGGGCAGATGATTTGATCGATGAGTTTAGGCCCTGCTACTCCTAGCCCTGGTTCCCCATTTGGACTTTGAGATGTTCAAAATGGATGTAAAGACTGCTTTCCTCAATGGTAATCTTGAGGAAGAGATTTATATGGACTAACCCGTTGGTTTAATATCAAAGGGACAAGAGAACAAGGTATGTTGTCTTAAAAAGGTCCATATATGATCTTAAACAATCTTCCAAATTTTGATACTTTAGATTCCATAGATCTATAATTTAGTTTGGCTAATCTATGGTTTTCAGAAGACCATCATGTGTACGTCAAAAGCTCAATTAGGCGGATTATATTTCTTACCCTGTACGCTAATGATATACTACTGGCTAGGATCAACTTGGAGTTGATCGAAACTACTTAAAAGTGGTTGTCCTATATCTTCAAGCTGAAGGACATGGGTGAAACTAGGTAAGTCCTAGGAGTGGAAATAATTCAAAACTATCCCAAGATGTGTCCATCAAAACATCTTGGAGTGATTTTGGATTTATAATTCCGAACTTGTAGATACTCCAGTTGAGAAGGGTCTAACCTTGAGTCTTGATCAATGCCCTAAAACAGATGATAAAATGGAGATAATGAACAATGTACCTAATGCTAGTGTCACGGGAAGCTTAATGTAAATCATGTTATGTCGTAATCAAAGTAACCCAGGTTTTGCTAAGTGGCAAGCCATTAAAAGAGTCAAACGCTACCTTCGTGGCACTGCTGACTTAGCCTTATGCTATCAATGGGAGACCTTAAGTCGAGAGGATACTTAAAGGTGGACTAGGATGGTGGCCCAAATGAGTCTAGGCCAACATCAGGGCATGCCTTCTTTTTTTTGGTGGAAAGGCCATGTCATGGTGCAATAAGAAGCAAAACTGCACAACAATCTTAGCTATGGAGGCAGATTGTGTGTCTTGTACCTTAGAGTTAAAAAACATTGCCATGAGGTATATATAAACTAATAAGGTGATTATGTTCCCTTAACTAAACCTTTTCCTAGTGATGCATTCAAAACTCATTTGTTGAGTCTAGGAATTCATAAGGTTTAGTACTTAGATGTGTCTTATGATGAACATGTTTCCTGACAAATGAGCAAAATGCTCATAATTTGTTGTTACATGTTAGGCATATTAAAATGTCACAGGCTTCTTATTGGCCTAGTCACATAAACAATCACCCTGCTGCTTGAGTAGCGGTCATGATGAGACTGAATCATGTTGGCACTAGGTGTGCAATATTGATTCACACTGGAAGTGTATGAGTTAAATAAATATAGTCGCCTTAGTGAGTCTAAGATGAGGCTCGAGGGAGTCAAGTATGAAATAAGTTTTCATATTGAAGCCTTAAAAGCCGAATCTTGAGTATCAAGATTAATTTCAGTATGTTGATTTAGTGGCTCAGGTTAGATTTTTTGGGTGAAAATCTAGACTGACGATTCGTGTGACATAAAGAGTAATGTATCCAACTGAGTGGGAGTTATGCCATGACACATATTTCATACTGTGTGTGCCTATAAGATGATCCATACATAGAGTGACAATTGACTTCCCTATCTCTTGTCGCTGTGTGACCCTATGGACGATGACCTTTCGACTTAAAGCTATGATATGAAGTCGAAATTTGATGATGCTACCTTAATGTGTTTCTTAAAGGCTAAGATATATGCGGTTCAGCAAGAACATGTTAGGAAAGCAATCAAGCTGAGATGAAATTTCAGGAGTGTTTAAGAAAAATCTATCCATCATCACCATATCAGCTCGGGCGATTATATTGAGTATATAGTCATATGATATATCATATGGCATAAAGGGACTACATATCCTGTGGGTGATGCTGAAGGTGATTTGGGGTATCGTATTTTGTGAAAGTGTTACGTCAGTTAGATAGTGACTTGATATAACACTACTTGTTTGTTTTTAGTCGCACACTCCATTCCCAATATGAAGTGTGAGGAGATTTATTAGCAGAGAGACATGAGATTTGTGGTCTATGTGACCGAGGGAGGGCTGTTGACCAAAGAATAATGGTCACATTATGGCACCATAATCTCCCATTATTACATCGGTTATAAAGTGATTAATTAAGTATTAATCAGCTGAATTAATTCTCTAATTCCGTTACAAGCTATGTGCCATTATATAAAGGGGATAAGCACGTAAGGAATGATGGACAATTAAGAAACTATCATTTCTAGTTCAATACTATTTCTGCCCTATCCTTCACACCAAATCTAGCCATCTACGAGATTTGGGTTTGGGGTGTGAATCTCACAAGTGACTCTAGCAGCCACCAGGTTCATGGGTAGCATTCAACAGACGAGATCCGGGCAATGTTTTCGCATCAAGGTAAGTCCTTATATTTCCAACAAGGCACTACCACCTTGCATTGAATACTCAATTTTTTTAAATTGCAAATAAACTCTAAACTATTTGAAAAAGATTTGTTTTTAACTATCCTTGTAATTATCCCTCCCAAGTACACTCCCCTTTTTCCTCTAAAGATTAGGGATTATTTTCCTGGGAGGAAAAAAAAAAATGAGGGAAAAAAAAGGAGGCAAGGAGGAATCATGAATAGTGTCTTTGAGATTTTTCACTCTATAAATCATGAATAGTTCCCTTTATTGCAAATATTAAGTCTCGTGAATTTGTACCAAGCCTAGTAGAGGTCCATAGTAAGGGACCCTATTCCTCCCTGTTTGTTTCTTTGTTGTGTGGAGGGATTGTCTCATCTTTTGTCCAATGTGGTTGCTAATGTTCTTATTCGTGGGCAAAAGGAGTATTATTTTGAGACTCCTATTGCACACTTATATAATTTGTTGAAAAAACTTTCTTTTTAATGCTAACAAAAAGGAGGTTAGGATATTTTAAAAGGGAGCAAACTTGTACAAAAGACCTCTATATGTAATAATAATTGTTACTATATATAAAATGTTAGTAATAAACTTAACCTAGTGTAGTATGTAGATTTGTGTAGCAGGTAAGTTCATAGAAGTACTGGTTCTTTAGATCAGCCACTAATATAGATTTATAATGCCTTGACCCATGTACCCTAACTCGCTAATTTGCTTCATACAGGTTGGCCCATTATTGACTTAATTCTTTATCAACCTTATTTTAGACGGGGCAGCTTGTTTTCACTCAAATAGGGACCCAACCCATTGTCCTCCCTTAGCTACTTGTTCAATTGTTCCCTAACTATAACAACATACCAAACTTTTTACGAGCTAAGTATCACTCAATTTATGCAAGTTTAATTTCATGTATACTTTTTAGGAAATTTAAAATAACTTAAACTATGGGGAAAACGTGTGACACCGTGAAACCAGGACTCACATTGAGAGATGGTGATGTTGTTGTATGGGGAAAAATGTGCAAAATAATCCATGTTATGCTATTTGCACAATGTATACTAAAGATCCAAACCGTTTGCACAAGACATAACCGTTTTGCCAAAATTGAAATTTTCTCATCAAAAATATTGACACGACACACATAGTTTTAAGTATTCAACTTTACTTTAAACCAATACCTAAATAAAGCAAAGAAATCAACCTGGTAAAATGGTAAAAGGCAATTTAAAATTTAAAATAATATCTCAACTAAGACTTAATATCTGAAGTAATATCCCAAATAAGTGAATTATATCCAAAATAATATATAAAATGTTCAAAATAAAGTCCCCATATATCAATATATGAGGCATACTACCACTTTCTATCGAGTTACCCTTAAACATAGAATAAGTTGCATGATATTTTGATGAAAGATAAAAAAGATTGAATTAATTATGAACCTAATGAATCCAAGTAATGATGTTTAAATGGTTGGCAAATTCAAAATAAGCATGAAAGAAGTAACCCGTTTATACCAGTGAAACATGTGTACGATTATGGAGAAAATATGTGGGCATCATATAATATCAAAATGATTTTATTTGATTGATAAATTGGGGAGTTAACCAAGGAAATTATCTAGCTCATTCAAAATTTGAATTTCAAATTTTGAAGAATCAAATCTCTTGATATTATCTTGCTCTTTTTTTATCTTCACAAAATAAGCATGCTACTAATCCATTATACTTGCCATATAATCTGATCTTACAAATTTAAAATATTCTGTTGACAATATCATCACTTTACTAATTTACAAAGAAATGTCATGATTGAAAGAATAATAACATTTTTACCAAGGATCAAAATCTCTTGTTATTATATTGGATTCTAAGAATAATATTAGCAATATTTTCAAGAGCAAGGAAAAGATATCATGCAGCTTCATATCAACACAAATCGTAGCAAAGATTGTAAGAAAATCATATCAGAATCTGCTGACTAGATTTCAAGGGCCTGAAATGCAATTTCAAGATATTATGGGTGGAATTTTCTTTCTTGATAAAATTGGTGCACAACTACTAAAGCCTATAAATAGTGGCCAAATAAGGAAGAGCAAGCATCGAAGCAAGTTGCAAGAACGTTGAGCTATACATTTTTGAATTTACTTTGAGCATTACATTGTGATCAAAAGTTGTGAGTATATTGAGGAATTCTTTATTAAGGAGTGAACTTAGGAGTTGGCTTGAGGTCACAACTCCCCCATATTTAAATTAAGAGGTTGATTTAAGTAATTGGGATCTCTAGAGTGAGGTACCTCTGAGAGATTATGAGAGTTCATCTTAATAAAAGAAGTAGAGAATTGAATTCTAGAGTTGAATAACCCTAGGCAGGGACCTAAGCCTAATTGAGACCTAACGTCGTTAAAATATCATTGAGTATTGTCTCATTTTAATTTCTGTTCTTGCTTTTAATTTTATTTTTTAAATTTCTGTGATCACCTTATTCACCCCCCTTTAGGGAGATCTGAATCTTCAATTGGTATCAGAGCATGTGCTATTATCTTAAGACTTAACTATCTAATAGCTTCGATCCTATGGCTAGTTATAATCTTGATTTTGATTATCCACCTCTTTTTATGGGTACTAATTATCGTTGGTGGCAGGAAATCATGGAACTCTATGTCAAGCACAAAGATTTCAATCTTTGCGAGATTATAAAGAATGGTCCCATTGTCATTGAAAAATCAGAGGATCAGTTTACCAACGATGACTACAAGATTATGTCCAAAAATTCTAAAGCCATTAATATACTATATTGTAGTCTTTTTATTGATATTTGTGAATATATTTTTCAGTACAAAAGTACCAAAGAGATTTGGGATTATCTTTATTATTCATACGATGCTAATGAAAAGGTGTTAGATCTTCACATTGTTAAGCAGGAGGAGACAACTAAGATTAATAAGTCCAAGCTACAATCTCCTGGAGATGTAAACAACTCATGTGAACGAGACATCAATGAAAATGACTATAAGATCATTCAAGAAGTTCTTGAGTATCATGACAAAATCGAGCAACATAAAGAATTTGTTGAAAATCAACAGCAAGGAGAAAATGGATCCAAAAAGAATTTCCAAGGATCATCAACTTTTAAAATTAAGAAAAATGAGGTAAAAAGCTCAATTGATTATTTTTCTCAATCTTGCCTTGACTCAATTGATTTAATGATGTGCTTGATAAGTCTTTCTCAAACTTTCATAAAAATAGGTATTATATCAAGGGGGAATGTCAAGAATATGGATAAAAATTTTGCTACCTCTCTATACTCTCTTTTCCCTAACTATTACGGCTCAAGAAAAACATGGCACCTAGACTCTCTTCGAGAAATTCTATTTTGTAGATATTGTCAATGAGAGAAAAACTTTGTAAAAAACTATTAAGATGCCCTTACAAGTCAATTAGACAATGTCCACATTCATTCAAATTCTTGAAAGGTCTAAGTAGATATAAAAATAATAAAGTTTTACTACGAGAAACTCTACATGTGGTAAACAAAGGGTTACCCAATGTTAAAATGAGATAAACAAATTTTCTAATAAATAAACTTCTTTGTTAAATTTTTATGAGTGTTACTCTAAGGTAGATAGTCTAAATTTACTTGATTTTTATATGTAGTCAAAATGTTGAATTTCCTCTTGACTCATTTTGTTAAGCCTATTGATTTATTACATGGCATATGCATAGATACATTGCCATCTTTCATTTTGATCAATGGCATGCATGACTCATATGCGTAATTTTTCTTTTGTGCTTCTTACCTTTGATCTCGTGAACTCTCCACGAAAAAAAAAAAAAAAATACTTTTGTTAGTATGACATCACATTCCAATACTATCTTCTTGATTATTCATCACTAAATGTCTTCACGATATTTGAATTTGACTCTAACAAGAAAGATTGCCAAATTAGCTTTGTTTGGAAAAGATTAGAAGATGTCCTAAATTACTCCATATTGCTAGTTAGGTATTTCCTAACTTGGCTTTTGGTCAACATCTTTTTGCTGCCAATTAATTGATTCTTGGAAGTAGAAATAATTGGAAGAGATACATTATTTTCCCTCTAAGCTTTTTCACGTGGAATAAACAGAGACGTCAAGGGAAATGTATTAAGGCAAAACATGATAAATTTCCTTCATGATGCAGTTTGAGCCCAAATATTGTGTCTGCGATAAACATGGTTATTTGCAAAATCTGTTTTACTTTTTCAATACACCATCAAATGAAAATACTCATTCCATATTACTATTGTATCCAATAATCTTCAATAACTAATTATAAAATTACATGAATCGTATGTGCTATTGATATATACGGCAATGTGAGTTATGATTGCTATCTATTTATTTAGCCGTTGATATGTGATGAGATTAATTTTGGCATACATCAATTCATGTACTTTACCCACATGCATTGTTTTGGAAGGGCGACTGTTGCTTTATTATGAATATTCTTGTACGTAGGTGATCGTTATAATATTAAAAATATCATGATACCTTAGCCCTTCTATGAATTGGCTTACATGCATTAGTTGACAACCTTTAGTTAGAGAAGAAGAGAGAGATAATACATTCTTCATTGTCAATATCTTTTCCTAAATGTATGATCCACTAATTATGTTATAAATGAAAGAACAGGTCATCCTAATCAAACATGATATATATACTGCAAGGAAGAAATACCGTATATTCCTAATAGTTAATGTTTTCACATATTTTGTAATCTTATACCTTCATTCATGAAATTGCATGTATTATACGAATATAATTATGATCGTGTCATTTTTTTTTCATACAATTTATATACATATCATCCAATATATTACTCGTAGTTTTGATAATTTTATTGACCAATATGCCATTGACATATAAGTTGTGTTATAATAGTTTTGGCATAAATTATAGGGGAGATATAATTAGTTCTTAATGGCATATGTCTCTTACCCCTAGACTTGACATCATATACCTAATTATCTTTATCAAAGAGGAGAGAGAAATTAATCTATATGGTATATTTCTAATATGTTGTTATCTTCATGGTTGCATGATTTTTATGATCTTAGGCACTAGTCATATTGATTAGCTTACATTGGATTTTCATGTGAATTGGATTATTGGTTTTTGAAAGGGGAGATTTTCCTTGATTACTTGCTCTATGCCCCATAGATAATTGCTATAAGAGGATGGGTAATTTATTCTAAATCGTCAAAAAAAAATTATATAATCCATATGCTTGTATATCTTATAACCCTTAGCATGTATTTTTGAGGTAAACAAGTAAAATTGTTTTGATATACGGGTGGTTGATTTTGATGGTATGACATTGCATTCAAGTTGAGCCCTCGTTATTCTTCATAAGTGTCTTATTAAGGGGGAGTTATGCTACTACTTTGTTAGTTTATATTCTACATCCCTTTTTAATGATGACAAAGGGGGAGAAGGATGAGCTTATGGTATGCATATACAAGGATCAAGGTATGTACCTCGATATTCTTCCATACTAGCATCAATTATTTTGGCCTTCTCCTTCTGATCTTACCTTTTTAATGAAATACAAAAAGGAGGAGAAAGATGAATTGGTACGTCCAAATGGTAAGGATTCTAATTCTTCAAGTTAGATTTTGTCTTTCATCAAAAAGGGGAAAATTGTTGAGTCACTTTTAAACTTAGAATAAGTTAGATGATATTTTGATGAAAGACAAAAATGATTGAATTAATTATGAACCAAATAAATCCAAGTAATGATGTTTAAATGGTTGGCAAATTCGAAATAAGCATGAAAGAAGTAGCCTGTTTATACTAGTGAAACATGTGTATGATTATGGAGAAAATATGTGGGCATCATACAATATTAAAATGATTTTATTTGATTGATAAATTGGGGAGTTAACCAAGAAAATTATCTAGCTCATTCAAAATTTAAATTTCAAAATTTGAAGAATCAAATCTCTCGATATTATCTTGCTCTAATTTTATCTTCACAAAATAAACATGCTTCTAATCCATTATACTTGCCATATAATCTGATCTTGCAAATTTAAAATATTCTGTTGACAATATTATCACTTTACTAATTTGCAAAGAAATATCATGATTGAAAGTAACATTTTTATCAAGGATCAAAATCTCTTGTTATTATATTGGATTCTAAGAATAATATCAGCAATATTTTCAAAAGCAAGGAAAAGATATTATGCAACTTCATATCAACACAAATTGTAGTAAAGATTGCAAGAAAATCAAATTAGAATCTACTGACCATATTTCAAGGCCCTGAAATGCAATTTTAAGATATTTTGGGCAGAATTTCTTTTCTTGATAGAATTGGTACACGACTACTAAAGCCTATAAATAGAGGCCAAATGAGGAAGAGCAAGCACCAAAGCAAGTTGTAAGAACATTGACATATACATTTGTAAATTTACTCTGAGCATTACATTGTGATCAAAAGTTGTGACTATATTGAGAAATTCTTTATTAAGGAGTGAACTTAGGAGTTGGTATGAGGTCACAACTCCCTCATACTTAAATCAAGATGTTGATTTAAGTACTTGAGATCTCTAGCGTGAGGTAGTTTTGAGAGATTGTGAGAGTTCATCTTAATAAAAGAAGTAGAGAGTTGAATCCTAGAGTTGGATAACTTTAGGCGGGGACCTAAACCTGATTGAGGTCCAACCTCATTAAAATATACTTGAGTATTGTCTCATTTTAATTTCTATTATTGCTTTCAATTTTGTTTTTTAAATTTCTGTGATCACCCTATTCACCCCCTCTAAGGTGATCTGCATCTCCACTTTCGACGACAGGATTGATGCTCCAGTAGAATTGATATGTATCATGCCAATGACTAAAAAGTTTGGTGTATATTGTGCAAACGTCATAGTTTTAAAGCCAACTTTCCTACTTTTTATTATTTCTAAATTCTAAAAATGTTTAATTACTCAAGCTAACATGCACGCGCGTGTGCGTGTCCATGCATGCACGCGTGTGCACATGTATATTTTGAATTTTGGAGTGCGTTCTCAACATGCATTTAATTAGCGGGTTTGCAAGATTTATTATTTTTTTTTGGGGGTCCCATGTAACTCATACGACCTTGTTATTTTATTTTACGCAATTCAAAAGTCTACATCTAGTAAAAATTTAACTATGGCAATAGTGGAAAATTGCATATAAATAGGGGTTCATGAAGTTGGCCAATTTTTTATGTTATCTTCTGCATCCTGTTTCTTTTTTTCTTCATTTTTCATGACACTACAATGGAGATTGCAGTGGTCTGCGGCGATTGATCAATGATATTAGCAGGTTGAGAATCATTGAAGATGTGTGACGATAGTTAAGAATATTACATTATTAACCAATAAGATTAAAGATTAGGGACGAGTCTTGAAGGCATGTGGATGTATATAGCCGAGTACAAAACATGGCTGCTCATTCTTGGGCCCCCCACTCCAAATTTTTATGCTTTAAATTATATGATTCTACTGGCTTTTTCCAAATTTTTTAAGACCATTGTTGGTCCAAGACTATGTAGATGTTTCATGAGTTTCTCAGTAATTATAACCTTAAGAAAGCTCATGCATAATACGAGTTCAAAATCCTTTATGACAAACTGACGTGAAAAGAATTAAAAGTCAATAAAAGAATGGAGACTGTAAGACGAACCACGAGCCAGAATGACGTCATCAACATATAGAGGGACAACAGCATAAGGACCAATTGTGAGGAACCAGCATGGAATGGTCAGCATTACTACAAGAGCCCCTATATGAGGTAGAAAGGTATTTAATCTATGAAACCACAGAAAGGGAAAAGTAACAACATTTTTTACGGAAATTTGGCGTTATTTGACAGAAATTGATACTCATGATGAGATTTTTTTATTGAATATAATGTTATCAAAAAACCCTAGTCAAAATTCATTTTTTGACCAAACTTGTCAGTAGTATTGAAAGACCAATTATGACGGTTTGACTATAATGCCCCAACTCATAATCACATAATTAGCGTTACCTAGCTAAGCATTAGTGATCAACGTAGTGGAAGGGTAAGGGTTAGGATGTTACTGCCATTCTAGGCAGGATAAGACTTAATTAGTTGTTATACCTAACACCAACATGATAAAATCTTTTGTTTTACCTTTAAGTAAATAACGTATATTTTGTATATGCTCCAAGTCAAATAACAGCACAACAACCTGCCAACACACTTGTAGTCAACCCAAGATTTAAACAGATCTCACTATGAACTTGTCTAGATCCCGCTGATTGACTTCTTGCTTCCCTTGTAATGCCAACACGAATCTTCTTGAAAGCCCAACCTAAAACACAAAAATAGAAGATCTTTGAAGGTCGGATGAGCGAAAGCTCAGTATGCTTATCCCTATGCTATAAAGATTAAAATTCATTTTGCAATGAGCATGTGCATTTTAATTTATTTTAGTTCGGAATGAGGGGATGGGAGAATTATATTAAAATTGTTACCAGTTATTATCAGAAAATAGAACCTAAGTTGATAAGCTCATATAAACAATATAATCACTGAGCAGGTGCAAACCTCCAAGCCAATTGGAAAGCCCCAACTGAAGTCGCACGGGTGAATTGATGGGCCTAAGCCCATACAATTGATAACTTGTGGGTCGAATTTGTTAAGTGGCAAAACAATGCTTGAAAATAATTCACTAAATACTTCTATATTATGAGATTTTGGTATTATAAAAGACATGTGAACTTTTGAAGGATACATGCAGTAAACGCACCTGGACTTAAAGTATCTCTCTCTTGTAAAAAAATTTGTTTATGACCCAACGATGACGAAAGTAGCATCGCTCCTGCTCTAACTATTTTTTAAAGATTTGCAGAGTTTAAATAATTCTCATTATTACAATCTTATAGGTAACCAATATTTTTTTTTAATTCTCCCTAGTTACTTATGTACTTCTTATTTAACTTCAAGCCAGTTTGAACGGTTGGGAGCAGGTTGGAGCCATTGGAGTAGATTGAGCAACTTTAACCAGCAGTTAGTTAGTTTGAGTAAGTTGGAGCAAATTGGACCAAGCTGGACTAGCGGGTAGCATATTGAAGTAGGTTGAAGCTTATTGAAACAAATTAGAAAAGGTAGCAGATTCAATGTGCTTATAATAAATATGCCCTTAAAAGAGGTGATTTAGTGCAATTGACATGGGTGTTAAGAAAAAAATTTGACGAGGTTTGAAAATCATATAATCGGACGGAGTCTGCCTGCGGTAAGCACTACCAGATTGGGTAGAAGCAACACACACAACAGAGATAACACTAGATAAAGCAAGTGACATGGGTTGGTCAACCCTAGCCCAGAAATGAGTAACATTATGGGCTTAGCATGGTCCATGATAGGAGAAGGACTAATTGGCCTAGATGACACAGCTAGCTTGGAACGTGAAGAATCCAGCATAAGAACATTCCCAGTCAGAGTTTTGGAACTCTGGCATGCCATGTTAGTAAAAGTTCCACAATTCTGAAACTTGCATTCCATTATTTTTCCAACTAATGGAACTCATTTTAGGAGAAATGAATTAAATATTTTATTTTGAACCCACCTTATAACACACAACTATTTTTTTAACTACCTAAATAATATTTTTTATTTAAAAAAAGAAAAACAAATTAAAAAATTACAAAATGACAAAAATGAGAGTCCCGTGGAGAGAAACACTAGTGCGTTCTCCCCCCGTGTCACACGCAATTGACGCTGGTTGCCAAGCAAACACTGCCATGCGTGGGACACGCGGGCCCCCCTTCTCCTACGCGTTTCTTCACGCTGGTAGTGCTATAAGGAACTGAGGAAAGATGCAATAAGAAAAAGCCCAAGAGGTGGCACAGAAGCTATACGGATAACAGGAGGACCTTTCTCAACCAAGATAGGACACAGGGACTCGGTTAAGGTGTGAGGATGGGTCACCTGTTAGGAGTCCAGGCTAGAGGGTGCAAGCAAGGTCTAGACAAGACTAGGCTACAATTATAAAGAAGCAGGAATTAGCACCAAGGACTGAAGGATAGAATTAGATGACGCACAAGTGGAGGACCCAATAATATCTTTGTGAGATAAAGAATGGAGTCAACAACGTGGGCTTGGTCTGAACTAGTGGTCGAAGCTCATCGTTTCAACTTTCAAACCTAGGTAAGGAAAAACAGTTTCATGGAAACATACATGATGACCCATATAAACTTGAAAAGGTATTCCATTTTCTAGAAAATTGTTCCTATGTGCATTCATGTTTGATCAAATTCGCAGCCCCATCACTTTGAAAATTTTTTTATCTTGCAATTAAACTAATTTTCTACCATCTTTTCAAGAAGGAGGAATATCCCTTTCATTTCACTTAGACATTTCATTGGATGATGCTTGGGGTATTTGATGGGGAAAAGGATGTCTTCCTCTAGGAGAGATGTAGTTTGCACTAATTGATCCTTAATTGTTAGGGGAGTTGATAATTAATGCTGTAGGATAAAACAAGACTGACCTGGATGCAGAAGCGACTGTCGAAGATAGTCCACGAATTAGCGATAAGGGAGCGGCTACCAGAGTCGCCTTAGAGGTGTCCACGTCCTAAACCCGAATGCGTGGCAGCGATGGTAGGGCAACCGTGGGGAGGGGGGAGAGTGTAATTGATGTGTCTAGTGTGTTCTTATGACTGACCCCTCCAAACCTCCTTTTATAGGTTATGGAGGGGCAACTAGGGTTGTTGCCCTAGGAAACACTTTGTGGCCGTCGGGCCTCACTTAATAGGCCCGGCCAACAGCTACCACTCGGCCACAAATGCCGCAAACACATGCTCTCCACAAATCACAACTCCTCACGCTTTACACTGGGAATCAGACGTGCGACTGAAAAAATAATAAGTAGTGCTATATTAAGTTACCATCTAGCTAACATAACACTTTCACAGAATGTGATACCCCAAGTCATCCTAAACATCACCAGTGGCATTTCTAATCCCTTATGCCATGATATATCATTTGATTATATACCCAATATAATCGCCCGGGCTAATATTGGTGATGACAGATAGACTTTTCCTTAAACACTCATGATACTACATCTTAGCTTAACAGCTTTTCTAACATGTTCTCGCTGAACCGTATACATCGTGGTTCTTGAGAAACACATTAAAGTAGCTACATCAAGTTTCGACTTCGTATCTTAGCTTTAAGTCAAAAAGATTATTGCCTACAGGGTCACACAATGACAAGAGATAGGGAGGTCAATTGTCACTCCGTATATGGTCGTCTTCTAAGTACACACAGTATGAAATGTGTGTCATGACATAACTCCCACTTACTTGGGATCGTCACTCTATATGCCATACGAATCATCAGTTTAGATTTTCACCAAAAAAAATCTAACATGAGCCACTAGATTAACATACTAAATGCTAATCTTGACATTCAAGATTCGGCTTTTAAGGCTTCAATATGAAATCATGTCTCATGTTCGATTCCCTCGAGTCTCATCTCAGACTTCCTAAGGCGACTATTTCTCGTTCATACACTTTCAGTATGAGTTATCAATATTGCATACCTAGTGCCAATATGAGTATGTCTCATCCTGCCAGCTACTCAAGCGTCCGGGCGATTGTCTATATGACTAGGCCAATCAGAAACCTGTGACATTTCAACATGTCTAACAGATAAATCACAAAGCATTTAGAAAAAAAAATGAAATGCCTGTTACATGAAAAACGTATCTGTCATACGTAACAAGATTCTATGCAAAAACTAAACTCTGCGAAGTCCTAGACTCAATGCTTGTGCTTTGAAAGTATCTCTAGGAATTAACTTAGTTAATGGATCAGCGATCATCTTGTTAGTGGGTATATACTTGATGGTAACCTCCTTTTTCTTTATGGCGTCTCGCACGAAGTGATAACGCCTCTTGATGTGCTTGGTCTTTCGATAGAACTTCGGATCTTTGGCAAACTGGATGGCAACTGTATTGTCACATAACATTTCTACGGGATCATCAGCTTTAGGAGTGAGGTTGAGATCCTAGAGAAAGCTCCTAAACCACATTGCCTCCTGCGTGGCTAGGCTATATGCGATATATTCTGCCTCCATGGTCGACAGAGCTATGCAGTCTTGCTTCTTATTGCACCATGATATGGCTCCCCCACCGAGGGTGAACACATATCCTGAGGTTCACCTGGACTCATCCGGCTCAACACCGCAATCGGCATCCGAATATCCTCTCAACTTAAGGTCCCCGCCTTGGTAGCATAGGACCAAGTCGGTTGTACCACGAAGGTAACGCATGATTCTCTTGACGACTTGCCAATGAGCCTGTCCTGGGTTGCTTTGGTAACGACTTACCAGACCAACCGCAAAGCAATTGTCCGGTTGTATACATAACATGGCATACATTAAGCTTCCTACGGCACTAGCGTAGGGGACATTGCTCATGGCTTCCTTTTCTTTGTCTGTTTTTGGGCATTGGTCGAGGCTCAAGGTTAAACCCTTCTCAACTGGAGTGTCTACGTGTTTGGAATAATGTATACGGAAACGTTCTAAGACTTTTTTGATATATGCCTCTTGGCTCATATCTAAAAGTTTCTTAGGACGATTCCTTATTATTTCCATGCCTAGGACATACTTGGCTTCACCCATGTCCTTCATCTCAAAGACGGAAGACAGCCACTTTTTAGTGGCTTCGATCATCTCCAAATTGTTCCAGCTAGTAGTATGTCGTCAACGTATAGGGTAAGGAACATAATCCCCCCGGTTGATCTTCTGACATACACACAGTGGTCCTCCGAAACCATGGATAAGCTAAACGAAGTTATAACTTCATGGAATCTTAAGTACCAAGACCTGGAAGACTGCTTAAGACCATAGATGGACCTTTTAAGACAACACTCCTTGTCCTCTTGTCCCTTTGATATAAAACCAATGGGTTGGTCCATATAGATCTCGTCCTCAAGGTTACCATTAAGGAAAGCAGTCTTTACGTCCATTTAAAACAACTCTAAGTTCAAATAGCCAACCATGGTTAGGAGTAGGCAAATAGAGGTAAATCTCACCACAGAAGAAAATGTCTCTTCATAGTCTACACCCTCAATTTGTATAAACCCTTTCGCCACTAAACGGGCTTTGAACTTGTTGATCGATCTATCTGCCCGGCGTTTTATCTTGAAAGCCCATTTGTTTCTAATATACTTACGTTGGGGTGGGAGATCAACAAGTTCCCAAACCTTGTTTCTTGCCATCGAGTCTACCTCATCCCTTATGGCATCCATCCACTCTTTGTGACTTTGTGAGTCAATTGCTTCTTGATAAGAGGTAGGCTCCTTGACCTCCAAGGGAGTGCATAGGAATATTTCCTCTTCGATTTGGAAATATCGTCGAGGAATTCTTCCACGCTCTCTCCTTCGGAGCCTAGGGCCTTTATTGTTCGTCTGCCTAGGTGAGGTATCCCTCCCCCTTTCTTTAAGGGGTGTGGGACCCTAAGAAAGTGGAGAGTTGCTCCCACTATCCCTCTGAGGCGTGGGTTCCCGAACATATGGACTAACTGCATGTTTGAGAATTGGAGATTGAGGATGGACTTCACTCGCAGGTTGAGTTTCCTCATGTACATGAGATCGAGGATAAATCTCATTTTTTTGGGCAGGCAAGTCTCCCTCGTTCCCTTCGGACAAGGGCGGTATACCATCTTTGGTGACTTGGTTAGAATCCAAATTCTCCCCACCACCAAATGATGGTTGGATGTTTTGCTGTAACTCAAACAGTTCAACATCCTTCTTGACTTCACCGATGGTCGAGAACTCATCCTCGAGAAAATCGACATTGCGGGAGTCTATTTATGTCATGCCACCATTCGGGTGTTCCTTGTACATCACATATCCTTTCGATTGTGTGGGATACCTAATGAACACCATTTTGGTGGCTCTTGGACTAAGTTTTTCATGTTTATGGGTTGGGTTATGCCCATAGCCGGTCGAACCCCATGGGCATAAATGGTCTAAGGATGGCTTCTTACCAAACCATAACTCATATGGTGTGGCGGGTATATTCTTGCTCGGCACACGGTTGAGGATGTAGGCTGCCGTAAGTAGCGCATCCCCCCAAAAACTAATTGGAGATTAGCATGTGCTATCATTGACCAGACCATGTCAAGCAATGTCCGATTCCTACGTTCCGCAACACCGTTCTATTATGGGGTGCGTGAAATCGTTAGCTGTCTTTGTATACCTTTTTTCTCACAGAACTCCTTGAACATATCAGAGAGGTATTCACGACCTCGATTAGTTCGAAGGATCTTAACCCTACGTTCTAATTGAGTCTCTACTTCTGCTACGAAGCGTTTGAACACATCAAGTGCGTCGTAGCGATGAGATAATAGGTACACATACTCATATCGTGAATAATCGTCTATGAGAGTAACGAAATAGATAGCCCTATGTTGTGCTTTAGCATTTATGAGTCCGCATATGTCTAAGTAGATTAATTCTAAGGGACTAGATGCTCTCGAAACCTTACCGAAAGGCTTCATTGTTGCCTTTCCAGCTAAACATGACTCACACCAAGGTAACTTAACCCTAATGAGTCGATCTAAAAGACCTTCTTTAGCTAGCCTATTTATCCTATCTTGGCCCACATGGCCAAGTCTAGCATGCCACTTAACAGATTAAGAATTAGAGTCAAAATAAGAAATATAAGCAGAGGATATATTATTATAGTTATCATCCAAATCCAAAGCAATGAAATCTCCTTTCAAAGTTGCTTGTCCAAACAAATTTCCATTGTAGAACAAATCTAAACCGTTTGGACAAAAACCAAAAGTAAAACCTAATCTTACTAAAGAAACATAAGAAACTAATGAGCATCGCACCCCAGGTGTATAGAGGGCATCATGAAGAAGCAGATTGTTTCCTCCACGAAGTTTGAGTTGGTATGTTCCTACTCCAAGGACATCTTCTTCGCTGTCGTTCCCAAGTACGACAATCCGTGAATCCACCAGGTAGCGATGGAACTCCATGGCTACAATCCATTGAGGAAGAGAGTTAGTAACAAATGTATGGGAACAAATATATAATTCAGGAGTTTTAGTGGAAGTAGATACCTTGGCTGGCTCAGGACAATCCCGAGCGAAATGTCCCTTCTTTCCACAGTTATAGCACTTCACACGTGCCATATCCTTAGCTCTGTTGCCCTTAGCCTTATGCTTCTTGGCAGCACCAGCATTGGAGGGAGAGTTCTGAGAAGGACGGGGGCCCTTCGTAGGTTTCTTACTATGGTAAGGTTTCCTCCCCTTGGGCCCCGATCCTTTGGCAACGAATGCCACACTAGGAGGTGTATATAACTTTAAATGCTCTTCCTCCATTTCGAGGTGTTTGGAGATTGCCTCGAACATCTTGATGTGCTCACTGTGTGTCATAAATACTTTAAAACTCTTCCAATGTTCATTATCATTGGGAAGAGCCCTAATCACATTCAGGACTTGTTCTTCCTCAGAAGCCTCTTGCCCTGCAGCCTTAAGGCCTCGAACCATAGCACTCATAGTTTGAAGGTATTCGGAAATACTACGACTGGAGTCAATAGTATATTGCATCCATTTCAGCTGCAAAGTACGCAACCTTGTAGTAGATGTCTGCCCGAATCTAACCTTAAGTTGTGTCCACATGTCCTTAGCAGTGTGGAAGCGTTCAAACTCACCCAGGAGATCGTCACGCATGCTAGACAGCATAGTGTAACGTGCAGAAACGATCGTGTTTGAACCATGCTTGGTATGCTTTTAGGTTTTCTTTGTACTGCTCAGTTGTAGTAATATCTCTACCTTATTCATCTTTTTCAATCGGAGGAGCCATGGAGGAGGTCAAGATGTCCAGCATGTCATCATTATTTAAATAGAACTGGACTTTCAGATGGCAGACATCGTAGTTCGAACCATCCAGCTTGTCATCGGATTACATACAACCTATCATGTTTCTAACTGCCATATCTGGAAGTGTATGATTTGTCTGTTAGACATATTGTTTAATAATTAAATTATCTAGAAGGCCCCATCATTCATAATATACATTCGAAAATTTCACTAAACTCATAATCATCACATACAGTTGCGAATTTTGGAGCTTTTTTAATTTAATTATTAACTTCATAGAATTTTCTTAAAGGTTTTGTTAAACTAATTAACATTTTAATTCAGTGAATATCACGAAGATATTCACTTTTAATTACATAAATGTATATTCAGTTAATGTTTATGAAACTAATTCATTTAACACAACTTCATTTTTGTTTTAATATATATAACACAAAGTTATATAATCAACCTCAAAATATCATACCATAACCAATGATAATATGAGAATAAGCGCCAAAAATACAACTTATAACAAAAATAATGGCAATTTCCAACATATGAAATGAATTTATATGAACATGGGAGCAGATATTCTGTATGCCAAACCGAATCAAAATCGTCCCCAAACAAAACGGTCCAAACATTTTGGGCCAAACAAATAAAAAAAATCGGGACCTCATTTTTCGAGCCAAGCAAATATTTCTGGGCCAAAACCAAAAAAAAGGGCCCCAAAAAAATGACCCCCCTTTATTTTTAAACCAACCCACATGAATTTAAACCCAAAAAAAGGGTCCAAAAGCAAAAATCAAGTGACCAAAAAACCGGGGGAGCACCTTTTATAAGTGAGTGAACTCACTTACGCCCCAAACCCTAATCCTAATTTGAGTCTGTCTCTCTCTCTTCTTCGTGGTGTTCCTCTACCTGTTTTCGAATTCTCTCTCCACTCTCTTTGACCTCCATGCCCATCTCTATCTCTCTGGCTCTCCCAGTGCCGTGACCATGGAAATGGGGCACTAAGCTCCTTCCTCGACACCACAAGCCGCCGTTCTAGGTGATGCAAAAAAAAAAAAAAACCACCGCCGACCCCCATGAACCTTGATCTACACTAATTCGGCGAGAACCGAGGGTACCATGATGTAGATCGATCTAATCTGAGCCTAAGGAAGACGCCCACGCTCCAGACACGCCACTGAGGCAGTGGCGCGTGGTCTCATGCGCCTTCTGAAATGGTGTTTTCCGGCTCTGTTTTCTCAAGGTTGCGTAGATCAGCAATGAGGAGGGGCTTTGGGAGGAAGAAGATCATGAAACGACCTTCGTCGGCGGCGCGTGACGGTCACGCACCACCCCTCCACG
The DNA here is from genome assembly GCA_029747015.1 of Carnegiea gigantea. Classification (NCBI taxonomy): domain Eukaryota; kingdom Viridiplantae; phylum Streptophyta; class Magnoliopsida; order Caryophyllales; family Cactaceae; genus Carnegiea; species Carnegiea gigantea. The sequence continues at coordinate 185,277 of JAKOGI010000302.1, read as the reverse complement.
GTATTTGTCTGATGGATATGGTTCGGCTCACTTATTTCCATTTTCTACCCCTTCTTTAAAAAAAACTGAGCCGAGGTCAAGAACTAGGCAGAGGGGGGCTAGGGTTAGGGTTTTGGGTTTGAGTCTAGCCTTCTAACAACTATCTCAATTTAATTATGCACTTGCATAGACCATAAACATATCAAGAATTCATGGGTGATGGAAACTAATCTCAGTAGAGTTACACACATAGACGAGTATTATTCATGAAATCGACATGTTATTATTGAGCTCAGAATCTTGATTTGAATGTCTAATATTCCGAATTTATGAGTCATGCATAATTTTGAGCAATTCATGATGAACATATCATCAGTCATAAAAATAAAGTTCAGGGCATAGAAACAGAACATCTATGAATTTCCTTGACTAAAATTTTCAATCTTTTAGTCGATTCAGGGCATTGTTATCGCAAAAACATGCTATTAACCCAGTAGGATTGCATAATCAGTTTGAACCATTGATTGTAAGTCCAAAAATCGACACTTTTGGTAATATGGGATCTACTGAGCACACAGATTTCAGAAAGGCATAAATATTCAGGAATCTGATTTATTAAAGGAATCTGATTTATTAAAACTCAATTTGTTCTTGATTCTGGACGTGGACACAGAAGCATGGTATGAATTTGCACAATTACGAAAATTAAGCAATTAATCATATGAACGAGCATGCCTTAACAAATCAGATTATTAACCTATTAATTGGGACTTCTAGCTCTGATACCACTATAGGATAAAATAGGACTGACCTGGATGCGGAAGCGACTGTCAGAGATAGTCCACGAATTAGCGATGAGGGGGCGGCTACCAGAGTCGCCTTAGAGGTGTCCACGTCCTAAACCCGAATGCCTGGCAGCGATGATAGGGCAACCGTGGGGAGGGGGAGGAGAGTGTAATTGATGTGTCTAGTGTGTTCTTATGGCTGACCCCCGAAACCTCCTTTTATAGGTTATTGGGGCGGGGGGGGGCAGCTAGGTTGTTGCCCTAGGCAACACCTTGTGGCCGTCGGGCTTCACTTAATAGGCCCAGCCAACAAATGCAATCAGTCGACTCTATCTTATCTAGGAATGGAAGAACTAAGCTAACCTCTAATCATCTACTTAAGAAGCATAAATTGCTATAAATAAAGCTATAACTACTTACTACTAGACGACTTCGCACTTAAGTATCATGATAAAACTACCTACCACACAAAATCAAACATAATCACAAATATCACACACGAAAGCAAGGAAGGTGATGGGCAGGCTCGATATGGTCTCAATAATAAGCTAGATATCTACCGCAGATATCGACCTCTAACTATCCTAAATCAAAGCAATTAAAGAAGATGTGAACATATGATACCCATGAACCGCATGAGGACCAACTGCTGTTCTTTTTTTTTTTTTTTTCCCAGAAATTCCTTCTCCAACCTTCCAAGTGCTACCAATCACAAAGTTAACCTCCAGCAATTACTTTTTAGTGTGTATTGTTGAGAAAGGAGATGTAAAAGTAGACCGGGGGGTGGGGGAAGGGGGATGATGGAAATAAGGAAGAAAGAGGGGATGATTGCAATTGTCAAAGGTAGACTAAAGACTCTAACATTCTAAGAGCATTTCCAGCCAGAGTTTCAGTTTTTAAAATTCTAGCCTGCCACGTCAGCAAAGTTCCACAATTTTAAAACTTGCATTCTACCACTGCTCCAACCTACGGAACTCCAATTTTAATCATCCAATAAAAATATTTGTCATGGACCCACCGTATAATACACAATCTATTTTTTTATCATTTAAAAATTATTTACTTACTCAAAAAAATAAAAAATATATTAAAATAATGCAAAAGTTGCAATGCGGGGAGACACGCACAGGCGTTCTCCCCCGCGTGTAACTTTTTTTTCTCTTCCTCTCATTTTGCGACACATGTCATTGTGGGGCCTGCGTTCCTGTTTTCTCCCCCACGCTGTGAATGCTCTAAAGGTGAGCCTTTAATCTCCCACATCCTCATTCTCATCAAAAATCATGTTTTTTGGGGGGGTGTTTTTCATGCCTAAAAATAGAGTATTTGGGCTAATCTTAGATAGAGAAAGTAAAAAGAATTAATAACTAAGAAAGAGCATTCAAAGAAAATCAAAATATAGTCCAAAAATTAAATTTTTCATTACTTAAATGAGGGAGCCTATAAGAGAGTTTTAAAGAGAGAAAAGATTCTTGAGAAGGCATAAACCCTAAAAAGTAGCAAAAAGTACCAAAAGATAAGCAATGAAAATAGCTTATATACAAAGTAAGTCCAACTTTGGCATGGTTGCACCATATATGACATGACCTGTTCATGCCAAGTCTCTACCTTGCAGTTTTATACTTTTTTCATAAAGAACAAGTTTGACACAGGCATGCCACATAGTATCAATATGTATATCATACTCCTAAGAGCACATACTCTTAAGAGCCATATCAATGAGTACATATTTAAAACTAATATTTGGGAAATATACGCGTGAAAAATATAAACACGTGGACAATGAGAATATGTGCTCCTGGGAGCACATAAGAAATGGCAACATAGTATGGGCAACCCCATGCTAAGTGTGTGTCGTCAGTTTTCTATTTTGTGCAAGTTGACACAATTTGCTGCTATGATCGCACGGTCTTTCTAAGTCTTGTGAGCATCCTTTGGTTCCTTCTTACCTCCTCCCGATCATGCCTTAGACTTAAGTCCATGCCATGCCTTGTTTTGTGCTCCGAATACCCCAAGATTGATGCTACCTACAAACGCTCAAACCCTGCATAAGTATTCGAAATTAGATCATATTAGGAGCTAAAATCAAGTATTAGAGATGTCAAAAATGCATTGATTGGGAACTGAACAAATACACCTAAGTAGAACGTGAAAAGTCATCAACAAAAATGACATAATAATGGTAACTAGTGGTAGAAAGATCAGGAGATTGCTAAACAACTGAATGAATCAAATACAACGAGAGGGAGAAAAATGACAAAATAAATTAAAGGGAAGTTTATACAATTTGCCAAGAGGACCAAACACATAATTGTCTTTAAAAAGAGTACCACTGACAGCCTTATTTTTTCTAAGTCTGAAGTACGAGCTCCACAATGGTCTAGGCAACGATGCAAGACATCTCCGGAATGACTCAAGAAAGCTCACAGACATTAGGCTCATGTTGTAATAATGGACAAATGGGATATAGATTATCACTACTAGGTGGACTGCAAAAGGACGACACCAGTGGCATTGTCTTTGACACGAAAAGAAGAACCATCAAAGTCAACACAACAATCATTACCCTGATACAGATCACAAGTGAAGATCAAATTATGCTTAAGTGAAGCAACATGATGAACACTGTCAAAGGACAGTGATCAACCTTGAGTTTTAATGCTAAGATTTTCAACATTAGTAGTAGGCAAAAGACAACTACTAACTTGAAATGTTATAGGACTTGTATAAGGAGTCTTAGAAGATGAGATACATTCTTCTAGTGTCGTATGAGAGGAAACAACATGGCCAAAAGTTGACCAGTAAAATTGTGTTCGGCTAATATCTAAAAGTACAAGTAACAATTGAATGGCTAGGAAGATAACAAATTTGCAAATGATATTAGGTGCAGATCCTAGTACCTCTCATATGACTCGTTATCTAAAACGAAAAGACTTAGTATTGAAAGTAGAGGATACTAAAGTGCATATCCTTCAAAATCGTTGCAAACAACTAAGATTAATTGGATCAGTTGATTGAGTCGAAGGCAAAGGTGGTGTACTGGATTGAATTGTTGGAAGCAAGCAGAGGCAATGGCGTAGCTACCATGGTGTTAGTGGTGTCAATCGGCACCCCTCTAAAAAAAAAAAATTAATATACATTAGAAAATTAAACAAATTAGAAGTTGACTATATGTATAAAATGTGTGGATGTGAAACTCCCCTTGCTTGAGTGGTCCAGGCACCTGAGTTGGGATTTATGTTGTCTCTAATGTTGCAAGTTTGAGTCCTCCAGCCTTCCCTTTTGCCGTTTTATTTTTTTCATTTTTTTTTTTACTTATGCCTTGCAAATATTGAGATGAGCCCCCTTCCTCCCTTCGCATTCTGCTTCTCTGTTTGTTCGACCGTTCACATTGGCCCCGCGCTTCCCAAAACACCAATGCTCTACCCAGTACCCACACACTCAACCACCACCATTCCACCACAGCACCACCAAGTGCCTGTCGGTCACCGGTGACCGTCCCCACGCCAAATCGCCTCCCGATAGTCAGTGCACGGCCCACCAGCGGCCCCAACTCTCTCTCAAAATTTGTGAGTTCTCCTTTTATTAATACTAGTTTACATGTTTAATTGACTTGAATTTGTTCCTTAATTCTTCAATTTTAGATTAATAAGTTTGTATTGTTTGATTTGTGAGTTTATTTGTCAATTTTAATTCCAAATTTGTTTAACATATATGTTTAATTTCAATTCTAGATTTAATCTCAACTTGTAGATTAGTCTGCTGTATTCTTTAATTTGTGAGTTTATTTACCAATTTCAATTCTAAATTTGTTTAATTTATAGGTTTCATTTCAATTATAGGTTAATTCTTAATTTATAGATTGCTTTGTTTTTAGAGTTTAATTTGTAAGTTTTTATAGAATAGATATAATGTAATCGTTGTTTAATTTCAGTTTAGGACTATTGTTGAATTTTATATTATGTGCTATTAATTTTGACACCCCTTTCCGAATTTTCTGGCTTCGCCACTGAGCAGAGGAGATGACACAGTGTGGCAAAATCGCACAATACGACCATCAAGAACCCCATCTAGCTGGTGCATAACTATAAAAGACCCTAACTGAGTCTTCTAGGATAAGAAATCATCTACCTTCTCCAAGTAGGTAGTGACGTAATTGATTATGTCTATCGTCCAGATGGAAAAATTCATGAGCCAAAGGCCATTGACAACTGCTACCCATGGAAGTCCAAAAGGGATCAGCGACAAACAAGGCCCACAAACCAAAAGGGAAAGTGTCGTCTTAGAGGTATAGTGTTGAGAAAGGGATAGTGCTGTTAGAGTAATGGCACTCCAAAAGGGTGTTCACGTACTCTCTCTTTCTCTTTTGTTGTTCCACATAAAACTTTTGAGAGTGATTTGAAGAGTTTATATATCTCACTCTCCTTGTACTTGTTGAATAACTGGAAGTCATGTTTTAAGGGGGTTGAGAGGACTTGGCCTGCCACATGTGCGTGCTGCTGCCTGCCTGGTCGTCCTGTCCAGGCGCGGGTTGTCGGCCTTATTGATTATATTTTTGGAGGAATTTTCTTCGGACTGTTTGCATATAAACTGTCGTAAACTTAATGGCAAGTTTGACCAAGTCTTCCTCCATTATTGCTTCAGTTACCATGATCATCTCCCTATCCCAGATTTCCGCCCTCAATTTGTTCCCTTTTTAATGCTATTCAAGAGCTCTTTTCTCAATCAGACCATTATATAAAGAGCCCTTCTGCAGCTGTGGAAAACACATGGAAAACTTCTCTCCTCTTCTCTTCCTCCTTTTCTTCCTGGGCAACAGACTGCTATACTCCATAGCTTCTCCCTCGAGTGCACGAGTGAGAAGCTCACTGTATTAAACCTTGCGGATTTTTTTCACCTTATCGATTTGCACCTGAGTCGGGCGAATTTAGCTTTCAAATAAGTGGTCTCATCCACGACACCGCTTTTTCCTCTATCATCACAGCAGCCATTACACCACTTATTCCAACAAGTGCCACCCCCCAGCGAAAGGTGGTATGCTAGTGAAAGGCAAGACACTAGTATACTGTTAAGAGAAGAGGAGAACAATAGATGCAGACCGGGGTCGCGAGAAGTTAGCCATGATAGAGGTTAAGAGAAGGGTAGAGGGTGGAACAAGAGGTGGTGGTAGGAAAAAATTAGAACCCACTGTCATTAAAGGAGTGACTGCTCACGGTCGATTGTTGGTGGTGTATTAGAAGGTGAGTTATTGTTGGTGGAGAGGAACTGGGGGCGGTGTCGTCTCATCCGATGAAGCCATGAAAGTGACCAAATTAGCAAGACGCACATGCTTGTTAGGGCACCAGGTAAACACAACCACAATCAGGGTTAATTTCAGGCTAAAGATGACCCAGGCTCTAAAACCAGGCGAATTTGAGTTAATTAAATGGTTTATCCAACTGGATGTTGTGACACTTATTTTATAACCGTGAGACACAAGTAAAATTTCAATTAACCAAGTCCTCCATTTCTTACCTACTAAACTAGCATGCATGCAACTATGCAAACAATTTAATCATTAATTGTTTCTTAGGTTTTAATTAATTATTAATCGCCTGTAAACATTATTTTATTAAGACAAATACATAAGACAGGAAATGGAATAATCCAACTTGGTGCCTATCTGAACTCCTACATGCATGTAAATTTAAAAGCAAACTGAAGCATATTTATCACAATTAAAAATAGGGGGTTTCCTCAACAAAAATTTAAAAAGGGGAAAATTAGGGGAAAAACATTGTCAAATAATTAGAGTGCGAGGGGAAGACGACAATGAGAACAGAGGTTGGGGGCATTTAACTGCCGTTCATTTCTCAGCCTAAACAAACGGCACCTAGCTGCCATTGGGAGCTTAATTATAAATTGAAGACAATGTGACAACGCGAATCCATGTGAGAGAATCTCTCTCTCTCCTGCCCAGACAATACCCAATTGAAGAACCACAGAAATTGTGCCGAAAATCTGGGCAGAGAGATAGAACTGAGAAGGAGGAGTATCAGACATAATCAACGAAAATGGGGGCAATTGGGTTGTTAGTTTCGGATTTTTCCCTGTCGTTTATGTGGGTATGGTCTGGGGTTTTAGTAAAGATTCTCGTTTTCCACTTACTGAGGTTTCATCATGATGTTACCGGCGAAATCGTCTATTTAGGCTTTTCTGTCCTCAATCTCTTCTGTTTCGCCCTTCTGATGAAGTATGGCAAGGGTTCTGCGTACAATCCTCTCACTGTATTGGCTGCCTCCATTTCTGGCGGTTTTATCCCGTTTCTGTTCGCCATTTCTGCCAGAATACCTGCTCAGGTTCCATATCTTGCTACCCTCGTCCTATAAATCTGTTAACTGATCAATGACTATCAATTATTGGGCTAGTTTGGACGGATTATGATGGGTTTATTTTGATTTGTGGGTAGAATTTGAAATGGTCTGTGTTTTCTGCTTGATTTATGGTGATTTGAGCTTGTTCTTGATCATTGAAGATTGTTGTTGGCTGTCTTCTTTCCTGATACTTTGTTTTTCTGTTATTAATTCTTGTAGATGAATATTCTACTTTGAGCTAAATGCATATTGTTAGAAATGATGTCTTCTTAACTGTATGATATTCTTCTTTAAGTGGATTATATTTGCTGGTTTTTTTTTTTTTTTTTGGGTTTCCTATATGATGCAGATTTGGTTGTCATCTGCGATTTTTTTTGATCATTGAAGATTCTGTTTATTGCCAGGTCTTTATGACATTTTCAGGCTTGAGCGTTCTTGATTAGAATTGAGCAAGATTTCTATTCAAAATGGACCCTTAATGGTCAATTGTACTTCTGACTGCTTAATTGAGTGGATTTATGTGTGTGGTTACAGGATGGGTGTTTTCTTGCTTTTCTTTGAAGCATTTCTGTAACGGATGCTTTGAGTGCACGGAAGACTAAATCAGCATGTATCATGTGTCTAAGCAGCATCAAGAACTCAGTGTCTTGGCTAGGATAGGATGGGGGTCAGGACTCAGATATACATTTACCGCTAGCAATTGTGTTAGGAGGCTGTTTGCATTCGGCCTTAGATTTTGAGGGCGTTGACTATCTGCTGCTACTACATGACAAAAGATGTGGGTGATAGTTTGGTGAGACATTTTGCTTATGTTAGCAGAGTTATTTTTTCATTTTTCTCGTTTTACATTATCCTTAGATGATGAGAGCTTCTTTGTATTTCATTCCTGTGTCCCCCCCCCCCCCCCCAAAATCATCTGCAATTATAACAGTTTGATTGAAACCTTGCGTGAAATGTTGAATTGAAGAAAATGATTTGAGATACAACCCTTTCTTGGAGAGAAAGAAAGGTTTAATAATCTCCACAGTGTTTGATAGTGGTTGCATGCTAACCTTGTGACTGACTAAAGTTTCTAGAGATTGCTCTTGTTGTTGGTTTTTATCCGTTTCCTTCTCTCAGCTTGTTGCCTTTCTTCCTGCTTTTCAGTGGAGGGATGACCAAATGCTTCCATATCTTTTGCCTTCAGGTGCTTGGAGCCATTTATGGTGTTAAGCTCCTTATTCACACATTTCCTGAAGTTGGCCGGGGACCAAAGTTGAATGTCGATATCCATCATGGTGCATTGACTGAAGGACTCCTAACATTCATGATTGTCTTCATCTCTTTGTTACTAACAAGAAGCTTGCCTGGGAGTTTTGTGAGGAAGACATGGATCTCAAGCATATCCAAACTTACCCTTAACATTCTCGGTGCTGATTTCACAGGTGGATGCATGAACCCGGCTTCGGTATGTATCTCCCCTTTTTTCTTAAGCTAGATGGGTCCGTGTAATGAATCCTCTTTCATGATTTGTGGTTGGGGATGTTTTATTTATTGCTAGTGTTTTTTTTTTGGGGGGGGGGGGGGGACAATGCAGGTGACAGGGTGGGCATATGCTCGTGGTGCTCACATAACCAAGGAGCACATATTGGTCTATTGGCTTGCCCCCATAGAGGGAACCCTATTGGCTGTGTGGATCTTCAAGCTGTTGTTTAAGAAACCGAAAGAGAATTTAGATGTTAAAGCTAAATCAGAGTGATCTTGCCATCGCCCCATGTTTCACGCAGATTGCTTATACAAAACGGTTGAAGATATGATCGGTTGGGAACATTTCCTCTGTTGTATGTGCTGCTGGAGCAAGTTGTAAAGTGATCCTTCTTCATATTAATGCAAGGTTGTAGTTTTCAGTGGTTTCTACGTCTCTGTTATCAGTTGAAACAAGTTTGCTTGTCAAACTTGTTGCTTATGGAATAGACTTGAGACTGTTGAATCTGACCTCTGAACTCTGAACCCTCCGAGAGAGGAGTGGGGTTGTTTAGACTGTTTTTGAATTTGAAGTTAGTTTTGTATGGGTGTAGCCAGTTATGGAGAGCGAGTTGAGTGTCCTGCCGGCACCTGATTTGAGTGGTGTGTTGATTCACTTCTATCTGCAGAAAAAGCTCTGTCGTTCTGCGGAAATTTTTCCGTTTCTGCATTATACCTGTAATTGTAGCCTGTAGCCAATGGGTTTGTTCATTTCATTTTCTGGCATTCTCAAGTAAGATGTTATATTACAGATATCCTTAGAAATCCATTGCTCTGCCAAAATTCAGAAATCTACGAGAATTTTTATGTTATAAATTGCAAACCATATCACCTCCGTCCACATGAACGAAGTTGCTATTCTCTATTGCAGATGAATTATTTGATTTTGCACATCTTAATCTCAGTAGCAATGTATTTCACATCAAGGTTCTCGTCCAGAACTTACATAAGCCCCTGATTGCAATCACCAAAAAGCCAGTTTAAAAGATACTGCTAAATGTTCATATGGTCAATACATGAGTTTACAATGTCACAGGATCCTCTGTTCTCCAGCAATAGCAGTTGAAGTCAATCTCATAGTATTCACTACTACAAGAAGGAACACCATAATACACAAGGGAAGGCTAATATACAAGCTGCGGCTCAAATTCTGCAAAATCAACAGACCCAGATTCAATGGGTTTCATGAGATACGCAGCCAAGATCTCTGAAACTAGGGCTGCTATCAGTGGGATCCTCTTCAAGTTCTTCACCAAGGGAATGTCCTCGCTTTGCCCAACAGCCTGCAGCTTCTCATTGATCTCCACCATCCGGTCAAGCTTCCTCTTAAACTCTGGGTTCTCCACATCCAGCACAGCTGGGAATATTCTGGCAGTTGTGCGGTTGGTCTGCCAAAGACCAGAAGCAATCAGAAATCCCATCTCCAGTTATCACAAACCAACAAGTTTATCATGGTTCATGGAGTTGAAAATGCTGCTCCATTAATTGCTACAAACCATGTAATGTACAGAAAACTCATAGGCATTGGAAAACAGATCCTGATTTTGGCTTGGATTGGTTGATGTCAAATAGGCTCAACAATTTGTTGACTATTTGGGTAGGACAGGGATCATCATTTTTGGGTCTTCGACCAGGCTTTACAATGAGTTTGTCAAGAAGGCAATTGACATACATGGATTTTGCTTCAAGTTAAAACACTTAAAATCAGGTTGCCCTATTTTGAAATTCAGGTCAAGGTTCAGGTTTTATCTCAGATTACAGAGTATAGTTCAGCTTTTGATGCTTAAATAAACACAATGAAAGCATGCATCAAGTTCTTTTGCTCACCTCAATAATGACATGCATGTCAAATTCTTTGGTGTTAAGGCCAATCCCTTCATAGAAAGCTGTTCTCTGACAATCATTGAGGTACATTGTCACATAAACCTATTAAGAAAGAAGAAAGATTCGTGGATGTTAGGTCATCAATTGTAATGTTGAATAAACCGAGAACCTCATCTATCAGCAAGCATCAGAAACCCAAACCCCAAAACAAGAGATATCAAACTACACTGTCACTAGAAATTCAATCCCCACTTAGTCATCTCGGAAAGGGGATGATTACCGAGAGGCAGAAGAAACGAGACCAGAGTTTGGCCTTCCAGTCATTAAGGAACTGAGGCTGGGCCTTCAGAAGAGCGGAGAAGAAATCTCCGTGCCTGTTCTCATCTTGGCACCAGTTCTCAAAGTACTTGAAGATGGGGTAACACTGGTACTGAGGGTTCTCCTTGAGGTGCCTGTAAATGGTAATGTATCTCCAGTACCCAATCTTCTCAGAAAGGTATGTCGCGTAGAAGATGAACTTTGGCTTGAAGAATGTGTACTTCCTCGCCTTGGTCAAGAACCCCAAGTCCAGAGCCAAGTTAAAGTCTGATAACCCCTTGTTCAGAAACCTGCATCAGATACAGAACATCATAGGTTTTCTGAAATTAGCTCAGCAACAGCATCTTATAGAATATAATCAAGTGGACTTCATAGAAATGTCGGGAAAGAAAAGAGTTGGGCATAGAACTGTAGAAACATACCCAGCATGCCTAGCTTCATCCCTGGACATAAGGGAGAAAATCTCTGCCACCACAGGATTAGTTTTCTGCAAATTCGAGCAATTTCTAATTTTATATTTCGTACAACCCCAGAGGAAAAAGGCAATGAAAATTAAAAATTTTAAAGAAAAACCTTGGGTTAAGAGAAATGGTATTTCACGTCGAAATGATTACCAATCGTATAGAGTATGAAAGTTTAACTACAAATGTGGACAAATTCACTTCCAGATTGATTACCAGTTAGCGATAAATTAGGTACAGATAACCCAAGGTCTTGAAGGGTCCATAGCTCAGTGGTAGAGCATTTGACTGCAGATCAAGAGGTCACCGGTTCGAACCCGGTTGGGCCCTTTTGAAAAATTTTTGCCGCTTCTTATTTTTTGGAGGGGGGGTTCGCCCTCAAACCACTTCACTAGTTGAGATAATCTAAAACAACGGGATGAGCTTTAATCCAAAAAAAACAAAAAACAAAAAAAAAAACCTGGGATGAGACTCTAATCCCCCCCGCCCCAAAAAACAAAAAAGCCTTTAAGCCTCACTTAATATGCGAATAAATCAGGCACGTGTAGCGCGAAGGGTTCATAGCTCAGTGGTCGAGCATTTGACTGCAGATCAAGAGGTCATCGGTTCGAACCCGGTGGGGCCCTTTTGAAAAAATTTTGCCCTTCCTTTTTTTGATTGGGGGTGAACCCTAAAGTCGGAAAATGAGTCGACTCAGGTTAACTTATTTAATAAATGGGTCAATTTTTTATATTGGTATTAAAAATAATAGGTTTTTAAGCTAAATGATCAAATCTTATCAACTTCGGGTCGGATTCGGTTTACTCCCAGTAAATTTAGGCCGGGTTTGGACCGTGTTATCGTGTTGAGTCAGGCTTTCCCAACTCTAATTAGCCCTCAAACCACTTCACCAGTTGAGACAATCTAAAACAGGGATGAGATTCTAATCAAATTCAAGCAGGAAAGAACCATTAAACTTAGCATATTCTTCAATGAACACTTAGACTCACAAGCTATATTTAGCAGACATTCGTGTAATTCACTTGAACTCGAACCAATCCACAAGTAATCATAGTTACCTTAAGCCTCCTTCCAAGCTCCTTGTAGAGCAAAAACCCAGAGAACTCAGCAGTGCAGGACCTTTCCAGAAACTCCACGAAGATCTGTCGAAGTGGGCCATCAATCTTATCAGCAGCCTCCTTGAACTCCTTGTTCCTAACGAAGTGGGTCTGATTATAATCAGTCTTGAATTCCTGCAAAAGCGCCTCGAATTCCGTCTGATTCAACTTCTTGTTGATTTCAGTGTTGAATAGCTGCTCCATTTCATCGAAGTCCGTCGTGTAGAACCTTGGGGTCAAAAGGGTCTCTTTAATGGCGGTCTTGTTCGCCTTCTTTGACGGCGGCTTCGTGGCGGGGGTGTTGGTGGTGGTGGCGGACATGGACACGCTGAAGAACTTGGCGGTGGTGGTGCGGGTTCGAGGGTTTGGCCGGAGATTCGGGGAGAATTTGGAGATGGGTTTTAGGAGAGCCATCTCGGCCGCCATTATGCGGTGGTTTTCACGGCGGCGGAGGAGGAGGAGGAAGTGGTGGTGAGCTAGAGGGTGGAAGTGGACGGATGCGGAGGTGATACATGATTTGGGTGGGAAATAGAATTTTGGAGGGGGGGGGCAATGAATCTCATCCAATGAAATCTAGGGGACCTTGTGGGTTCTTGACACGTGTCACTGAGGATGGGTCAGCTTAATTTCTTTGATAGGCGATGGTATGGAAATGGACCAAATGGTGAAGTAGCTTGGCCTAAACATATGTGGCTCTTCTTGCTCCATTGGCTCTAGGCTGTGTGACTCTGTGAGATATTTGGAGTTTTTGGATTTGATTTGATAATAATATGAAGACCTATACCACTTTTAATGGACAATTAACTTTTTAGGTATTTTGAAATTTGACATATTAATTTTTATGATTTTGATATTTTAGTTTATTTTTAAATATTTTACTTATGAATTTTTGCATTTTACTCCTAAAATTACAAAAATATCTTTACTATTGTCCTTTTTATTTAAAAAAAATCTCAACCCCTCTCTTTGAAGTACTCACAATATCATCGATAGACTATCCAATGGTGGAAAGGTAGTTTCTAAGGTTTTCGCTTTAAAAGAAAAAAATAAAAAGGGCAATAATAAGGGTATTTTTATGATTTTCGGACTGAATTATAATAAATTTATAAGTAAGGATACATAAAAATAAACTCAAAAATATCAAGATCATAAAAATTAATGCATCAAATCTCGGAGCACTTAAAAGTCAAACGTTTCAGTTCTAATTGGTAATTTTGTAGGTGGATAACAATAGTTTTTCTTTGTTTTTTCTTTTTTGGGGGGGGGGGTTTGGAGGGAGATTTTTTGTTCAAATCTCCTAATATACTGCATTGTGTACCCGAATAGGAGCAATCAACTACAATTATAACAAGTTAAACACGGTTAATGAAAGCGTGAATCAGAAGGCGGTGGCAACCAACTTTTCACGTGCACGGCTGTGATTGCTGGAGTTACAATGACTGTCGTGATTCCCATTTTGTTGCAATCATCTTACCCATTACCTTAAGATTACATTCTTTGACAGTTTGACTCCTTCTTAATTAAACATGGTTATGTAACTGTTAAATTTTCTAGTAGCCACACAACCTTTTTATGAACTGCACTCATTGTATGAAATTACTGTTCCTTTTTTTAACTCAATTTTTAATGCACAATTATGCATTGGTTTTTAATGAGAGTGATTCTTAAGATCAAAAATTTTGAAAAATAGATTTCTTTGGCAGTTTCACAAAAAGGAAAAGAAAAAACAGCAATTGTACGACTCACACTTCTTCTACATCCTTATCATACCCCAGATCCTTTTGGAGAAGAAATGGAGATGAGTGTCCTAGTGAGTTTCACGTCAAGTGCACCAGCAAAACATAATAAAAACGATTGAGGGAAGGGTAAATGCATGTTATCACACTCTCTAAGAAGTACAAAATATTACAGTTCGGGGGGGGGGGGGGGGAGTAAAAACCATCCCTATAATGAAGAAAAATGGGAAATTGGGAATAATGTACAATTGCAAGAAACTGATGAAGTATGGACGAAGCAGAATGATACAAGCTTCTTGAAGCAGTCCTACAAATCTAGCAAGTATGAATGTCAATAATCAGTTCTTGAAACCCTACAAACTGTACCAAAACAACTAGAAAAACTTGCAACATGAAAATTTTTTCTAGTATTGAAGATGTTAGAAAAGGGTTTTCAAAAAAAGAATAGCAGAGGAAGATCCGGAAGACTTTCTCACAACTTTGACAGCTTTCTCATCTCTAGGGCAATTTGTGCATGATCACCAGCTGCAGAACCAAAGCATTCAAAACTAGATATTATAAACACGGCCAACACCAATCTGATGCTCATGTCTGCTATGAAGACGATGAGTGATCTAGCCTGTAATTAATATAGACATGGTTAGCCAATGCAATGCAATTGTAACTGGTAAGTAAATGAAAGAGTAAAAACCCACCACCTAGTATAGAATCGACGAATATCCAAATGTATGAGCCTTTCCTCCTAAGAGGTCGATGGGCTGTTCTTAAATACCCATACAAAGTAGGTAATGCCATTGTAAAACAAGCATAGAGAAAAAGATAATCACCTTAGACCAAGAATATTTGATTCCATGGCTCCGCAAGAGCTACTTCTTTGATGTAGCTTTTCGTCATTGAACTCTTCTTCGACAAGGGAAGGATGCAACAAATGCTTTGGTTCTTCATCAACCGAAAAAGGATCTATTATTGCTCCTTCCCCACCCTCCTTACTTTTCAGGCTATCCTCTATGTAGTCATAATCCAAATTTCGTAAAATCTTAGGAAGTGGATGCTCATCATCCTCCGCATTTTTTTCACTCATTTCAATATCAATTTTCTCCTTAGAACTGGCATCCACGCCATAAGGTGGGGGAATGTATTCATTTGGAATATGCTCTTCTTCATACACTGGTGCTCGGAAAAAGTTCATGGAAGGAGGTATCTTAGAGAAAAAGATTTCTTTGAAGTTACGAAGCACCCCCTGATTATATGGATTCTCCCTTTTATCATACCGGTAGCGGAAGTTCTCATAAGTTGTCTGCGTACATGAATGTAGAGGTATATGAGACTTGATGGGAAGTAAACTAGCTTGTTTTTCAGCTTCCTAGCAATAGACAATGTAATCATGTGATTTCTGTAAATAAGCATGAATGTCACACAACTTTGTAGAAACTTCCCTATGTCCACGTAATTAAATTAATCTACAAGTAAATTGCACAAAAGTTGTCCTATCACTAAAACAGTCCATGTCCATGTCACATCTGAATTCTTAAACCAAGCTGACCAAGAACCAGGTCTTCATTCAGTTTGTAGATTTTGAGGCTAGGCTAGTTAATTTACTTCAGGATCCTATCACACTTTGAGCGACATGCATAAAACAATGCCATACTAATGCAAATATATATTTTCCGCAAACAGATAACATTCACTCTTTCAATGAAGCCGTAAATTATCAGTCACTATAGTTTAATTCAAGGGTTACATTGACATGGATCAAAGTGCAAATACGTCTATTCCATGAATGCATAACATTCACATTTGCAGAAAAATGATCAATTGACGGTCACTATGACAAGTTCAATTCAAGAATCACATCAGCATGCCTAAAAGGTATTACAAGCATGAATCATATATCATAAAGAACTTGGAAGTGTCAACTACCTGGTTGGTGCTGATAAGGTAGAAATGAAAACCAGTCAGACCTCCAACAAACCATAGGGCTATGAAGCAGTACACCACCAGAAAATCAGAGAGCGCATCCTTTGCCATAGCCTTCAAGATGCCCTTCTCTCCATGAGCAAGGATAACCCATGAAAATATGTGGACGTATAAGCACAAGATTGTCGCTGTTGATATGAACATGTAGAAAAATCGGTAGTTTCGCTGCAATTAAACAAAAAAAGATCCATATCAGATCAAAGGAAATAAAGCAGGAGTCATGTCCCGACAGTGGACCAATATACAACACAATTGTTAACCATTACTCTACCACCATTTTCTTCCCATGTAATGAGCCATTTAATCCCACAAAGTCCTATTGGTTTTCTCGTCTATGATTTATTAATAAAAACATGTTGCTCACAAGGGGTAGAAGAGGTAAGAAAAATATTAATGTTTTCCTCCTTGCAGCATCCATTTTCCAAATTCATGAGACTCGTTCAGGAGGACAAGGAAACCTGACTCAAAGAAAGAACCACTAACTTTAAGGCGACAGGTTGTAATTTACAAACAGCATAGGATACAAACCATGAGAACCAGCTCAAACAATTGCAGAAAGCCTAATAACAATATAAATCAGATGCTAAGAGACGAAGACTAAGAATTATCATACAATCTCACATCTGAGCGAATAAGACCACATGATTCTGTTGATTACACATGTTGAGGTTTAACAACGAAGAATGTCTTAGTGTTCTTTGTTACTTATCCCTTTTCTTATCTTGTATGGTGTGGGAAGGTCACGAGGTAATAGTGACGATATGAACGGATCAGATACAATACTCTAACATGATGTATTAGACATGTAGTATAAAAAAGACCACTACAAAATTACTTACAAGTCCGATGCATTGGCCAACCCAAGGACAGTGATGATCAAATCTTTGTACACAGTTGTTGCAGACAGAGCAATGGGAAGCGCGAGGAGGACGATAAAGCAAACATGTATCACAAAACTTCACCTTAACAGAGTAACCATTTACATTTACAGTTTTTATTCTAGGTATCCTCAAATGTGGGTGCCTTCCATTGACCCACTCCAAAGAAGGGGTTGTAAAATCATATATTTCTTCAGGTTCAGGTGGCCTTGAATTCCTAGGGACTATTCCGGGATCTCTTCCAGAGGTCATGTACAAAAAAATCAAATCCTGCAATAAAATGCGTGTAACATTAGTTTTGATATCTGTGTCCACAAGATACAGCTAGCCAACAAATCAAAGTTGTCATAGCCAGTAAGTGATGAGTGCTTAAGTCATTTTTCTTTACGCCCTTTTCTCTTTTAATAATGTGCATGCATACATGCTGATTATCAGTTGGCACGAGAGGATTCTGTATTGTTAATTCTATTTCATCTAAACAAAACAGGGCTATCATAGACAACTATATGTGTTTTTTTTTTTTGGAGGTGGGGGGTGGTAGAACAACCTATTTGCTCGCGGTTAATTGGAATCTATTATTGAAGCTGGTGCAACAAGAAGACAGCTTACCAAGATGGTAAGTATGAGCCCGACAGCTGCTACCGCATACCATTTACTATTCTCTTTGGCCTTCAAAAAGACCTTAACAGAAAAAGCTAAAGCAGGCCCAGCAATTAAGAGAGTCGACAAAAGGAGAGATGAAGCATCAGGTCCAAATATGAATCTTCCTCCACAGAAAAATTTCTAAAACACAAAGAAATTTTTAATCAGTGGCACATTTAAATCTCCTCCAGATAAAAACATCAACATTCAAGGCAGTAAAACCATTGAAGAAGTCATTGCAACAACAGTAGAACCACTATAGGTTTTCCTGCCTGTCAAGGAAAATCCTGTCAAAACATCTAATGATAGTTCAAAGTTCTCAAAATGGCTCTCAGTTCATCAATATCAGATGGCTAGTCAACTATCCCAAGAGGTTGTTTAACTAGATCTATTACACATGGACTTGTACCAAATAAACTTTATATAAGGCTCAAGATATAGAGCTCCCAATACCCATAATGCAATGCAACTACGAGTTTCTCTATCCATATCTCTAATCCTCTATGATTGGAAAATCTAACCATCCCTTCTCTGACCAAGCAAGATGCCAGAACCCTCAGATACATACACCAATTATGATTCAATTTGCCCTCTAGAAGTTACTCTGAGAAAAAGTTATTCATTTCAATTCCATTAAATTTCACAATTTGCATTTGGTAAACTTTCATCAGCAAACTCCTTCAAGAGCATCAAGGACCTATGTTCAAAAACTGAACTTCATCCATATGCAAGGCTCCTTAGACTAACAGCTAACACACTGCCCTCAGGGGAATTTGTAATCAATATATAGGAGAAAGCATTAACTAAACCACCCCAGAACACCTTCCCCTCCACAACCCTGGGCAACGAGAAAATCCTAGAGGTTTTACAGTCAACATGTAACAAATTAAATATGCACCAATACAATAAACAAAACTCCACAATCATGAACTCAGCAGCATCATGTAAACTTACCAAGTATAATCAACCAATTAATTCGCAGGATAATTACAAAATCAAATCACCAGCATAAATTTTTTTAATTAAAAAAATGCCCAATTAATTCTACATCAAACAAACACCTTGCAACAACTAATTTCTGGGGAGAGGGGGAAAGAAAGAGAGAGAAAGAAAGGCGTACATTGTTTCCCCTCCAAACTTGATATACCCTCCTTGGTTTGTTGGAAGCCATCAAATTGAAAATCGGATTGTCTGAAACAATCCGAAATTACTCAAACTCCTGCCTTTCAATCGCATCTGCAACAATTAACCATCTGCCCAGAAAAATTCTCTTCGATTTAACAGATACCCAGAACTTGAACACACTAAAAATGCCCCCAATTATGCGAAAGTCAGAGTATAATCAGAGAAAAAGAGACAATAGAGAGAGAAAAACAACACAAATTAGAAATGGGCAGAATAGAGAAGATGGAAAAAATTGAAAATTTTTCCCAGCTATCTCTGCTGAGCAAATGGCTTCCTCTACCCAGCTCACCAAACACAAATTCTTCTTTCTCTCTCTTGTTTTGTATCATCAAACTTTCCAGTCCTTTTTTCCAGTCTCTCTCCTCTGGCACGCAGCGTACGCCACGCTGGAAATGCCCGGATGTATCAGTTTTCTTTTCTTCCCCCCCCCCCCCTCCCAGCGGATTTTTAGGGCACATGACGAAGGATAATGCAATATTCTGGTCACCAACCAAAACTAAAGTGGAATTTTCTTCCCCCTTTTTTTTTTTTTTGAATTGAGGTTGATCTTTTCTTTTAAAAATTATATAATCAACTTGTTTCTAGGTGCATTTAAGTGGTGTTTGATACACGGGAATTGATACTAAGATTCATAAGCGGGATTGAAAATTTACTTCTCCTGATGAAAAATGTTTATGAATTCACACTGCAATATTTGGTGCATGGGAGTTGATATCATAAATAAAATAGCAGACATACAAAAGTACGTAATTAAACATATGATTGCATAATTTAATGGCACTTTATTTGTTCTTAACCCTATTCTTAATTCCACCACCTTCATCCCCTCCTTCCGGTAATAATTTTACTAGGAATGCAGATTTGCTATTATCAATTTCAACATTTAAGTTATTTTCATTCGCCTATAGCGAACATAAAAGTTTTATAAACTTACTCATTATTAATTAAGACTCCAATTTAAGAGTATATTTGAAACAATTATTTCATATAAGGTGAATTTGACATAAACTATTTAAAGTAAGTTGATTACTTGATTTTGTGAACTTTATAGGATATGAAACTATTAAGAATTCATTATAAAAGATAAAAATAACTCCTGTATTTAGAAAGAAACTAAACTTGATATCATTTATTGATAGGAGGAAACTAATTCTGATATCGTTTATTGATAGAAAGATCATATTATCATGTCGATAATGATAATTAGCTGTATTGAGTGCAAGTCCGCTTGCAAAAATTAGTCATGTCTGTTTTTTTTTTTTTTTTCCTTCCTAAATCACGAAAGAGAAGCAGAAGTAATAATAATAATTAGAGCGCAGTTCACAGCAAATTTAAAAATTCACAGCAAAAGACTACATCCAACAAAATAGGTCCTGGTAAGACTAATAACAATGAATACAAAAATGTATTCAAAGACTCAAGTTCCCCAGAGAGTTTTCGTAAATGATGCATTAGACACAAAGCTGCACATTGTTGCACACCATTTTAGGTTAATGCAACTTTTCCAATTGGATATATATATATATATATATATATATATATATATATATATAGGAGGTTGATTTGGTTATTTTTTATTAATATAGAATAGAAAGAATTGGAGAAAGATTAATTTGGTAATTGGATATTTTTCTATAGGGGTGTTTGGTAATAATAGCTGTTTGAAAAAAATAGTTATTTGCAAGGATTTTAGTTATTTTGAGCAAGTCAAACAGTTAATGGGTGTTTGGTAAAAAGCTGTTTGTAATAGCTGATTGGCTCTAAAAAGCTCTTTTTGAAAAAGTTACTGGGGGTGTTTGGTAAATAGTTATTTGAAGAGTTTTTTGCCAAAAAAAGTTTTTTTGATCAAAATTAGCTGTTTGACCTAATCAAAAAGCTAATTTAGGTGTTTGGTAGAATACCTTTTTGGAAGAGCTTTTTTAGTCCAAAAATCTAATTTGAAAAAGCTAATTTGATTAGCTTTTTGGAAGAGCTTTTTGGAGAATTAGTTTTTTATCTCACAACTTTGTTAGAAACAGATAATTTTACCAAATAATTTTTCTACAAACAGCTAATTCAAACAACTGATACAAATAACTAACAGCTAACAGCTAATACAAACAGTTAACAGCTAACAGTTGTTTGTCAAACAGTGACATTCCCATTAGCCTTTTGATAAGAGTTTTTTGTAGAAATGTTATAATTGTCCACAAGTTTTAAAAAATTACAAACATCTCATTAAAAACTAATCAATAGATAAGGGTATAAATGAAATTTTACCAACATATTTTTTAGAAACAGCTAGTTTTTACCAAACACTTTTTCTAAAAATAGCTAATTCAAACAACTAATATAAACAGCTAATTCAAACAGTTAGCAGCTAATAAAGCTAGAAAGTATCACATTTAAGCCCTGTTCTTTTCGTGGGTCAATTCTAAAATACCAATCTCAACGCACTTCAACCCACTTCCACTATTTTAACCAAGTTTAGTTTATCACGTAAAAAAATCCGACCTATTTCAACCTAATTCAACCTACTTCAACCTACCTCAACCTACTTCACCTTTTTACCCACCCCAATTTACCTATACAAAGAATAGGCCCTTAATAACACTAGTTTGGAAATGCACTCGATCCGTGCTTGACTATATTAAATATAAATTAATATTCATTCACAATGAATTTTTCTTAAAGGAAAGAAAAAATTGATAATATCTATAATTATTTCTTTCTAATGAAATGAAACAAAACTATTAACGCAAAATAATGTAAGAAGAGCAAAAAAATATTTGTTTAAGTCCTCACAAAATCATATGAGACAAAAGATATTAAGAAGAAAATATCAATAATCCTCGATTAACAAAAATCAATATTTCACTCTATAAATCAAGCACACACACAAAAAAACTGTATGCGATCACACAAAAATGTTATACATTGTAAGTGTGAAAATGCAAATTGAAAGTTGAAAAGAATTGAAAAGGAGATGACAGGGTAACAGTTTTTCTTTCCCCGCTACAGGAACGATCTATTAATTTCAATCAAAACTATGAAATCTTTATTAAGACATAGAACACTAATCTAATAAGAAAACAAAGTAGGCTGAATATCTAGATTTAGGAAGAAATAGAAGCAATAAGCAAGCTTTATATTCCATAAATAGTAAAATTTAGAAATAAGATATAGATGAAATTTAGTGTTAGATTAATATGAGATATGAGATCAATTAATTAAATAAGAAACAAAAATTACAGATTGGATACATAAACGATATAATAAAAAAATAGCATAATCCATTAAAGTTAAAAAACAGTAGATTCACATTGAATCCACAAAATAAAATATTTACAAAATGAATTCGTTAAGAAGGGGAGGATAAGTGATAAACTTCTCAAAATCTAATGTAAGGACGGTTGATGCATGCAATGGATACAAAACATTGTTATCAAAAGCATTGATTCTAATGATCATATGACATAATATTGTAGATGTGTTGCTAAAACAAGGCTGTTCAATAGGTCAGGTCGGATCAAATTTGTGTTTGTATCGAACTTAAACGCGTTGAGAAATTCTCGACTTTAATCTAACCTGTTTATTAAATGGGTTAAAAATCTTAACGTGTACCCGTTTATTTTTTAAAAGGATTGGTATGAGATTTACCTGTTAACCCGTTTAATATAAATGGGTCAGTTTAGGTTATCCGGTTACCTATTTACCTGCTCAATATTTTGATTAAAACATGATTACCGAGCATTGTAAATCAATTTTTTGACTTTAAAATAGCATCATAATGCAATCACTATCTATAATTCACAATAACCACAATCAGGAAACAAATATCAACTTGACCTGAAGTTTAGTATATGTTGATTTAGCTAAATAGCTATAGGAGGAATTGGACGAAAGATTTGGCCAATCAAATGATCCTACGGAGCCTTAATCTATCAATTATAAAAGGAACTTACAGATTTCAATTAAGGAAATGATTCTGTGTCCATTTACTACTCCATACTCAGAGAGTTTGGGATGAGATGCAAATTTCCGATGGAGTACCTCAATGTGGCTACGGAATCATGACTGGTGGCACTTGCATTTTTCTTAGGTTTCGTTTGATTCTTAGAAAATTTGGTGGATAGAAAAGTTGAAGGAAAAAAAATTTGAAGGAAAAAAAGTTAGGAGAAAGTGAGTTTTTTCCTCTTATTTGAATTGAGGAAAAAATATAAGAATTTGGATAAGAAATTTTAATATTAATGAACTACTTGAATCATGTTGATGTTATTTAAGCAACATGAGGTTGGAGAAGGTTGGAAATTTTTCTCATACTTTTCTTGCAATTTTATGAGGAAAATTTTATCACTTGTTTCTAACAATTTTTCCACCTAACTTTTCTCCATATTTTTTCTTTGTGGTTTTCTCTAAACCCAAAAAAAAAAAAAAAAATTTCCTAAATTTTTTTCTTTCCACCAAATTTTCCAAGGTCCAAACGGAGCCTTAAGAAAATCCTAGAGAAAGAAGCCACATCTAAGCTAATTCAGTTTCTCATTGGACTGAATTCTGGATATGAGATGAGACATTCAGAAATTAGATCCTTAATGAGCTTTCATCCTTTGCCTATAGTCAACCGTGTATAGTACATGGTTCAACCAGTTAGGAAGCAAAGATAAATCACTGAGCATATGAATCCTAGCTTTGGAGGGTGTAGCTTGTGCTACTTACCAGCAACAATCAAGGTTTAAAGACAAGGAAAATCTCAAAAAGGATAAGCTGACTAGAATTTTGCACCTGATATTTGTTTCAAGCTGCATCGTTTTCCTTATTCGTATAAGAAGGAGAAGACTAAGGCTGTTGGTAAATTTATTAGACAAGCTACTTTTAATTTGTACGTGAGGTTGACAAATCCCAAGATTTTTGTTCTCTGAATCTTGAACATGATACTTCTGGTAGTCAAAGAAAGCTCTCTTGTTAAGGTTGTGTGTTGAGAGGTGATGAAGATGCTGAACTGCAAAACTATCCTTGAAAGAACTGCCAACTCTGCCTTTGGTCTGAGCAAGCTAACTCATCTGGCAATGTAAGTTCATCCTCATGCTGTTATGGTTTTCTTTCTTCTTCTGTTCAGATTAATTTTGACATTTGGATCATTGATACTGGGATCGATCTCCGATCATATGATTGGCAATCTGGGTATATTTTGCCATATTTCTCACATGTCCAACCCTATTGTTGTTGGTTTGCCTGATGGTAGTGCCAAACATGTTGCCCTTGGAGGCATTGTGAAGTTGAATCCAGAGATGTCTTACAAAATGTGCTTCTGTGAGCCGGATTTTAAGCATAATCTGCTTTTAGTCAGTAGTCAAAGAAAAAAGATAAGAGTGGTCACTACTGGCTGTTCCCTCTAGTTTTGCACGACCATGGTAGTCAATCTAAGTGTTTAAACACTACTATTTTGGTCAAGGTTACCTCTACCGTTAATAAGGATAGATCTTTTACATGCTACTCTTGAACATACATCCATGTCTAAGCTAGCTCACGTTGCTGACATTTCATGTTCTTCCAATAACAAGTTACATTGCGATGTTTGCACTATGGCGAAGTTTTATTGGTTGCCCTTCCACACGAGTTCTTCTATAGTTGCTGCTACCTTTGATCTTGTCCACATGGACTTGTGGGCACCATATAAGCAATCTGACGTCTTAGGAGCACATTATTTCTTGACCATTCTAGAAGCTTGGATGTATCTTTTACAGAATAAGTTTCAAGTCCCTGCCATTCTACAAGTTTTTGTTGCATATATTTATTCTCATTTTAATGCTTTTCTCAAACATGTAAGATCATATGATGGTACAAACTTTGTACAGAAGTCTTTCAAGATATTATTTTATTTTTTTTGTTAGCATGGTATTATACACCAAAGGAGTGCACCTAGAACTCCCCAACAGAATGACAGAGTAGAGAGACTGCCTAGGCACTTAATTAAGACAGCTAGGGCTCTTAGGATTCAAGCTAATGTACCTAAAATTTTTGGAGAGACTGTGTTCTAGCTGCTACTCATACTGCCAATGAGTTCCCTACTCCATTTTTGGGTTAGGAGAGCCCCTTTGGAGTTTTACATGGTTGAGCTACTAATTATTCAGTTCTGAGGTCACAGGATGTCACTGTTTTGTTCTTGATCTCAGTCCCCAAAGGGATAAATTTGTTCCAAAGGCCATCAAGTGCAGTCTCCTTGGCTACCCTGCTGGGCAGAAACTATACAAGTGCTATAATTTGGCTACTCACAGTATATTACTTAGTAGAGATGTCCACTTCGACGAAAGTATTTCCTGTCTCAGAGTGCCATTCATACTCTTTCCCATAAACTATTTTTCCTTCCATTAACTGTTGATCCTAATACTGATGAAGATGAACCTTGTGTTGTTTCATCATTCATCCCCCACAATACGGATTCATCTACATTTTCTTATCATAACTCCTTTATTTTGGATATTACTTCACATCAAACCCCAATCATATTTTGAATACTGAACCCACAAATCCTACAACTAAACCTCAAAGAAAATCAACAAGATCTACTAAACCTCCATCTTGGCTTCAAGATTATGTTTGTCACTCTCCAGTTCAGGATTTTGCAGGCTTTTCATCTGTTAGATATCCCCTTTGTCATCCTGGAATCTTTAGATATCTTTCATCGGATTATGTTCATTCCTTGTTTAATCCTTTTTCAGTTCCTGAACCTTCCACTTATCAGCCAGCCAAAATTGATCCTAGATGGGTAGAAGCAATGAACAAGGAAATTGCAACAGTTGGAGCCAATGATCCCTGGGACATAATTGATTTCCCTCTTGGAAAGAAAGATTCAATTCGAAATGAGTTTACAAGGTAAAATTCAACGCTGATGGAACTATCGAAAGGTTTAAAGCGAGGTTTGTTGCAAGAGGTTTTTATCAAATTAGGGGAAAGGATTATGCTCACAGTTTTTTCCCCGATCACCAACTGTAGAGTTCTTGTTGCTATTGCCATTGCCAAAGGTTGGCCTCTTAACCAACTTGATATAAAGAATGCTTTCCTCCATAGTTTCCTTGATCAAGAAGTTTGCATTCAGCCATCCGGGGTCTCTCCTATTATAACAAAGCCCTTGCCAGTTCATCGTCATCACCAGCAGCATCTTTCTTCCAAATTAGGACTTTAGAGGCAATTTTCTTATGTGCTTCCAAGAGTACACATTTTCATTGCCCACCGGTATATATTTTTTACGTGACTAGTTGTCATATATTAATTTTTTAATATATATTTACTAATGTGGCTATTAAAAGTATATGCTTCCAGGAATATGATATACATACTGGACTTTGGATTTCTACCCAAGTCCAATTCAGCTCAGCAATATCATGCATTTAATTTTTTGTTAGAGATTTTGGTGATGTCATTGTCCAGCTCAGCTACAGCTAAATAGGATCGGTTATAAGTTCTAACTATAAATAGCTTGTTTGTAATCCTATTCTTGCCATTGTTTTGTTCTGTGTCTCCAACTTCTCTCTAGACCTGCTTCTCCAAGTTTTTCAAAGGGATATATGTTTTAACACTAAATAAAAGGGTGGGAAATGAAATTGATTTTATTTTTGTATATTCATCCATCATTGCATGTACGTACAAAATGAATGCCTGTTGTTCATCTAAGAATAATAAAATGTCTAATCCCATTTCTCAAATTTGTATAAAATAATATGAAACAAATGACATACGATAAAAATTATCAAAATTTTATTCTATAAATTGGAAAATATTTACAATTTGTCAAACATTGCTCGCAATTATGAAAAAAGGAGAGATTTGTTGTTAGACTAATTATCAGAGAGAGAGAGAGAGGGATCAAACAAATAAGAAAATACAATTAGTTGAACACGTAGATTTTAGAACATAATGTCGAGGAGACACAGCTAATTCACAACAGAAATTACCAAACATTACATCCAGGGGTGTTTGGTAAACAGCTTTTTGGAAAGCTTTTTTGCCAAAAGGAGTTTTTTTAACCAAAGTCAAATAGTTAATTTTAGGTGTTTGGTAGAATAGTTTTTTGGAAGAGTTTTTTAGGTTCAAAAAGCTAATTTGATTAGCTTTTTGCAAGAACTTTTTAAAAAATTAGCTTTGTATCTCACAACTTTGCTAAAAACAGCTAATTTCACCAAACAGTTTTTCTGCACACAGCTAATTCAAACAGCTAATACAAACAGTTAATTTAAACAATTAACAGCTAACAGTTAATATAAACAACTAATAGCTAACAGCTGTTTGCCAAACAGAGCCATACACTTCTTGTACATTAAAAAATTGAAATTCAAAAGGTGATCAATTAAAAAATTCAGCAGTGACAAACCTTCCTAACTATTGCAATCATCACAGATCAAGGACCAACATATGAAAATTTCAATGTCTTGTAGTTCCATTGATATGATTACTATTCCTCTTATCTTTATCGTATCTTAAAATTAAATTAATCTCTATGAATCATTTAAAATTTATCTATGGAGAAGTATAGAGCTAGAAGAGAAATATCAACTATTATGACAGTCAAGGAGGTGAGTTGTAACTATTTTCATGGGATTTGATGCCAGAAAATGAGGAAGGAGTTTAATCTAAAAACTTTGTGGATTGATCCACTCTAGGTTTTGTTAGGGGTGACAAATCTTTTTTTAATTTCCCCCCTTTCTAAAGTTAAGAGAAAAACCTAATGTCAAGGAGACACCTAGATGAATTTGGGTGGCAAAAACCTAAGTACCTATTCCTTTTGAAGAAAAGTACCCATTTTTCAGTTTACCCTAGTATTGAAATGCATAGGGCTTACTCTAGGCTGTCAAATAGGTTAGATTGGGTTAAATTTATATTTGTGTCGAATTTAAACAGGTTAAGAAATTCTTGACCTGAGCCTAACCCATTTATTAAGCAGGTTGAAAACATTGACCTGTACCTATTTATTTTTTAAATATGTTAAACTGAAATTTACCCATTAATCCATTTAGTATAAACAGGTCAGATTCACGCTATCCGATTATCCGTTTGTCTGCTTAACATTTTGACTAAAGTATAATTATTGAGCACTATAAATCAATCTTTTGAGTTCAACATATCATTACAATATAACTATTGTTCATGATCCACAAGAACCACAGCCCCAAAACAAAAATCAACTTGATTAAACCCCACATTTTCACAATTCTCCCAAAAAAATACCTAATAATTGGATAAAACGGGTCAACCTATTTAACCCATTTAATTAAACGGGTTAAATAGATATTTTTTCGCGTCAAAATTCTTAACCTGAACCTAATCTAATTAATTAAATAGGTTAAACATGTTAACTCATTTAATTAAACGGGTTGAAAAGCTTTACCCAAACCCACTAAACTTCATATTTGCTTCGGATTGGTAATCATGTCGAGTTAGTTTTGATAGCCCTCGCTTGCTCAAGCGCCCCCCTTCCCCAACCCCCCCCCCCCCCCAAAAAAAATCCCTTAGATATAATATTTTTAAACGTTACAGAAAAGCTTCCATAAATTAAAAGCATTATAATTATTGGGTGCAAAAAACCCTTAACAGAAGTAACTTCACCTAATGACCGTTTTCATTATGAATTTCTGTTTTACAGAAACTATTGTTTGCTCGTGGTTGCTTTCTTTGTTGATGATGTGAGCCCAGAGAACAAAAACCCAGGATCAATCAGGGTAGAATTAATCTCATGGATGAAGGGCTTAATTCATGGACTAAACTAATGCAATATTTTTTCAGTACTATTCACAATTCAATCCGATATATAAGCTAGTAACTAACACAATTTCATAGGCAGAAACTTACAACTTTGGCAAGTTACCTTAATTTCTCCAAGATGCCATGAGTTCTTCTAACTGAAACAGATAGAATTTGAATGGACGTTCAGTTCGTCACAAATGTGGAAAACAGGAGATCGAGCTAAAGCTGTCAATCTAATTGAGATGTGGGTGTGAGGGGAAAACGTATTTGCAGAATCTGAGTGGAGTTTGCGAATTTTGTCATGGTCGTTTGCCCATCCAACCAACCAACCAACCAACGTGCTGACCACGTTATGTATTTGAATCCTTCTTCTTCACGCGGGGATAATGTATGAAAATGAGTACACAGACATTATGCAAATTTTCCATGACATGGTTTATAGGTTGGTGCATGCAAGTCTTTGCTGGCTATGCACAATATTTCTTTTCTCTTTTCTGGTTGTCTCGAAAAAGACAGGCTCAATATGATATCAATCGTCAAGGACTCAAAAGAATGATGTTGAAAATGATACATGATTGTCAGTATTGCCGGACAAAAGTATCCACAATCTTTTACAATTAGGGAAAAACTCTTAAATAGTTTTGAACCCATAAATTTTATATACTTCAAATCTGACGAAATTGATCCATAATCAATTATTTTAAATATTTTGTTTAAGTGATCAAGTATATGAAATAAATCTGACTTGATTTTGACGAGATTTGAATCAAGATGACCTAGATAGAGATGCAAAAAGGTTGTTTCGTTTGTGTTTGGATCAAGGGACTTGCAAATCAAATTGTGTCTAAGTTGATAATTTTGATTGAGGCTGCTTCATTCGCAGTTGAGCATAACTTCAGACCTCTTTACGGTTGGTTCAAAAAAAACTTATCATAAGAGTATGAGCAACATCATAGAAAAATTCAGGTTAAATTTAGTCTGAATTGAGTTCGTTCGTATTACGAATTATGGCTAAATTTAGGTCAGCTTTATTTCAGATTTACGAATTTGTGTGGATGTTGGCAAAGTTAGGTATGACCCATATGAGTTATCTGGCGAGGCATGGCCCAAACCTTGCCCAGTCTAAACTTATTAGTCAATTCTTCTAATTTCCAAAACATGTTTATTGAACTAGCAACATGATCGAAATTGATCTGAACCAAACTCATGGAACTAATGCTTATCAATTCAACACAAGACCCTATACATGGACCAAACCGAGCACCTGTTGGGAAGATCTTAATATTTATAAGAAGCGTGTGAGTTGGTCAAATATGACCATAGTCTACCAATCTTTTGTTCAAGAACTATCATCGACAAAGTTTGTAACTGAAGCATACTTACTGAAGATACCATTACATGCGACTAAATATAGCCACTATTGTCAATCCATCAGCTCATTTCGACGAAATTAAGGGACAGATTCGTGCTGGTGCAACAAAGTGCACTTCAACTGTTAGGCTCAAAATAAGTGTTTACTGATCATCCCCTAACGAAGAATCTGAGCGTCCATATATAGCAGCACATTTGTGTTCATCAAAATTCTCTGACACTACTAACTGGACAAAACTGTCCAAAAATTTTGGATACACAACTTACGTCTATCTTGATAAAAATTATATACAGCAAAAAGGGTCTTGACAGCAGTAGAAAAGATTGTCGTAAAACACAGCACGGAAATTATAGAAAAGGGAAGAAATAGAAGAGGGGAAGAAAATACTGCTGGAGCTAACGATGTACAATGGCACCCTTGTTTCTTCAGAAGATTTTTGTATATTATACATATGTTGCGCCACAAGAACACAAACAACCCCTTCAGATTGATTGTCGTCTGTCTTTATATACATGGTAGGAACATTGTCAGGTTTTTCCATCATTGTCCAAGCACAAAGAAGTTTCTAACTCACAATTATGTCACCTGATTCAACTGTAATCTACAATTTCCTTGATTCAACCTGTAATAAGATACATCAAAACACATCCTCATACAGAAATATTAGGTCTAAAAGAAATGAAGCACCAGCAGAGATTGCCAAAGTGATTATGGTCAATCATGTCCTAGATCAACGACACAGAATTCCCGGCAATACTAAGATGCTCTTTCAAAGGAGGGTAGAGGGGAAAGACGTAGACAAGATTACCTTTGTAGTAAAAAGAAAGAGGTTAGTTGTTTTGGCAAGGCTTTAGGATAACCTTTGGCCTTCGTTCCAGCAACAGCAATATCTACTCTGGACCGAGACCTATAGAAACGAAGGTTGACATCTGAGATTATATCTTCGTAAATCTAAGAGAGACAATTAGCACTGAAGCAAGTGCATCTTTCCACTAAAATTTTTGTCAGAAGAGATTTCAAGATGGAAGGATCAAAGTCTCTTCAGGAATTCATGTTAGATCCCCCTCCCTGGAGAAAGGAGATTTGGCAACTT
This sequence comes from Carnegiea gigantea, assembly GCA_029747015.1. Taxonomy (NCBI): domain Eukaryota; kingdom Viridiplantae; phylum Streptophyta; class Magnoliopsida; order Caryophyllales; family Cactaceae; genus Carnegiea; species Carnegiea gigantea. Next base: position 154,360 of record JAKOGI010000302.1, on the reverse strand, counting down.
TGAGTCTTACTCTTTGCCCTACTCTTATTCTCCTTTCACACTGACCCTCTTTGCTTGCTGCTCCCTCGCAAATGCCCCCCACCTCCCAAACCTCCCAACACCCCCCCCCCCCCAAAAAAAAAAAAACACTGGAGAATAAATACAAAGAATAAAAAAGAAAGAACTGCCAAAGCGATTATGGTTAAGAGTCTTATCCAAATATCTACAGGTGACAGGTCTCTAATGCAGATAACTCCGTTTTGTTCACAGAAAGTGAAAGTCACGACAATAAAGGGATAGATGGGGGATGGCAAAGTATTTATAGCAAGATCAAATCAAAAAAAACCTGTCAATTTCCTATGAGCTATGTTACTTGGACTCTTCAATTCACTTCAAGTTAGTTTGTTGGATCTTGACACCACATGAATTTGGACACTTGAAACCTTATTCTAGCCAAAGACATGCAAAGTTTTTTAAGAATGGATAAACACAGTTGGATCAATACCCATCTCAAACACTTAGAGCTGAGTATATTCGTTGTTTAAGTGAACCCACTACTCAATAACGTTCGTATTCAGACATCAACATATCTTTACACTGTAGTCTTTACACTGGGGAATATGATATTTGGTCATTAGCAAATCAATGTTCAACCCTAAGAATAGACCTTGCACACTGCAAGTGTCATAACTTCCATTATTGAATGTGTATAACAGTCAAAAAAATACAATAAGACACAGTGAGAGAGATAACCTTTACTCTCAAGACTTAGACACTGAATCATTTTGAACCGTGGAGAGTTGTTGTTCTTGTGACCCTTCCTCAGTTGTAGAGTCTTTTTCAGCTGGCTTCTTCTTCAATTTATCATCAATATCAGTATAATCCAAGTTCTGCAAAATACCTGGCGGTCTTGAACTTCCATTTTTTGAATTTTTATGCTCCGCCTCCATATCGAAATTTCTTCTGAATTCAATATATCCACCATGGTAGCTTGGAGTCTCAGGTACAATAATATCTTGAACGAGCACCATCTCTCTAAAGTTGATCGCTGAAGATGGCACTTTGGCCAAAAAGACCTGCTTCAGATTGTTGAAATAACCCAAGCTGTGGGGGTTTTTATCCTTTTCATACCGGTACCGAAAGTTCTCATAAGTTGTCTGCCTTGCAAAATGTCAATGTCAGAAAGTAATGAAAAAGGTTTCAGGGAAAAAGTTCAGATCCATGTCCTTGGTTGAAGATCATCACCTGATTTGTTGATATAAGATAGAAGTGGAAAACGGTAAGCCCACCAACAAACCAGACAACCACAAAGCAGTAGATAACTAGAATGACTGACAACAGATCCTGTGACAGAGTACGCAAGAGACTGCTACCTCCACGAATGATGTTGATCAACGAAAACGTAAAAACATATAGGCACAAAGTGGTGGATGATGTTATGAAAAAGATGAAGTATCGATAGTTACGCTGCACGACCATAAACCTCCAAGTTAGTAACATTTAGAAAATGTTGAAGGAGAGGGAGATAGAAAGAGATGTGTGAGTGTGTATGTTTGGGAAGGGTAGTCACAGAGGAGGGAATAACAACATCGTGCTAATGCTTAAAATATAAAGAAGCATAATTTGGCTGTAGGGGAGGGAGGACCCTTAAGCAGCCTAAATGGATACGACGACAGATATCCGAACCCATATACAGCTCATTCGATGAAGTGCCAAAGACAATAAATAAGTATAAGTAAATATTTCTTTCCTGGTAAAATAGAATTTCAACTTAGCATATTATTTTCCTAGTACTTTTATGCTTTTCTAGTTTATTTACAGTGTAATATGATGAAAAAACTCTTTTCTAGTTTGTCAGGTATTTATTCAGTTTCCCAGCTCAGATAACAGATTTTGTATTAGAAATTAATTTAGTTAATTAGCAATTGTCCTCGCGAGATTCTCCTTTGGCTCGCGTGAGCTTGGGCTTGTAAAAGCCCTACGAGGTCTTCATGTGAGCAGGCTAACTGAAATTTGTGTAGAATTAAGCATCTATATGAGATACTGTTGATGAACTAAAATCTTCAATCAGGAACCTCATCCAAGATCACAATCTACACACACAACATCATGAAAGGATTGAAGGATACATGAGAAAATTTTCAACCTTCAGAGAAGATATTTAAAAGATTCATTCACATGAAAACATATGTAAGAACAGAACATAGTCGCCTTTAGCTGATGCAGACCATAGCATGCAAAAGGCTACGGAATCATTCAAGCAAGAGCAATAGAAAATAAGTTACCAGTCCAATACACTGACCCACCCATGGACAGTGGTGATCAAATTTCTGCACACAGTTGTTGCAGATTGAGCAGTGAGAAGCACGCGGAGGACGATATAGCTTACAAGTATCACAAAATTTGACTTTAACCGTGTAGCCATTAACTACAACATCCTTAGTGCGGGGAAGCCTCAAGCTTTGGGACTTTCCTGAAATCCATTCCATTGATGAAGTAGACATGCATTCTTCATCCTCAGGTGGTCTTGCATTCCTGGGAATTATTCCTGGATCTCCAAGAGATGTCAAGTAAAGAAACATGAAATCCTGCAAATATTGCAAAATGTATAAGATGAACTATCTCCCAATCTAAACCTTTCATGCCTTTGCAGATAATGAAGGCTTACCAAAAAAGTGAGAATGATACCCGTGAGTAGCACCCCATACCCGTATGCAGGCTCATGTTCTTTTATCCTAATAAGCATATTTATGATAAAGGTAAAAGCAGGACACCCAATTAAAAATGTAGATAAATACAGTGATCTGGCATCGGGACCGAGTAACACTCTCCCGCCACAGATAAATTTCTGCCAAGCAACAAAAGGACGTTAATAAGTAATATTCTGTAGATATGCCAAGTTTTCATGCAAGAAAACTCTCACTAGCTTGATTTCCCAATATTGTTCATTCAAATCATGGATGCAGAAGGTCATGTCTACTCAGCTTAGATTAACATGATTCTTGCTTTCCTACAGCATGGTCTAAACACCAAATTGGGAGCATAAACTACATCAGCATTTAGCGATAAACACAAGAGAAAACTAAGGACCAAAATCATGAATTCAGAGATATGTACAATATCACATATGATTTAGCAAATACCATCATTAAGTTTCCATCCAGTAAATTGCCCTCATTTTTCCTCGCAGGGTTATGCAGTGAATAATTTTGGTTAAGTAGAAAGAGGTCTTCTGATTACAATGCACTCACAAATTCAAATGATTGATGAATCACAGCCCCCTGTCAAGCTGTCTATATGAAAGTCCACTACAAGAAGGAAGCGATAGAAAGTGAGCTGTGTTCAAGCTTCTTAATCCCCAATCCAAACTTGAATAACTAATGGTTCATATGCCCATTGATGCCAACTGCAACATTTGATCACCTTTAACACAGAATAGTAGAACCACCAACTTCAATTCAGTAGAATCAAATCTCTGAGGTCCTTCGATTTTCACTTTCTATCCCTTACTACAATGAATGCAAAGAACCCAATACATATTGCAGCATCAAATTGTCAATAAGAAGTACTTAGACATTGGACGGGACCTCATCAAATGCCCATGAATTAACAAGAAAAGGAACAAAAGGTCATCTTTCATGGAAATGAGATGTTCAACCCATCACCATCAATTACACACAATGCAACAATCAAAGCAACAACCTTTCTCGAACTACAAAAACTGAAAAGAGAAATAAACAAAATCTATTTAGAAGAATACCCAAAATAGCACAAAAGACATGGAAATGAAAATTCGATATGCCCACATTGAACAAATCATAATTTCAAAGGTTTGTAAATTGGGGTGTGTATATACATTATTTCCAGGCCAAACTTTGTAAAGCCTCTCGGGTTTAGAAGATTGCATAGATTGGGAGGCGCCACCCCACGTCGAAACCCCTTTGGCCGGCATACTGTCAGAATGATCAAGGACCTTATTGACGCCGACCATTCATCACGATATCAAACTTGGTGACAGGGGAATTTTATCGACCAGGTGGTGGGCAAGGTAGCAGGGGAAGAGGCAACCTCAAAAATCTTACCAGCTTCCCCTGCTCATGAATCAATATCTTCGAACTTTCACACGAATTAACGCCTCCCTGCTTCAATTCCTTGGTGTCTCCCTCTTCTCCTCTATTCTCTTTCACTTTCTCTTTCTCTTTCTCTATCTTTCCCCCCTCCCTTTCTCTCTCACCCAGACAACAAATCCTCCAAAAACCAAGGAATTCCTGCCGGGTCATCCAACGGTTACCTTGCCCTCAAATTTAGGAGGATGGCAAAATGGCTGTCTCGCGCCAAGGATAAAAAACACAATTCCTTTTTTTTTTTTTGGATTGAAGATAAAACACAATTCTTGACGTTCCTTAGCATTTACCTTAGTTTGTAACATTAAAATGATGGTTTTCATCAAAAAATTTGAACATAATACATAGTTTTTTGGGTAAAAATATGCATATTTATTTTTTTCGATGTTTATAAGGTATAAAATTTAATGTAAGTAGAATTTAAACCAAGATGTACCGATGGTAACTTCTAAATTTAACTGACTGGATTCGCTGACATCCACTGTCCAACGATGTCTCATACAATATGTGAATCAACTTTTTTAGAAAATATTGTTCAAAATATTCAAAATGTCAATCCTACCTCGAACAAATTCAAGTAGAGGTCGAGTTGATCCATTTGGGGGCAAACTCACAATTACCTCCTAGTTATGAGTTTGTCCGATTTGGGATTAAAGACTGATACATATGTCACGTCTTATCAAAATAATACAATAGTAAATCATGATTAAACTTATCTTTTGTTATGACAGTAGAATTACATAGTTAAATAAATTTTACTTAGGAAGACATACTTGACCATTCCCTCATCCATTACAATAGCCTTAATTGAAAAGCTTGTATTCTAAGAACCTTAATTTTTTATTATAGCTAGCCCATATTTTAAAATTTTCATGCCTAAATTACGTGCCCTTACCATCTCTATGGTTTTTTACAGCGAATGTTAATTGCATTAAGTTTCTAAGGAATATTATAGTTGTTTCAAGCTTCAATTCGTTAAGAATAAAGTTGTCTAATAATTTAAAATGTCAATTTAAGTAATTAAATATGAAATCTTTTAGGACAAACCAAAATAAAAACTGTAACTAGTGTTTTACAACTCATAAGATGCATTGTAATATTTGAGAGGTTATTTTTTAACAGGTGCAAAAAATAATAGTAGGACATCAAGTTCTCTTTATTTTGAAGGTAGACTATTATTACTGAATTAAAAAAATATTGTACAAAATATATATTGTTATAATTTTTGTATATTAATTCATAGAATATTGGTAGTTTACAAAAACAAAAATACTTGAGGAATTAGATTTGCATGAGATTTAGGGTGAAATTTTAAACTGTTAGAACTTACTTCTTGGAGATAATGTTATGGAGATTTTCTTTTTAAAGTACTCATATGGACTGCATTCAAACATATTCTAAAATTTTGCATCGCATTTGTGCATATTGAAGACAAAAAAGTTTTTTTTTTAAAACATTCTTTGATATTATTATTTATTTGCTATTACTATCATTTTTTTCTCTTTTCTTTGACGATAAAAGGCATTATTCTTTTGATTTTTAATATTATCAGTTGTATTATTTGATTGTATAGGTGGTTTTTAAATTTCATTTTATATTTGTAAATTGTCAGTATTTCTTCCTTGCTTATAATAATTAACCTTAGCATTCAATTATTACATTAACATACAAACAGAATAGTCGTATCATGTGGTATAGATATACATATGCATAAAAGAGAATCGTTTGATGGTATATTTACGAATGTCAACCTTCTATTGGCTATTTGTATTCAATTATTTTTTATTTTTTTTTGTTTGGCCAATTACACGCAATCAAAAGTTTATGAAAATCCTATAGATATATGTAAAAGTGAATCATTTGATGATAGATTGACAAATGTGAACTTGTTATTGGCTATTTGCATTCAATTATTTTTTCTTTTTGGTCAGCTACGTTCATTCAATTAAAAGTCAAAGAAATTAAAGGAATCATTAACATTGGCAGTTTTTAATGCAAAATTCATAAACATTTTTTTTTTTGGGCAATCAAAAGAACATTTATTAAGTTAAGACTAGGCTAATACATCCTCCAATAAACAGTCATTAAGCCAAGTTGGGAGTTCATCCCAAACTAGCATAGAATTACCACCTAAACTCCATTTTACAATACGATGAGCCACTTCGTTACCCGATCTTCGAGTCCACATAACTCTCTTTACCCGGTACACATCCGTTAACAACTAAATATCCTCCAATAAAAGTGGGCAATGACCCTTAGGATTGGGCCTACTACCAATATCACTCACAAGTCCTTGCGAATCAGATTCAACAACACATTCTAACATACCTTTAGATTGGGCCATTTCGAGTGCAAAATTCGATTGATTCAGTATCACACACAGATTGGAAACACCAAGCTGCTACCCATGAAAGTGCCTTCCTTTTTCCTTGCTACACATCTAGCACCAGCCAACCCCCTCCCCACAACCACAACTCCATCACAATTTATCTTGATACAACCTTGTTCCCCCCTCCAAGTGTTTCGGGGCCTAGCTAATCTACCATCCTTCTTCTGTAGCATTTGGATGAAATCAAGAAGCCCCTGTCCCGCCCTATCCAAGACCATGTCAAGGTCTAATATGCATGCGATTCTTAAAGGCATGATCGCTACGAGCCCACCAAACATCCACAAGCCATATGTACATAAACATGCTCAATCATCCCCAAGCTTCTTATGACATTCTCAAACCAATCCTAGCAACTAGACCCTTGCACCTGCACCATTTGTTCAGCATCCAATTTTTCCCACATTCCCTTAACCCACCCACAATCAATGAATGCATGCTTCGTATTTTCCTCTCTACTCCCACAAATCTCACACTGGGCATTGGGCACACCATGCTTCTTGGCCAAGTTGGAGTTGGTAGGAGTGATTTTGTGGCAAAACCTCCAAAAGAAGTTCTTGACTCAAGGGTGAATCTTCATGTATGATAGTTTTTTCTAGAATGTGGATAGCGCACCAGAACAAGAGGCTAATCCTGCAACTCCCACATGAGCCGTATGATAAACCGAGCGTACAGTATCTTTAAAAAACTTCGTAAAGATCTATCGGGTCTGAAGGATAAATTAGGACTAACATCAATTACGGAATTGACTATCGAGAATAACTCACGTTGATTGAATGTGAGGCGGCTACTAGAGTCGCCTTTAGGGTTCATGTCCTAGACCCGAAACCCGGTAGATGGTTGGGTAGCCATAGAGAGGAAGGGAAGAGACTATGAGATTACTGTTTTCTGTTTCTTCTAATTGACCACCCGAAACCTCCTTATATAGATTGGGGGGACAAATATGGTTGCCGCTCTAAGTGGTTTATGTGGCCATCGAGCCTAAATATTAGGCCCAACTAATAGCTCCCACTTGGCCACATAGACCACAAGATACATGCTCTCCATGAATCACAACCCTTCACGCTTCATACCAGGAATAGGACGTGCGATCGAAAAGGAATAAGTAGTGTTATATTAAGTTACCATCTAACTAGCATAACACTTTCACAAAATACGATACCCCAAATCATCCTAAACATCACCAGTGGCATCTCTAATCCCTTATGCCATGATACATCATATGATTATATACTCAATACAATCGCTCGAGCTGACATTAGTGATGATGGATAGATTTTTCCTCAAATACCCATTGTATTACATCTTAGTTTAACTGCTTTATTAACGTGCTCACGTTGAACCGTATAAATCGTGGCCCTTGAGAAGCACATTAAAGTAGCAACATCAAACTTTTGACTCTATACCATAGCTTCAAGTCAAAGGGTCATCGTCCATACGGTCACACAATGACAAGAGATAGGGAGGTCAATTGTCACTCCGTGTATAGGTCGTCTTTTAACCACACGCAGTATGAGATGTGTGTCATGATATAGCTTCCACTCGATTAGGCTCATCACTCTATATGCCATGCAAATTACCAGTCTAGATTTACACCCAAAAATTTAACCTGAGCCACTAGATTAAAATACTAAATGCTAATCTTGACACTCAAGATTCGGCTTTTTAGGTTTCAATATGAAATCATATCTCATATTCGACTTCCTCGTGTATCATCTTAGACTTACTAAGGCGATTATATTTTATTTCGTTCATACTCTTCCAATATGAGTAATCAGCATTGTACACATAGTGCCAATATAATTCAGTCTCATCCTGCCCACTATTCAAGCATCAAGGCGATTGTCTGTGTGACTAGATCAATCAGAAGCCTCGGACATTTTAACATGTCTAACAAATAAATCATAAAGCATTTAGAAAAAGAACCTTCAATCTTTATTTTATAAATGTTGATTACAAGAAGAACGTATCCATCATACATAACAAGATTTTATCCAAAAATTAAACTCTATGAAGTCTCAGATTCAACGAATGTGCTATAAAAGCATCTATAAGAATCAGCTTAGTTAACAGGTCAATAATCATCTTGTCAGTAGATATACACTTGATGGCAACTTTCTTTGTCTTTATGGTGTTTCGCACGAAATGATAACGCCACTTGATGTGCTTGGTCGTCCGATGGAACTTCGGTTCTTTAGCGAACTAGATGGCAGCTATGTTGTCACATAATATCTCAACAGGATCATCAACTCTATGAGTGAGGTTAAGATCCTGGAGGAAACTCCTGTGCCACATTGCCTCCTGCGTGGCTAGGCTACATGAGACATACTCAGCCTCTATAGTTGAGAGAGTTAAGTAGTCCTGCATCTTACTGCACCATGATATGACTCCCCCACCCAGGGTGAAGACATATCCTAAGGTTGACCTGGACTCATCCAGGTCACCACCTCAATCAACATCTGAGTATCCTCTCAACTTTAGGTCCCCACCTTGATAGGATAGGACCCAGTCGATTGTACCATAAAGGTAGTGCATGATTCTCTTGACGGCTTACTAATGAGCAAGTCCTGAGTTGCTTTGGTAACGACTTACTAAGCCAACCGTAAAGTAAATGTCAGGCCGTGTACATAACATGGCGTACATTAAGCTTCCTGCGGCACTTGCATAAGGGACATTACTCACTATCTCCTTTTCTTTGTCTGTTTTTAGGCATTGGTCGAGGCTCACGGTTAAACCCTTCTCAATTGGAGTGTCTATGGGTTTAGAATAATGTATACGGAATCGTTCTAAGACTTTCCTGATATATGCTTCCTAGCACATACCTAAGAGTTTCTTAGATCGAATTCTGATTATTTCCACGCCTAGAACATACCTGGCTTCACCCATGTCCTTCATCTCAAAGACGGAGGGTAGCCACTTCTTTGTGGCTTCGATTATCTCCAAGTTGTTCCCAACCAGTAGTATGTCATTAACGTATAGGGTAAGAAATATAATCCCCCTTGTTGATCTTTTCACATACACATAGTGATCTTCTGAAACCATGGACAAGGCAAACGAAGTTATAGCTTCATGGAATCTTAAGTACCAAGATCTAAAAGATTGCTTAAGACCATATATAGACTTTTTAAGATGACATACCTTATCCTCTTGTCTCTTTGATACAATACCAATAGTTGGTCCATATAGATCTCTTCCTCAAGTCTACCATTGAGGAAAGCAGTCTTTACATCCATTTGAAACAACTCTAAGTCCAAATGGACAACCAGGGCCAGGAGTAGGCAAATAGAGGCAAATTTCATCATAGGAGAAAATGTCTCTTCATATTCTACACCCTCAATTTGTATAAACCCTTTTGCCAATAAACGGGCTTTGAACTTATCGATTGAACCATCTGCCTCACGTTTTATCTTGAAAACCCACTTGTTTCCGATAGACCAAAAAGTTGCCAAAACATGTTTCTCGCCGTCGAGTCCATCTCATCATTTATGGCGTCCATCCACTCTTTGTGGTTTGGTGAGTCAATCGCCTCTTGGTAAGAGGTAGGCTCCTCAACTTCCAAGGGAGTGCATATGAATATTTCCTCTTCGATTTGGAAATATCATCGAGGAATTCTTTCACGCTCACTCCTTCAGATCCTAGGATTTTTATTATTTGCCTGCCTGGGTGAAGTATCCCCCCTTTCTCTAAGAGGTATAGGACCCAGAGCATGTAAGGAATCACTTTCACTATCCCTTTTTGGAGCATGGGATCCTAAATATATGAACTAACTGCATGTTCAGGAACCGAAGATTGAGGACAGATCTTATTCACAGGTTGACTCTCTTCATGTATTGGAGATTGGGGATGAATATCATTCTCCTGAACAGACAAGTTTTCCCCATTCCTTTCGAGTAGGGGAGGCATACCATCTTCGATGATCTGGTTAGAGTTCAAATTCTCCCCCTACCGAAAGATGGTTGAATGTCTTACTGTAACTCAAACAGGTCGACATCCTTCTTGACTTCACCAATGGTTGAAAACTCATCCTCGAGAAAATCGACATTGCGGAAATTTATTTCTATCATGCCACCATTAGGGTGTTCCCTGTGCATCACATATCCTTTAGATAGTGCATGATATCTAATCAACACCATTTGGGTGGCTCTTGGACCAAGTTTTTCATGTTTGTGGGTTGGGTTATGCACAAAACCGGCCGAACCCTATGGTCGTAAATGGTCCAAGAATGACTTCTTATCAAACCATAACTCACCTGGTGTTGCAGGTATACTCTTGCTTGGCACACGGTTAAGGATATAGGTTGCTATGAGCAATGCATCCCCCCAGAAACTAATTGGGAGGTTTGCATGTGCCATCATTGACCTAACCAAGTCCAGTAATGTACGATTCCTACGTTCCGCAACACCGTTTTATTGTAGGGTACGTGGAATCGTTAACTGTCTTTGTATACCTTTCCCTCACAAAACTCTTTCAACATATTAGAGAGGTATTTACGGCCTCGATCTGTTCGAAGGATTTTGACTCTTCGTTCTAATTAAGTCTCTATCTCTGTTACGAAGCGTTTGAACACATCAAGTGCCTCGTATGATGAGACAGTAGGTACACATACCCATATCGTGAATAATCATCTATAAAGGTAATGAAATAGATGGCCTCATGACGTGCTTTAATGTTCATAGGTTCGCAGATGTCTGAGTGGATCTAAGGGACTATATGCTCTCGTAGCCTCACCCAAAGGTTTTATTGTTGCCTTGCCAGCTAGACATGAGTCACACCTAGGTAACTTGACCCTCGTGAGTCGATCTAGAAGACCTTCCTTAGTTAGCCTACTTATCATATCAAGTCTAGTATGCCACTTAGCAGATTCAGAATTGAAGTCAAAGTATAAAATAAAAGCAGAGGATACATTATTATATGAATCATCCAATTCTAAAACAATGAAATCTCCTTTCAATGTTACTTGGCCAAATAAATTGTCATGATAGAACAAATCTAAACCATCTGGACGAAATCCAAAAGTAAAACCTAATCTTATTAAAGAAACATAAGAAACTAAGGAGCATCACATCCCAGGTACATAGAGGGCGTCATGAAGAAGCAGCTTGTTTCCTCCACGGAGCTTGAGCTGATATGTTCCTACTCCAAGGACATTTTCTTCAGTGTCGTTTCCGAGTACAACAGCTCCTGAACCCACCAGGTAGCGATGGAATTCCACGAATTCAGCCTTGTCCTGAACTATGTGCCTTATTGCACCCGTGTCTATAATCCATTGAGGAAAAGAGTTAGCAATGAATGCATGGGAATAAACATATAATTCAGAAGTTTTAGTGAAAAGAAGTACCTTAGCTGGCTCAGGACAATCTCGAGTGAAGTGGCCCTTCTTTCCACAGTTATAGTACTTCACACATGCTATACGCTTAGCTCCATTTCCCTTAGCCTTATGTTTCTTGGCAGTACTACCATCAGAGCGAGAGTTATGAGGAGGACGGGGACTCTTCTTGGGCTTCTTACCATGGTAAGGCCTCTCACCCCTGGGCCCCAACACTTTAACAACGAATGCCACACTAGGAGGTGCATATATCTTTATACGATCTTCCTCCATTTCAAGATGCTTTGAGATTGCTTCGAAGATCTTAATGTGCTCACTGTGTGTCATAATTACTTTAAAGCTCTTCCAATGTTCATTGTCATTGGGAAGAGACCTAATCACATTTTGGACATGTTCGTCCTCAGAAACTTCTTGCCCTGTAGCTGTAAAATTTCAAACCATAGTACTCATGGTTCGAAGGTGTTCGAAGATACTATAACTAGAGTCAATAGTATACTGAATCCATTTTATCTGCAAGGTACGCAATCTTGTAGCAGATGTCTGCCCGAATCTAATCTTAAGCTGCGCCCACATGTCCTTGGCATTTTCAAACTCACGGAGGAGATCATCGTGCATGCAAAACAGTATTGTGTAGCGTACAGAATGATCGCGTTTGAACCAGACTTGGTATGTCTTTAGGTTCTCTTGGTACTCTCAGTAGTAGTAATATCTCTACCTGGTGTAATGACTGGAACCAAAGAATCCTGCTAATTACTTCAAATTAACCTAATCACAAATTAATCAAGTTGGGTGCCACATTTCAATTTAGTATTTTACGTATATGCATATATATTTGTGCATTGCAGGTTGAAACGATAACGTGGCCTCGAAAAGGACCTCGTAATGCTCCTAAATAATTCATTCAAATGCTAATAAATATTTAAATGCCCGCAGAATGAAAAATTAGCCTAATTATCGAAGGGCTAATTTGTAAATCAATAATAATAATAATAATAATATATGAACAAACATAGTAGTAATGTAATAATAATAATAATAGGGTGAGTTATTTATATAAAAAAAGTTAGGTGTCAACAAGAAAAAGGTGGAAAAGAAAGAGGGGAAAAAATTATTTAATAAGCTATTTTTACATTCATAAGTTGCTTGTACCTATAACTCTACTAGAAGCACTATCTCAAAATTATGCTTATATGGCAATAAACGACACCTTCAGAAATGATATGGGACATGAGAGATGAAAGCTAGCAAAAATAATTTCAAATGTGCCTAGCAAGGAGCCTTGGGTCCCGATTTCTTAAAGTCCCACATCGCCCGTGAAGCTAAGATGGGCATTTGGAGAACCCTATATAAATGCCTCCAAGCAAACCGTTGCATTCACCAAATTAGGCCTTGCACATAGCCCGTCCAACTGCAGGTGGGCCGAGTTGATTGAGTCAACCGGTTCAATTGAATTTGATCGGTTTTTCTCGTTTCGATTTCAGAAATGGTTTAGTGCAGTTTTCGGCCCATTGACGTGACCGATTTTCGGTTCAATCGATTGGACTGGCCAGTCCGACTTTTTTTTTTTTTTAATCATGAAGCTGCTAGCAAATGATTCTACTAAAATAGAGAGACTTTTAAAGATCAGGTGCGTATATTGCCTGTGCTCTTCGAAAACTCACATGTTTTTTAAGTTATACACAATTAATATGATATTCATATAATGAATCACATTTTATACAATGTTTTGTCACATAAGCAAGTGGCCCAATCAATTATCAATCATCAGGGCTTACCCCCTTTAATTTACCCACGCGGCTGTAACTCAGGCTTTTCGATCGGCCTAAGAGGTGTGCACCTATCTCAAGATCGCTACAGACGTAAACAGGAGTCCACTTCCAGCTTTACTTATACATTCTCTCTCTCCTATTTGCAAACAAAATGTTTAAAATGTGGGTGTCCAACTATTTAAATTTCAAGTCTATTTTACTACATAGGGATGTACGTGCTAAACTTCGGCTCATATTTCGAACATTTTTGTATTTTTGTTTTAGGTAAGGGATCAGTGAATAGTTTCCCTCCTGGCAAGCTAGTAACTAGCAAGAAATGAGCGAGAGTTGCAAGCTTGCTGAATGTTAGCTAGCCAAGTACCCACAGTATTACAGGTAATTTCAGGTAGCCTTGTTCTGTCATGTAACAGCGATAATGCCTCCACTCAAAGGACTTTGCTGCAAATCATGAGCGAATAACTGATTAGGTTAGAGTAATCAGGAATCAGGAGTGGGGGCGTTACAGTTGTGGTATCAGAGCTAGGTTTAGGGCCACTGTGAGCTATAAGGATGCCTATGAGTTGTGTTGGACTAGGGAAACGAGATGTTGACTAGGAGTTCACGTGTATGTGTGTATCATGAGGATGTTTTAGTAAACATTTGTCTAGCCTTCAGCCTTCAGTATTAAGACTAACGACATTAAATAATATCTCAGGAATTTCATCGTTATCACAGTAGAATGAGAAGCATTTGGTCAATTTTCTGGTGGCGTATGTATTCCAAAAAAGTATACTGAGCTCATAGCGATAGTTTTGTGTAGTTTTGAGTTGCCATTTGATTTACCAGGATGACTTCAATTTAGAGGTTTTATTAAGATATACTGAAGTACTTAATGTTTGGGTATTGCGATGTTTAAGACATGATAAGAAGGTGACGTTCGTAAACTCTTATGTGGTTAATGCAATATCAAACTACACTAACTTGCTAAATGGGGGAAATGTATTATGTAGCAATATTCATAGATTGGATCAGTGTGACATAGCCATTGCAATGGTGCAGTAAGGCCAATGTATGGGGGCCTGTCACACCATTATAGATGTTTTGCAATAATAACTTAGTATCATGAATTAGCTGTTAGCAATTCAGTGGCTTATGGGTGCCACTTGATATTACATGGGTTGTATGTGTCAAAATAAGGTGTTATGCAAAGGAAGTGTTGTCATTAAATGCGCCTCTAAAATATGTGAACTTTTGTGGGCTACCGATTGCTAGGTGCATGCAAATCATTATAACGTAAGAGCATATTTTGCAGTGATGGAAGTAGCAAATAATGAAGAGATGGAGGATATTTAGATTTGGAATGGTATAAATAATTTCTCTTACTATGTTGGATTAGGTAATAGGTCTTCATGGTCAAGCTATACTCATTAGATTATGCAAAATAAATTAAGTCGGGAAGATCTTACCTTGTAGAGCATCAGGTGATATAGTCAGTAAGCTCCTTGGGACTAAAAAGGACCAGATAAAAGGGGGAAAAAAAAGAAGAAGAAAAAGAGTGAGAAGAAGGACTCTTAGACGTTGGATTCATCAAATTAGCGAGAGTGACGGTCCACAACATTGAGCATGCTCATTTTGGTGAAAAATGACTTTCTACAGAAGTTAAACTATAGGAAAAGGGCTTGAGGATATATCGTATATGTAGACGGAGTCGTTACTTTTAAATACCATAAATTCTAGAAGTCATAATTTATATTTTCACCCAGAGTGGATAAGATTTGGGGAGACAAATAATATTTGGAGAAGTATAATGAATTACAATGGTTATATAGGTTGGACTAATTAAGGCACTTGTTGATGCATTACAGTTTATGTTGGTAAGGAATTGGGAGTGGTGATTCAAGAGTGTGTGTGTGTGTGTGTGTGTGTGTGTGTGTGTGTGTGTGTGTGTGTGTGTGTATTGCATGGATTCTATAGAAGTATTATTAGTGATTCTATGAGGTTGAGATGTCAAATTCAAAGGACCATTACCAGGGCACAAGCTTAAGCACAACAAGAGAGAATTGTGGGGTACTAAGATTTATAAGATGTTGGCATGTAGATTGAACCCAGGCTACTTGCTTTTGAGAGTGTCAAACCCTTAAAACTTTAGCTACATGAGTCCCTGTATTGATCCAAATGAGTTTACAGTGACATTTGGCCAAACTAATATTAGACCTCCCTTGTCAGATATTATTGCATAAGTTAGCATCCTTCTTGTCCTCCTTGGTCATCACCCAGAGCTAGCCATCCCCTATTGTGCAATCAAATAATTTAATTTGTAATTCCTTTTTATTCATATTAAGCTTTGTAAAAATTATTTAATCACCGTAGCAATACTTCATTACATACATTTTCCCTTATTGAATTTCCCCTATGACATTAATTTTTAAAAGAAATCTCTATCATTAAGATGGGTTACGTCTCTCTTACTTTCATTAATTACCTCTAGTCGTCTTACTTTTTGCAACTATTACTTCAATAGTAACATGACCCTTCTTACTCTTAACAACCAATCACTACGTAGATTACTATGTTACTGCTAGTCTGGTTTTTGGATTTATGTGCAATGTCTTGGTTCCTATGCAACCAACGATTGGAACTATTATTGCCTCCCATTCCTAAATTGTTTACACTTACAACTATTTTCAATCCATCTGCATCATAGTAATATTTTAATTACTCATCGTTTCGAAATTTGTCGTCTATTCCTTCCATTAAAATCTTACATCAGCAACATTCTAAGCATTTTTAGTCATTAATCAACTTCTCTCTTAATTATCTCGACTTATGTATCGACATCGTTTCTTTGCTGTGTTACCTCCTCTCGACCTCGAGCATTTGCTTAGAAGATCTTAATTAGCATACAAAACCTTGCTGATTAATTTGTCATTTATATTAATGCTATTATTTCTATCATTTCTTATATGTGGTTGATCTGCCTCATCTTTAAACTTTGCTTCCTTTCAATGTTATATCATCCTTCTTTTAATTTCAAATTTTTGGAATGCTAGTGGCTCCTCAAGAGTGTTCATGCCTATTTCCAGTATCATCCACCATGTCTTTGCAACTTGTGGCTAAATATTGAATTTATTCCTACACGATTTTAAGTGGTTATCAATATTCTAATACTTCTGACTTTCATCTTCCTCTTGTTCATTTTGCTAAAAGCATATTTATATGTATATATTTTGCACCCCGTTTATTCATGGTAGTAAGCCCACATCGCTTATTGGAGTTAGAGATGCAGTTAAACCCCTACTAATGCGAGTTAAGCTCTTACTGGTGCGAGTGAACAATGACTGTTGTAACCCAAGCAACTTTCTTGCTTCTAAATTCCATTCGTGAAAATATAGACACAGCCTTTCTCTATGCAATTTTGCTATCGTATCTAAAATTGTTTCATATTGCCTATTTTATACGCTGCTCTCTCAAATCAAAATTCGTCTATCGGCTTCATCATGTCGATGGTGGGCAGATGGTTACCTAGTTGAAATTCCATTACTGTTATCTTACTTGTAATTCAATGGTTGAATCCAAATATAATTGAATCACCCTTCCGTCCTAAAGTGGGTCAAATCTTTTCCTTCAAAACTCTTTTGTTGTTATCTATTACCCTATGTTAGATATCGTGATAATCCTATATCTTATGATATTGGCACTCTATTTATAACTTTGACATTCAGGCACACTTTAGTGCCACCATTATAGTAACAGTCCACCCCTTTATTCCTGTTAGAGCTCCAAAACCCCAAACTTGTTCCCATTCATGCGAGGGGTCCAAGCGGCTTGATCGAGCAATCAGAACATTGGTTAAAAGTAATTAAGTAAACGAATAAACTTGTCATCCTATTTTGAATACTCTAATCCTTTCTTATTTTATTTCATACTTTATAAACAACGTAACTTGATCTGTAAGTTAACCTACTAACTATTTAACCAGATTGAGATGACACAGAATAATCGTAATTGCCACTGATATAACCCAGGAACTGTTGACTATCTATTGGCTCTTTCACGATTCTTACTTGCAAACCGCAATGCCGGTGACCTTCTCTTCTTGGATTCCTGAAAACTCCTAACCATCCTTACTTTAGCCATTCTGTAACAATCCCTCCCCTATTAATTATTTCTAACTTCACCGTTTATTTCTTTCATGGGCAATGACTCACTTGACCACCATTCTTATCACTCTCATTTGTGGATATGTTCATCTTTAAAGTCGAATTTAGATCTAGGAAACTTTTGACTAGCCCAATGATGAAAAGCCCAGCATAGTTTGGACACAATAATAACTATCCAATCTAGCGACGCTAAGGACCTTGAGGATGTGGGCATTGAAGTTGTATCACGTGGGTCAAGAAACGAATTGTCACTAGCATTAAAAGTGCGACCCTCAATAATAACGAAGATTAAGTTAAGTCAAAAGGGAGATATCAAATTACAAAGACTTAGGCAAAATGTTATACAAGGAAAGTCACCTGACTTTATGATATATGAGGATGGAACCTTGAGGTTATGAAACCGATTATCTGTTCCCAATAAAGAAGAATTGAAAGGAAGATTTTATGAGGAGCCCATGCTGCTCGTTATTTGGTGGATCAAGCAGGAACAAAATGTCCAGCGATCTAAAGCAATACT
The DNA here is from genome assembly GCA_029747015.1 of Carnegiea gigantea. NCBI lineage: Eukaryota > Viridiplantae > Streptophyta > Magnoliopsida > Caryophyllales > Cactaceae > Carnegiea > Carnegiea gigantea. Next base: position 136,120 of record JAKOGI010000302.1, on the reverse strand, counting down.
GTTCGTAGGATAACATGAAGAGAGAGATTGCAGCGTATGTAGATAAGTGTTTGATATGTCAAAAGGTGAAAGTTGAACATCAGCACCCTGTAGGCGAATTAAGGCCTTTAAAGATTCCTACTTGGAGGTGGGATTCCATTTCAATGGATTTTATTATGGGCTTGCCCCTCTCTATTTTAAAGAAAAATGTTGTTTGGGCCATTGTGGATAAACTCACCAAATCTGCCCATTCTATACCAATTCATGACACTTAGGGCGTAACGAGATTAGCAAGTTGTATGTTAAAGAAGTAATTTAACTGCATGGCATATAAAAGGGCATAGTATCTGATAGAGACCAAAGGTTTCAAGCTCGATTTTGGCAAGCTCTACAAAAAGCTTTTGGGGCCAAGTTAAATTTTAGTAGCTCATATCACCCTAAGACCAATGGGCAAACTGAGAGAGTGAATCAAACCTTAGAGGATATATTGAAAGTCTGTGTGCTTAGCTTCCAAAGAAAGCAGGAAGATTACTTATCATTGATGAATTTTCTTTATAATAACAGCTATCAGTCCACTAGTAAGATGGTCCCTTTTGAAGCACTATGTGGGAGGAAGTGCACGACCCCATTGTGTTACTTGGAGTGAGCTCGATAAAGCATTACCCATAGGGCTTGAATTGATTTAAGAGACCACTGAAATGATAAGAAAGATTCAAGAACATATCAAAGCAGCTCAAAATAGACAGAAAAGCTATGCAGACAAAAGGAGAAGACCATTTGAGTATCAAGTGGGAGATAAAGTATTTTCAAAAAGTATCTCCAGTTAAAGGAGTGAAAAGATTCAACCTTAGGGGCAAGCTGAGCCCTAGATACATTGGCTCTTATTAAATTATCAAGAAGTTAAACCCTGTGGCTTATAGGTTGGAGTTACCAACAGAACTTGAGCATGCGCACAACGTTTTTCACATTTCACAGCTTGGAACATATGTTCCAGATCCATATCATATCATCATAACAGAGCGAGTAGAACTCGCTGAGCACCTAATGTACGAGGAGCGTCCCATACAGATATTAGGCTAACAAGTCAAGCAACTGTGAAACAAAAGCATTCCTTGGGTTAAGCTCCTGTGGGCCAACCATAACTCATCGGATGTGACATGGGAAACCGAGGACATGAAAAGCAAGTACCCACACTCATACCTGTTGGAGGTACGAATAATGTTTCTCTCAAACTGCAAGTTTCAAGGACGAAACTTATTTTAAGGGAGGAAGACTGTAATGACCCGAACCAAAGATTCCTACTAATTACTTCAAATTAACCTAATCACATATTAATCAAGTTGGGTGCCGTATTTCAATTTAGTATTTTATGTACATGCATATATATTTGTGCATTGCAAGTTGAAACGACAATGTGACCTCGAAATGCACCTCGTAATGCTCCTAAATAATTCATTCAAGTGCTAATAAACATTTAAATGCCCGCAAAATGAAAAATTAGCCTAATTATCGAAGGGCTAATTTATAAATCAATAATAATAATAATATACGAACAAATATAGTAGCAATGTAATAATAATAATAGGGTGAGTTATGTGTATAAAAAAAAAGTTAGGTGTCAACAAGAAAAGGGTGGGAAAGAAAAAGAAAAAAAATATTTAATAAGCTATTTCTACATTCATAAGTTGCTTGCACCTATAACTCTTCCAAGAGCACCTTCTCAAAATTATGCTTATATTGCAATAAACCACACCTTCAGAAATGATGTGGGACATGAGAGATGATAGCTAGTAAAAATAATTTCAAATGTGCCTAGCAAGGAGCCTTGGGTCCTGATTTCTTGAAGTCCCACATCGCCCGTGAAGCTGAGATGGGCATTCGGAGAACCCTATATAAATGCCTCCAAGCAAACCTTGGGCCTTGCACATAGCCCGTTTAATCGTGGGTAGGCTGAGTTGATCGGGTCAACCAGTTCAACTAAATTTGATCGATTTTTTTTGGTTTGATTTTAGGAACAGTTTAATGCAGTTTTCGGCCCGCTGACCTAGTCGGTTTTCGTTTCAATCGGTTGGACCGGTTGGTCTGGTCTGGTTTTTTTTACCATGAAGTTGCTAGCAAATAACTCTATTAAAACAGTAAAGATCAGGTACGTACATTGCCTGTGCTCTTCGAAAACTCACATGTTTTATTAAGTTATACACAATTAATATGATATTCATATAATGAATCACATTTTATACAATGTTTTGTCACATAAGCAAGTGGCCCCATCAATTATCAATCATCAAGGTTTATGCCCTTCAATTTACCCGCGCGACTGCAACTCACACTTTTCGATCGGCCTGAGAGGTGTGCACCTATCTCAAGATCGCTACAAACGTCAACAAGGGTCTACTTCCAGATAATAATCGGCAAATCAGTTTTACTTATACATTCTCTCTCTCCTGTTTGCAAACAAAATATTTGAAATGCGGTGCCCAACTATTTAAATTCCAAGTCTATTTTACTACATAGGGATGTACATGCTGAATTTCAGCTCATATTTCGAACGTTTTTGTATTTTTATTTTAGGTAAGGGATCAGTGAATAATTTCCCTCCTAGCAAGCCGCAGCTAGCGAGAAATGAGCGAGAGTTGCAAGCTTGCTGAACATTAGCTAGCCAAGCACTCACAGTGTTACAGGTAATTTCAGGTAGCCTTGTTCCGTTATAGAACGGCGGTAATGCCTCTACTCAAAGGACTTCTGCTGCAAATCATGAGCAAATAACTAATTAGGTTAGAGTAATCAGGAATTAGAAGTGGGGGCGTTACACTTGGTCATCTTTGTCTGCCAGAGCAGGCATAGAAGAAGTCAAGATGTCCAGTATGTCACCATCATTTAAGGTAAACTAGACCTTCAGATGCCAGATGTTATAGTTTGCACCATCCAGTTTGTCATTAGTTTGCATACAACCTATCATATTATTAGCTACCATATCTGAAAGTATATACTATTTGTTAGACATATTATTTTAATAATTAAATTATCAAGAGAACAACCATCATTCATAATTACGTTCGAAAGTTTCGGTATGCTCATAATCATCACGAACGGATATGAATTGGGAGCTTCTTTAATTTAATTATTATATAATTTATAAAAACTTAATTAAACTAATTAGCATATTAATTGGTGATTATCATGCAGATATTCACTTTTAGCCATGTAAACATATTTATATAGGCTTTATGAAACTAATTCATTAAAAAATAATTTCATTTTGTTTAATATATAACACAAATTATATATTCAGTTTCAATGGTTTCATATTATTTACAAAACTTATTTATACAAAAACATGAAACTTTAAAAAATAAATTTACAAAAAATATGAAATATAACTACCCTGAATTTTCCACATCATATTCATGCCAACAGCAATTATATAACTTACATATATTGGACCAAATTAATTATCAGCACCTAATCTAACAGATGCATCTCGGCTTTAATCCACGGCCCAAATCAAATTCCTTTTCGGGAGGCCCAAAAAAAACCAATGTGAAAGAGTCATGGAAGACTCTCGATCCCGAACAGGAAAGCTATCACTCAACTGTAAATCTTAGTCCTCACTCTCTCTCTCTCTCCTCTCTATCTGCCTCTCGAGCTTCTCTATCTCCTCTCGGCTTTACTGGACTTTTTCGATGCCATGACTATGGAGCATCGAGCTCCACCATTGTCCTTCTCCATAACCGTCTTCCAACAGTGGTTCTCTATGGCTACCGTGCCTTGAAAACCCAAATGATGCACAACTGCTGCTCCACCACTACTAAAGGTGCCCATGAACCTCGATCCACAAAAGCCTGGTGAGAACTGATACCACAACCGTGTAGATCGGTCGAAAACGAGCCTGGGGAAGCAACCCACGCTCCCAACGCGCCACTAAGGGGCAGCGCATGGGTTCACGCACTTCCAGAGATGGAGTTTCACGGTTTTTCTTTTCAAGGTTGCATAGATAGGGGTGTGTGGATGGCGATCGAGGAAGAAGGGACCAAAAAGTCACCTTTATCAGTGGCATGTGCCACACACGCACATCCCTCGTGGCTTTTCTGATGGGTAAGGGGTGGATATGAGACTCTTCTACTCTTTTCCTCCCTCTCCTTTTTTTTTAATTGGGTAAAGGTTGAGGTTTCTGCGAAGACCACTGAGGTTTCACTAGACCCACCGCTGTTACAGCCACCGAGCCACTAGCTGTGGGATTAGGGTTAGGAATTTGAGGCTGGTCAAAACAATGGAATGTTCTTGGGTTGAGTCTACAACTTTGTGATTTTATGGGTACATGAATTTTATAAATCAACACAGAAGCATGCCCTTGTTACAACTAAAACAGACATGTGTCTTATCTCGGCATACTCGTATATGAAAAAGAAGCATTCGTGTGTTAAATTGACTAAAAGTTTAATCCTTTTTGTCAATCATCATTACAGATACATGCTTTGAAGAACTGTATAATAGTATAATAGCATGATTGGAAGGATTAATCTGGGGCAGGAATTAATGCACACACAGTCGCACAAATCACTATTGGGGTCTTATTTTGTCATTCTGGGAATGCCAAATTCGGGAGAAACACAAGCATTCATTAACTAATTTAGTGGTTCTAGGTATCATAATTACAAAAACATGACATTAAAAGATTGCATAATTATGAAAATTAAACAATTTAATTATATAGGCAAGCATGCTTCTGAATGTGAGGAGGCTACTAGGGTCGCCTTTAGGGTTCACGTCATAAACTCGAAACCCTGTAGATGGTTGGGAAGCCGTGAGAGGGTAAGGGGAGAGATTGTGAGATTGTTGTTTTCTGTGTCTTCTAATTGACCTTCTAAAACCTCTTTATATAGGTAGGGGGGACAATTAGAGTTGCCGCCCTGAGCAGCTTATGTGGCCGTCGGGCCTAAATATTAGGCCCAACCAATAGGGTTCTATCCTTAGGGCGACGATGACTGAGAGAAATAGCTACAATTTTCTCGGACACGTTAAGGTTCAAAAGCTCGCGAACCTTTGCCTCATCCCACCCAGTTCCATCCTCCTTCAGTAGGTTATGCACCTGCGAATCCTCTATACACATACACATTTAATACAAACCTTATTGCATTAGTTAATAATTTTTATTTATTTTTCTTTAATTTAGAGGAGATATAAACATAATGTAATATAGTATAATAGGATATCATATTAAACTTTATGATCTAAACAATTCAACAATAAAAAAAACCTTGTCTTTTAGTTAGTGATGTAATAGTTAAGTATATTATAGTGATCCATGTTTAACTTATGGAATATGTTTTTGGATTAGTAACATAGTTTATATGCATCCTTTACAAACTAATGATATACATAATAAAGTTTAACACATATTCATGTGAAGCACATGATCTACCTAGTTATTGTTTATTTTGCAATTTGATTGAATGGGTGGGTGGTTAGATTATACTATTTGCAAACCTAGTTAATGACCATTATTAGGCAAAAATTTAAAATTGATTCTCCAATTAGAACTTTCTATATCTGCATTACATATAAGAGTCACACATGGTGTTCAATCATGTTTTTCGCATTGTTTATGTGTGCATGTGGGGGGAGGGGATAGATATGTTAATAGCTTCTTATGTTTAATAAGGAGATTCCAAATATTTATCGTGCAACACTTATTTCATCTCAAATTTAAAAAAGAAAAATTATAGGATCAGAATTATAAGTGAAAGGTTAGTTATTATGCTTTGTTAGATGTTAACACTCCCCTCTTCATAAAGAGATGTAAAAGTTAAAATAGATAAAATCTAACACTAATTTTTAATAGTAGCTCTGAAAAATTTTACCAAATTTACAAATCTGCATTTACCCCTAATGCTTGATGTAAATCTTTTCTTTCCTCTTGAATCATCTAAGCTTAGAGAGAGAGTAAGGGCCCAGATATTTGGCTCATCGGAGAGACCTTCAACCTCTCCTAAAGGCCGGAGCTTCGAGAGCTCTTCTCCTTTGCTTTGTGCATCATTCGATTCCGCAAGTTTTTTTTTTTTTTGGTCGAGGTCGCCGAATTTTTCTCAACCCTTCAAGTTCTCACCATGTGGTTACAGGCCTTTAAGCACCGGGATATACTACTTACCAGAGTAATGATTATCCTTAAAGCTTACTGAGTGGATTCTGGTTCAAACCCAGTAGACTTTATCAAAGAAAAAAGCTAGGATGATAGAGTTATATCACCACTACATGATTCCGTCCGGATTTGTATTGCCTACATGCATCAAGGAAGAAATGAAGAGAGTGTGCGAAAGGATGAGGAAATTTATGATTTTTGTCCATAATCTCCCTGTTAGAGTATAAACTTATTCTTAGGTCTTAGATCATCGGTTTAAGCTTTTGGTTGAGATGGTTCTTAAACATGGTATCAAAACCTTTCTGACAGAGAGTCGTGAGCTCGAATCTCAGCAGTCTCCATATTGATTTATTGCACAAAGTAGGGGAGTCTTTGTAGCGGCCACACATCAAGCCCAAAAGGCATTCATGCGAGGGGACGTGTTAGAGTATAAACCTATTCTTGGGCTTTCAACTATTAGCTTAAACTTTTGGTTGAGTTGGTTCTTGAGCACTCCTAGGTAACCTCCAAAGCACTTTTCTCTAGTTAAGTTGTTTTAAAAGTATGGGAGATAATTGACGTGTGGATACTGATAAAAGTAAGCAGAAAATCAGGACAAAGGTTTGCATTTGTCAGATTTGGAAATATGAAGGTAGCAAAGGAGACAAGATGGATGAATAAGCAATTGATCTTTAGAAGAATACTCTCAGTTACATGGGCTAAATTTTCAAAAACACGTAGGATGAAGAAACAGCACCATTGCAAATTGTTTCAACTTCAAAATAATAATTCAGATGAGTTTGGAAAAAGAAGTTGGCTGATGGTGCAATGCATGAGGTAGAGGATGTTCGATTAAGCAAGGAGAATTTCGGTTAGAATAAACAGGTCAAGCTCATTAAGGGATCCATTTGTGGAGAGAAAATTGACTAATTCCAAAAAAGCATAACTCACGTATCTAACAAAGTCCTAGACGTGGACTCGTTTGAGACAATTCTCAAAGCTGAGCTCCCAACTATCTCAAGCTCACATATATAGGAAAAATATGTGTAAACTCATGATCTTATTTGAATCAAAGGAGGCTAATAGAACCTTGGAAGAGAACATATACATTTTATCTATTTGGTTCTCTAATTTCAGTAAATGGCAAAAGTATTTGAAATATTTGAAATTCTATGCTATGATTGGAAGAACGAAGACATTGTTGAGCATTGCACGAATTTGAGGGATCTTGTTCATTATAACCATGCAACTCTAGATGGATCATCCATGAGCTTAGCAAAGGTGATGACTTATCCTCCCTAGAGCATTTTTATTCAAGATGAAGAGCTTTGCTTTTCTTTGAGCATGAAGCATATAGAGTTCAAGTTTTTGGAGCTCAAACCTCAATTGAGACCTTTAACTTTGTCTTACAACCCTGTTAGGAATAAAATATTGATCCCAAGGTAAAAGATGAAACAAGTTCAAAATTCCACGCATATCGGCACTTGAAGAGAGACAATCACCGGTTCAAAAGGGACGATGAGCATACTAATTTATTGCATTCATCTAACCCATCTCTAAATGCCGTAAAGGGTAGAGGATCGGTCTCGTAGAGTAAAACAATTGCTTATGATATTCATTGGAAAGATGGTGTGGAGTATTGCTCAAAAAGAGCTGTATTTGGCCAGTAAAGGAATTGAAACACCTTCAAACAATCAGCCTAAAAACCTTAACGAAGTTGAGATGGTAAGTGCCAATAAAACAGAGAAATTCAAAAAAGGAGTTTGTAGGGCATAATAATAATAAGACCATATATTTCATTTCCTAAGAGGCTCGTGCCATTTAGGAGGTGAACAATGTTGCAGGTTTGAAAGTTGTTGATGAGCAGCCAATAATTAAAAACTTCAAGTATAATGTGAGGAGTAGTAAGAAAGATCAGACTTCAAGGAACCTAAGGAGTAGGTTATAGTATAACTTAGTTTCAGTGACAAGGATAGTAGTTCTTAGTTCCTTAAGATGGATGCAAATCTCTAATTAACAATATGGTAGACTTTTGATAAGTGCTCCTTAAGGTGCTATCTTACTGGATGGTGTCCTAAGTTTTTGATGGATTACTTTTAGTTATTATCTAGTTTAGGAGAGTTTAATTCATATTTTGGGTCGTTTTTTTTTTTTTAATTCTGAGTGGTTTTTTTCTTTTTATTTTAGCCCATAAGGGTCAGATGCAACCATTGGACTTATTATTATATCCTTTTATGAACTTTCCTTAAGAACTAGTGAACCCTCTTCGCCACCTTCTCCAATAAAAGATAAAATAAAAGAAAATGAAAGTTATTTTATTTATTAGGGTGGAATTCCATCTGCAACACATAACAGTTGTTGAAATATCTATTCCAAGGATTTTAAAAAAACCCCGGGAGATCATTATTTAAATGTCGTAAACAACAAATTTAGAACATTTCTATGCCTTCTTGCTCTCTCCCCAATCAGACCCTCTCTCGCCCCTTCCCTCCCCCAACTTTCTTCAGATTTAGTCTTTGATTTTAATTCTAATTGCAATTTACGCACAATTTCATTACAATTTCATTTCGTTCAATCAATGTCCCCTTGAATTCAACATGATTCTTTATTCGATGAGTGTTGATAGTGATGATTTCACAATCTTTCACCATCTTTGAAGATCCACGATTTAATTTGGTGAAGATCTGCAATTCAATTTCATCTAATTCAAACTACATTAACAAATTTAGGGCTAATTTGTGTTCTTCCTTTGTTATGTTGTTTTTCTTCTTCTTTTTTTTTTGTTTAATTCATCTCGAAATTTTAGCACTCCATCTTGGAGATTGCTAGAGGTCAAAAAAGAAGCCATAGATTTGCAAAAAAGATTCAGGTATGATATGCTCTGTGTTGATGAGTATACTTTTTTCTAGATGAATTTATCTCCTATACTATTGGACAGGTGTTATTTTTAGTGAATCTAAACTATCTAATGTTCAATATGACCTTTATTTTTATCACCTTGGATTCATCAGTTTGATCAGTTGATGAAGCTAAATGATACACATATGTTCAATCAAGCAATGATTTTACATTGAAAGCATGTCTTTCTCTAATTTTTGAATGTTAATGTTCAATCATTTTTTCCCAATTGATATTCATGTAATGTTCTATAATTTTATCCTATAGATCTGAAATTTATGTAAAGAATTCTCATTTTTCTTGATTTATTTACACTAATAAAATTACATATAAAATTTTGCTTGACAAATGTGTCCTATATGTTGATGAATGTGTTTGATCATCATTTCATATTTATCAATTTCAATGAGTACTAAAGATTTTATATTGATTTGGAGTATTGCTGTGTTGTTCTTGTCAAATGAAAATAAGAACTTAAATTATATGATCAATTTGCAATTTCATAGTAAGCAATACATTTTAAAAAATATGTATGTCAACATTTATAATTAAATATATCATTTTCAATATACCATTTTCTTTGATGAATTTATCATATAAGTTGATGATTATCTGTTAACTATTATTAAATAGATGAATGTGAGATTTTTGAGTGAAATTTCATCTATTTATGATAAATTTGTGTGAAATATTGATGCACTTCATTTACAATGACTATGTCGTATATTCTAATGAATATGTATTTATTCTTCCTCATGAAGTTGTACAAATGTGATTATCACTTATGAGTACAAGCTTTTTAAGTGATGAATCTAATCTACTTATGATATATGTGTGTAAGTATTAAATATACTTTGTCTATGATGGATATGTCTTATATTATGATGAATATTCATTTATTCTTCTTCATGAATATAAAGTTATCAATGATGAACGTATCATATCTACTGATGAATCCCTTTTTTTATTAATAGCTGAAGTATTGATCAAACTTTCAAATGAGAATGCAACAATCAATCCACTAAAAGAAGGATGAATTCGGCAAAATGATTGCTGAATTGGTCATCAAAAGGAACAAAAAGTAACAAATTCAATTGCCTGAATAACTTATGTATCTCTACCTAAGAATGATGAATATTTCTGGAGATGATGATGAAGAATATACAAAGGAGCAGATGTATTTTTCAGATGAAGAATTTCATCTATTCGTTATGAATCTATATATATATATTCGATGTACACTGTTTATCTATCTGTATCATATGGGACAAATAAAAGTTTTTTTAATCATTAACTAATTTTTCTTTTTTTAATTGATGAAATATTTGTTTAAATTTTCAAATTCATCGTAATTATATTAAATTCATCAAGATATTGAATAAGTTATCAATCAGGATGTGTTGATTAATATCAAATACTACATTATCATTAAAGTGAATCATTTATTTTCAACCTATCCATCTGTCTATCTATCTATCTAATCTATCTAACTATATTTAAAATTGAGTGATCACATAATATTTAGACATTTGACAATCACTCATTGGATATAAGATTTTTTTCTTTTTTCTTTTTTAGAATATTGATTAAGGCATTAAGTAAGAGTTATTAGCAAAAGTAATTAGATCAAATTAATGTAGGCATTCAACTTATAGGTTTAATTTTGTATTTAGAAAGTGCTTAAAATGACAAGTCTAATTTTGTGTTCTGAGTTTTCTTTTTTTTTAAAGAAACAAGAATTGGTATATTCTTAGAACATGTACAAATTGTATATTCATAATCTTAATATTACAAATATAGAAAATGGTAAGATCGTGGGTCAAGAATATTACGAACATTATTTTAAAAAAATTATGATTTTAATTAATTGTTTGATCATAGTTTCATTCATGTATATTTACAAATATTTAATTCGCCCAAAAAAAGGTTTAAATTTTAGTCTTAATGTTAGTTTTCGAGAATTGGTAAAATAACTATTAGCTCTTCGATTCTTTTTAACGTTTTTATGATATTGATTGATGACACTTTAATTTTTTTAATCAAACTTTTGTAACTAATTAATATTTGTAACTGAGACTTCTTTTTTTAACCTATTTTGTATGAATTAGTTCCAATATTTCAATTTTTCTCCCCACATAAAAAGAAAGCCCTACGAAGATATGCTCTAAGAGTAATAGGCCAAGTCGGTGCTAACATCCAGAAATTACTTTTCATAATTTGTGGAGGAAGGTTGTTTTCATAAAATATTTTTATTTTATATTTTATAATTCTATTATTTTTTCAAAGGATTTTATTACTCTTATTATATTTTGAGTGTTGGATAATTTATCGATTTAGTACTATTCTTGGGGGGGATACATTAAAAATGATCAGATGGTTGTTGAGGTATTGAAAAATTTATTAAGCTGACAAGTTTAGTTTTTTTTTTCCTTTTTTTGTAGGACCTAGATCTTTTTAGAACCTTGCACAAATCTTACATCTGTAATCTTAATAAAATAAAAATAAAAATGAAAATGATAAAATCATGGATCAAGAACATATAAATACCATTTTATAAAAATAGGATTGAAAATAACTATTTTATTATAGTTCATAATATATATTTACAAACCACTTAGATCGCCAAAGAAAAGATTTTACAAATAGTCATAATCCTCATGTTAATTAAGAATGTGTAAAATGACTATGAACTCTTTGATTTTCTTTAGCATTTCGATGATATTAATTGATGATCTTAAATTTTGAAATCAAACTTTTGTACCTAATGGATATTTGTAATTGGAGCTCTAATGGATATTTGTAATTAGGGCTGCTTTTTGTAACTTATTATGCATGCATGGATCCATTCTTTTAATGAAACTTTGTAACTAATAGATATTTTAATTTTTTAATGAATAATACTTTGACTAATAGCAATAACATGGGCGATGTTATTTAGTAAATATATAGTAATTCAAGAATAATTAGAATTGATGCAAGTAGTATTTCAAGAATTACTATAAATCGATAGGATTGATACATTTACAATTAAATAAAAAATGGATTGTTAAATATTTTAAATGATCAATTACAAATAAGTATAATTAAAATTACCTTTTTTATGAATTAGATTGAATAACACCATGGGTTTATCTGTGATGCTTCAGTTATTAACAAAAAAATTGAACTTCTAGACTACATTTATCAAAATATTAATTTATTTTAGAAGACATAAGCAAGAGTTTTGCCCAACAATATATTTATTATAAATATATTGATTTATCACATGGAGGTTTGTTAAACAAGAAAATTATAACAATCCATGCGAAGCATGGCTCTAACACTAGTTACAAGTATAATTAACTTTATAGAATGATTGTTACGCAACTATTATCATTATGTTATAAATTCATCATCAAAGATATAATGGTTCATCAGTAATTCAGTACACATGAATTATTTTCATTAAAGTACAAGTAAACGTGAAAAACTAAATCAAGTAATTAAAATCTTAATCAAATTATGTTGCTGCAAAGTTTATTTAATTACGCGAAATTTAAGAACATCTTCTAAAATTCGTCACAAGTACATAAATTCATCAACTGTATTGCCAAATTTGTCAATTTAAAAATTAAATTACACGTGCGCGCATTTTGGTCATGGTGTAGGTGCTCCACAGAGCACCATATAATTTTCGACCCACACCCAGCAGAACTTGAAAGCCCCATCTTTCGAAAAGCTTTATCCAGACAACCAGCGCTTCTCAGTTGTCACACTGCTTTCCCCCCCTCATTGGAGAGATGGCTGTCCTCTCCCCTATCCTCGCCCCCTTTCTCTCTCCTACCTCTCCGCAACCTTCCATGGCCTTCCCATCTTCCGCAAGTTAGTCCCTTTCTTCCTTCTTCCCTCTAACTTGTATGAGTTTGTTGCTTCTTATGTATGATTCATGGAATTGAACAACCCATTTTCTTGTGTGATTCATAGCTCGACTGCTTTGGGTACCCATTTCTGAATTCTGCATCGCGGGGTCTTTTTTTTTTTTGGGTTGCTTTTGTTTGCAAGTTTCATTCGGACATTTTATCGAACAGTTGGAATGGGTCTGAGTTTATGTCAATTTTGTTCAACTTTGAACAAACTGCATCCATTTCATGAGTCTGTTTAAGCGTATAACGCATCTGTTAGGGTAGCATTATGTGCAATTTGGTCCATCTATGAAGTAATCTCTGTGTGTTTGGTGCATTGTTGTTGTTGATTGCTATGAACTACTGTACTTACCTGTCCACTGGGTTCTCTAATTTGTGTAATCGCTTCTAGCCTCTAGGGTTGCAAGCCGGAGTAGGGAGCGTTGATTGGCAGTAGTGCCTCGCTGAATTCGTCATTTGCTTGCAAACAGCGGCCCCCCCCCCCCCCAAAAAAAAAGAAATTAAAAAAAAAAAAAAAGAGAGAAAGTATCTATCAGTTCTGAATTTGACTTACTGGTAGATAGTGTAGCATTGCTTCAAGCACTTGCATCTCTGTAACTGTAACTGATTACCAAGTTATTTGCCTTGAGAACTGATATTGGTATTAAAGTAGCTTCTCAGTAGTTTTCGGGATTGTGATCTTCTTAGTTTTCTGCTGATAGGGATCACCTAGGTTGTTCTGATGACGGTCATGTCATTTTAACTTGGAAATTTTTTGGTTTGAGATATTTTGTAGATTCCTGAACTTTGGGGGGTAGAAACTTGATGGCTTTTAAAATGTTCATCTGCTTTAAACTTTCCAGTTTGAAATTTCCAAGAGGATGAAATGAACAACGTTAATGTTCAGTTATTTGCCATTGAGTGATTTGGGCTCTCTGTTTTTAGTTTGCTGCTGACAAATGGATTCTATGGGCTTGTTTGATGATTGCAATTTGCAGCTTTTGATCTTTGTACATAATGTGGTCACATTCGTTAGTATATTGCCTTGCACAAGATCTCTGATTTGTGAACTGGGTTTTCAGCAACCAGATTGCAAGTTGTTTCCCTTGGCCTAAGTCCAATATCTGGGCATGGCTTCCATGTTGTTACCCCAGTAGCAGCTCAGAAGAGAGGTGCTGTGATTGCTATGGCTTCAGCTGATGCACAGGAACCAGGCACCGAAGGTGGAGGTGAACCGGAGGCCAAGGAAAGCAAAATCGAAGTCCAGAACCTTCCGCTTGAGTCAAAGGAGCAGCTTAAGCTTGAACAGAAGATGAGAATCAAAATGGAGAAGAAGATCAGATTGCACAGGAAACGGCTTCTGCGCAAAAGAAGGATGAGGAAGAAGGGCAGATGGCCACCTTCAAAGATGAAGAAGCTCAAGAATGTATGAGAACTTGAGCAACTAACGCTGGGTTCTCTTTGTAGGCATTTTTTATTGTTTCACTTGTCTTTCGCCTGCTATTTTATGTACCTGTAATTCAATTTTTTGTAAGAACTTGAATGCTTCAATGGGCATATATTCTCGGCGTATTTGCATAGAGAAGTAAATGTCTTGTAGCCTTGCAGGTACAGAAAATGGGGTGAGAAACACATGCATATTTTTGCCCATTTGAACGGGACGTTTGTAACATTTGAAGAATGTAGTACGTATCCAAGCTCTGGCTGAGGAATTATCCTTTCTTGCTGCAGAGGGAGGGAAAAAGGTTGATGCATACAATATGAATGCCCTCTAACATGAAATAAATTCTGCCTTGCTTCAACGTAAAAAGCTGCTTATTGGTGCTCTCATAGTCCACTTTTTGTATGATTAGTAGCTTCTAAAAAGCGAGGGAAACGATGCAATAAAAAAGCCATCCAACTATCCCTTCCGGGTACAAACCACCCTAATTATAAACCATTCTCCACCATATATATCAAAGATCATAACAATCCCTCCTAATTAAAAAGACCACCCTAAGTCCCTGGTAGCCCACCTATTATGTTACAAGGTAAGATATCAAGAAACAAGTGGCCAAGAACCACCAAAACATAATGCCTAGGCCACCAGTTCCATAAGCTACTGAGGCTTGCAAGGAAGATATTGAGTCCAAAGGTTTGTCACACCTTCCTCTCAATCAGTGGGGCCCAACCATGGATTCAAAATGTGACCGAACCGTGACGAAGCAGCTACGTTGAAAAGGTTTTGGAATTGGGTAAACCGCATTTTCATGCCGCAATAATCGCGATATGAAACACGATTTGTCGAATTAGACTTTCCCATATTTGACTTTCATCCATTAACTCCCGAGATGGTCCACCCACAGCCCATCACTTTGCTTGGTTGTTTTTCCAATCTTGTTTGGATTTCCGAATGTTCTCCTTGATTAATTCAATCGCCTTATTTCATCACTTAATTACTTTCAAACCCATTGCCTTACCAACTTCCAACTTGCCACGCTTCGAAAGCACACTGGCTACTGTCCTAAGAATAAGCAAAGAGGCAAATTAAGTTTTTAGTCAGGTAAGGTAACAAATTTTTGGACCCCATCCAAACATGGTTGAAGCCCTAGTGAGGGAAGATTGAAGGGCAGGTGCCCTGAGTCGAGCACCAAGGGGGTAGATGAAACACTTTTGCCTCTAGTCCGTTGTTGACATGCCATGCTCTTTTGACCTTTAAGCAATTTTTTAAAAAAAAAACTTTAAGCAATATTAATTTTAAAGCATACAATTTCTTACAGCTTCCTATACTACTTATAGCTTAATGATCCAACAAAAAAGAATAGGAATGTGGAAGTTGACCCCCTCCCCCCCCCCCCCCCCCCCCCCCAAAACCAAAAAAAAGAACGACGTTTGCATGCATCACATAGGAATTCATAATATGAATTTTGAAAGACCGAGAATTTCCTTAGAATTTGTAAGCCTTGGAACTATGGGTGTGCATAGCTCTAACTAAGCCAAGGGAAGCAAAGGGTAAAACTCGCTCCCTTCTTTTGCTGTTGGGAGTTTAATTACCAGACTACAGAACAGGAAACTAAGTCCTTCCCCTTACTCATCTTCGGTCTGATTTTTCTTGCCTTTAATTTGATTTAAAAGAGAGTAAGCCACACCAAACCTTTTTTCATGCTCTTATCGAACATATAACCATTAAGTACATACTTTCTCTGTCTTACAGTGTTTACTCTGACAACTTTTGTCTACTATTATCAATAAACCAACAAAAATCAAAGCATTTTCAAGCAGATTCCCTTGTTGCTGATCACTGATGAATTCAAAGAGTTGAAGGCTAGAGGATTGGAGAATCCGTATAAAGCAAACTTCACATTTATCTCATCAGTGTGTTTACATTGTAATAATTTTACAAAAGAAATGACCAAGTTTCAGGGAAGTCCCTGGACCCATGCCCCCTTTTTGATTCACCCGACAAAAGAGAAGGCGCATGCAGCACTGAACTACACTTGACCTATTTACACCAGTCAAACTTTACAAATTACACGAATGAAAAGTGTTCTTCTCTACAGATCCTATACTAAACTGTCAGCCAGCAGCCGAGGAGATCAGATGAGGTGGTCTGCAACATTTACTTGTGTTCCTAACCCTCGTGTTCTGGAGGGAAACCTATTGGCTGAGTGAACTAATATTATTCACTACTTCAGAAAGAAGGCATCTTTTTTTTTAATCAGACCAATGTATCCCCCTTGTCCTTGATATTAAACTTGCAAAGCGGGCAGCTTGCATTTATTCGCAGCCATCTGCTGATGCATCCATAATGAAAATGGTGGTTGCACGGAAGCGTGCATAATTGAGCCCCTTCACTATATGCAGTTAAGCAAATGCAGCATTCCTGCAAAGCACACAAACGTGTCATATGGATCTGGCCAACATACCACATGAATCACTAGCAAAATCATTGAATTTGTTCTTATTGTCTTATCAGAAATTTTTGGCCTCAAATATCTCTAGAGTCCATAAGTCTAGAGAAAGATTCCATGGACCTGAAATTTTCTATAGATTCCTAAGATCTTTCGCATCTGATTTTTTCCTGTTGATGAAGAGGCATAAGCCATTTTATAAGGCTGTAAATATAACTTCCTTGTTTCCACTCTTACGTCATATGCTGACTAAATCAGTGGTGCAACCAAACCAGCTAAACTGAGTTGGCAAGGTTGTTGACTTGCTGCCTCTTACCACATGGGCAAGGTCCAAACCTCCGTAGCCAGTAGCTCTTAGTTTAAAGGAAGCAGTGGTGCTGGGCCTAGTTAGGTTGATTATCCTCCCTTCCCTCACGCTCCAACCCATTTAGTAAACCGAAATTGAAAGCCAGTGGGATCCCCTTCTCGATTCTCCCCAACAATCCCCTTTCTTAAAAAAGTAAGAAAAGAAAACTCTAAATCACCAATGTCCTGCAACAGGAGAAGTCATACCCTTTCCAAATAACAACCACAGGACGGACCAAAGTGGGATGGTGATTGGTACCTTAGTTTTAAAAAGCGCGAAGCGCACTGAGGCGCATAGGGTCCCAATGCGTGAGGTGCAAGGCACGAGGTGAGGGTGCATGCATCATGGATGCGAGGCGCACTTCTATTAAATTTTTTTTTTTAAGTATTTCATATCTCACAAAGCATATTTTGCAGAAACAAGTTAGATAAATGCATTAAAAATGTGATTAGATATAAATATGACTACTAACACCGCAATTAACCTTAATATATGTCATCTTATCATTGTAGTTCCCCAATGCACATACTTACGATACAAGTTTAGCTCACCTTTTAGCTCCCAAGGAAGGAAAAGAAGAAAAAAGGTAAAGGCAAGGCTAAGAAAAATGAGAAAAAGGGGGAACATATAGCTTCGCAAGTTCGCATCCTTGAAGCACACCTCATCCCCTACAAGACGCTAACCCGGTAGCCTCACGCCGAGGCGCACTTTGGCGTGCCTCAGACAAGCATTTTTAAACTAAAATTGGTACACAATTTCATAGTTTAATCATAAACAAATGATGCTTTTCTCAGCCTTTTGGGGAACATGTGGAAATAGATTATTGCCAATGATCATTTAGCATTCATGTACCAACTATTGTTTGATTCAGTCACAAGTGGAAGTGAAAACAGTTCAAAAAGGAGTAAGGTTACTTTTTGTCAAGTGGTCGCTTATCAAAAACAACAGTGGGGCTGTAGTAACTTACCGCATCTTCAGGTTGCAAAGATAGTTCATTAATGGCAGGCATGCTTCCAAATTCTACAGAGGCAGACATCCTTGGTGCATAAGGGTTATGAAACCTATATGTGGGAAGTTGTCTAATCTCATCTTCAGATGCTCCTTCCCTGATAGTCATAGCATAAGCTATAGCTACAATTGGTATGCAACAAAAGAGAGCTAGGCAGATGACACAGGCCACTCCCATCCAGAATATCATAAAGAATACATCGAGTGCCAAGAAAACAACAGTCAACCTGCAATTAAACGAAGCCATCCTTTGTTAATTCATTATTTTCCTTCAGTGCACTAGTGCAGGACCTCAGCAAACCTAATATCGACAGAATAAAACAGCTGCCATGTCATTCAAAAAATATATCACTGTGCTTTAAAATGTACCTAACCACATCAAGAATAATTGGAAAATATTCAGGAAAACAAGATGAAAACAGAACTAGTCCCTCATACGAACCCCAGCATGAAACCAAACATTATCACTCCCTGAAAGTGTAGCTTATGGTCATTTCCACTGCTAGCGATTCCCAATTTCCACCTCAGCTTTCTCAACCTCCCTCTCGTCCCTCGTCACTCCTCTTCACCCTCTTCTTCCTATCAGTAAAGAAGTAATGCCAAAATTGAAAAATCCATCACTAACTCAATCTACTATTGTCACCGCATGTACAACTCTCTCTTGATCTCGTAAACGTTTGAGCATTGGCAAACCCTTTGACAGCTCCTAGACTACGCTGGCCAAGAATATGTGATTAATCTTTATTTCTACCTTGACCCAACTGGAGCATATTAGGGGAAGAAAGTGTAGGTGGCTAAAACCAATCACGAGACAAATGCAATCATGTCAGCAAGCCTGTGCAAATATTACATTTTAAGATACGCTAAGTTTTGCAGAAACATGGCAGGAAACTAATTTTTTGTCATAATGTCATCCTGGCCCAACCCAACACTACACAAAAGCCATAGGAATGGGGAAGGGAAAGAAACCTTGTCTGCAAGGAAATTAGAGTGCCATAGGAATTTATGGAAATCAGTTCGCTTCTAAGCATGATTGAAAAAGCATAAGGTCCTGCTCACAGTCCCCATTTAGACACCTCTGCTCCAAGCTTCAGGCTGGCTTTCAACTGAAGCCAGTTCTTTAAAGGTTCATGTAAGTTTGCCACTTTTCATATACTTTAAAGCAAAGTGAATCAGCTACTCTTCACGGTCCATCAGTTTCAGTGGTTTTTAAGAACAATAGGTCATTTTACACTTTGCATTGAATTATAAAAGAGGACTCAAATGCAGATTCAGGAGAAATATCCAAGAATTAATTCTTACCAATAGAGAGAAGGCGAATCCTGCAGCAGGGACTGGCCACCGGCTACAATCCAGTAAAATCCAACGACCCACCAAAATGATGAAGCTATTGTATTTGCTGATTCCAGCTTCTTTACAATGCTGATAGCCAAAAAGTAGCAGGTTAATGGAGGTGCAATCAATGGAAAGATTGCTCAAAATAAACAGTATTTAACACAATGGAGTAAATCTCTGCTTAATCACCCATTCGAAAAATGCCATCTTTCAACCATAATCCATTAGACCAACCATTTCAGGTTTTCAATCATTACAAGCACAAGCAACCAATCACAAAGATAACCCTTCATCAGCAATATATCGTAAACAACCTCCCCATCCTAACTCCTTCTACACCCCCCCCCCCCCCAAAAAAAGGAAAAGAAAAGAGCTTGCCCACACAAATGCCAAAGAAAATCAACATGCCTTCATTGGGCACCAATACCAAAGATGCCACCTTTTTAGTTTACCAACCATTTGGGGTTTCAGCATACTACAAGCAAAACCCACCATTACCACGAATCAAAGACACCTTCACCATCATTCCTCCCCCAATATTCAATAAAATCACTAAATTAACCAAGCAATTCAACAAATACCAGTTAATATTGACCAAAAACAACGGCAAATTACTTCAGACAACAGCATACCTTCTGTCACTGTGACTTTCAAACATCATAACCCCACCATGGGCTCCGCCATGAAACAGCCGCTGATGCTCATAATAAACAAAACCCACATGCAAAAGACACTGCAAAGCATAACCCAAAATCCAAACCCTCAAAGGGGTGGAGGGTTTCTCTCCCACAGAGCATAACAACACGAACACTGACACTAAAACAAAACCCAGGTTCCAAATCAAATCAAGAACCATAAAGGGTTTGAAACATGGGTAATCCGGCGACGACCCATCGTCATCGGGTTGGAGCCCTGAGTAGTGGCCATCGATACAAGGGCTGAGTGCAAGGGACCCAAGAAGAGTGGTCGGAGAATAGGGCCCTATGCAGTTTGTGGGATTGTAGAGGGTGGAATCCTCCATTTTTCTTTTATTTTTTGTGTTGGGTTACTTGGATTTTGCTGGGTGTGGATGTTTAAAAATTAAAGGTCTGTTTAAAAGGAAGAGCAAGAGGAAGAGGGGTCGAAAGAGAGAGAAGTTTTGGTGGACTTCTGGTGAAGTTGGTGACTAGCAGCAAGCAGAACCGTTGAAAAAGAAATTCACTAGCCCTCTTTAAGTCCTAATCCACTGTATTAATGGAAGTCTGAATCCACTAGACTAATGGGGTACGGCGGTCCGCTGAATCGTACATTCAAGAAATCTATGTCAATCCACTAGATCCTCGGTGTTCATTGTCTACCCAGTCAAATCAAATTGTTCTTAAAAAAATTATATATTTTTGGAAAATTTACAAGGCAGGAAGTCATCAAAAGGGTGGCAATAAATTAATACTTTTCTCAACAACTTGGTATTACTTTTAGCGGGAAAGTGAAGTTGGGGAAAATAAAGGAGGGGTTGAAAAGACAAGAATGCCCTTCTTTAAGTAGAGGGTTTTGACTGTAAAGGTAAGAGAAGAGAGATTGAAGCAGTTAGGAGAGAGAAATGTCCATGTGGTTTCTGCAATCAGAATATCGAAGACAGATAGCAAGAGTGGGCTTCCATAGGAGGAGAAGGGTGAGGCAGAAGAGGATCGAGCACAACAAAGGGAGGAAGAAGAAATGCAATGCACGGTGGAGGTGAATTGAAGGTATGTACTTGGGAGAACGCATGGTGAATTGAAGACAGGGAGCAAGAGTGAGGTAGGAGAAGAACAGAACTGGAAGAGGAAGTTAGAGAGGAAGGGGGTGGCGCTAGTGGTTGCAATAACGCATGGTGGGGTGAATTCAAGGTATGTGCTTGTAATTAAGTGTACTCTGAGAAGAAATTTGTAGATCTTGTTGGAATGGTAGTGTAGGTGGTGATGAATATGGCACTGTGTTTTGTGAATATCCCAACAGTGGGGGAATTTTTCCTTCATTTCTGTGCTGTTTGGGTTGTGAAGGGTTGGCAAGGGTGAGCACGCGAGCATGCTTTTCGGAATACACAGTAAGGTTAATATGTAAACCATGGTAGACAGTGGACTTAGGTGGGGTATACCTTGTAAGTAAGTGTTATGTATGGAATGACGAGGACAATAATGAGACAATAACCTAACTGTTGGTCCTAAGAATGGGAGGACGTAGTGTGACAATGATGGAGTGCATGGGTGTAGGTAGACAGGGGGAAGTAGCCGGGTAAACGGAAAACATGACGTCATAGGTGATGGTAAATTATGTGGGTGGGTATGTATGACACAATAACACTGTCTGTGTAGCGGGAGGTGGGGGCGTTGTTGTGGCGTACGTGTGCTATGATTGGAAGGTGGTGAGGGTGAGGTATGATTGGGGAAGTTAGATAGTGAAAGTTTGCGTAAGTGTTGCGGCGGATAGAATGGGTTAGGTATTTGATTTGGGGTACGAGAACAGTGAGGTCAACAGCTGTGGGTAGATAAGGGGGGAGCTGGGGAATACTGTAGCAGTCCTTACCCTGTGTGTGTTAAGGGAATACCATCATACAGGTAGTGAAATGGTTGGGTAAGATGGTAGGGACAGTGGCTGGGACAAACTGATGTAAATGTGATATGCAAATGCTAGGTACGAATGGAGTACATGACTCAATGTTTGCTTCATCTGACATGCAGGTACAGGTTGCAACATTGGTCGTTGATTGGGAAGGGGATACAAGGTGCTGGTTGCGGGGATATTAACGAGCAATGGATGTGAACGCTGCAGTAGCTGGAAAAGGTGGAAGGGGGAGGGAGATAGTTATGTATGTTTTGTGGGGGGGGGGATGTTGATGAAAAGGGGAGATGGAAAAGTTACATATGAGGGTGGGTCGAGAAAATGTATGATGGTGAGGGAAGGAATGGGGGCGGAGGAACTGCTGAAAATGGTGAGGGAGATGATAGGGAGTGATATGTCAGAGGAGAAATTATGGTACAGTTTAAAGTATGATAGGGAGATGTTAGTGGCAGTTGAAGGGGACAACCATGTGCAGGTGATTTTCAAGGGTAATAACGAGCATGCCTGCATGTATGTAGCCGGGAACGCTGGTCCGGTGAGGCGACCACATGCGAGGGCTGCTGTGTGCGAATTAAGAGAGTGCGAGATATAGGTGAAGGCAAGCAAATAGCTAGGAGTGGGGGAAAGTGCAATGATGGTGAGGAAGTGGGTGAAGAACGCGGTAACAACAAAGCAGGAGTAAAACAGTACGACTTTGTTAAAATGTAATTGTTGAACTCCACTAACCATTTGCAAGTGGGAAAGCTGATGCCTTATACGTTGGTGTGCAGCAACTGCAGGTCGTTGGGGGTCGAAGGAGGGGAGCTGCCGGCGAGCAGGCTGCGTCTAGGAGGGGATACAATTGAAATGTCAGATGACGATGAGATATCTGTTGCGTCGGAGGATGTCGGTGATGAAGAAGCAACAAAGGAGGACGATGTAGGGGATGAGCAAGCAGCTGAGAAACAATGTGGTCATGGGAACAAAAGGAAAGGGTGTGCTGATGGGAATGATGTCAATGACAATGTGTGGCCATGTTCTGGGATGGAAGCCCGAAGTTATCATCGTAAGCTGAGCATATGGAAGAAGTTCCAAGATTTTGTGTATGTGGTGTGCCCCACAGACCTACAGTTTACTGTGTATCCCCGGCCTGCTGCGGAGATTTTCCCCTACTCACTGGCACATACCCACTGCGCAAGCATTGAGTACCATGGTAGACACTATGCCAAACCCGAGTGCACACGTTCCTGTGCACAGCACAGCAACAATGTTAAGTGTGTGACGCGTGTAACTGAAGACTTCTAATGTGGTTGTTCCATTTGGCTGTAAGCTATGTTCTGTACAAATTGTTCCCTGCGGTGTTGGTTGTTTTTTGTAAATGTCATGAACAAGGAATTGAGATGTGATATGTTCTGTTCCCGTAGCGTTATGTGCACCACAGGGCTGTAGTTTATTGTGTATCCCCGGCCTGCTGCGGAGATTCTCCCCAACTCGCACGCACATACCCACTACGCAGGCGTTGTGTACCATGGTAGACACTGTGCCAAACCCGAGTAGACGTATTGCTGTGCACAGTACAGCGACAATGTCTAGTGTGTGATGTGTGTCA